>CM059835.1:23529835-23625639 GCA_030444775.1 Atalantia buxifolia
TAAACAGTGCAGCATCTAATTTATCAAAAGCAATTACAAAGATAATTTCCTTCTGTCAGGCTCTGGAAATTAAGCAGCGCACGGTTCACGATTAAATTGATGGAGCACACATCTCCACAAATATTCTCAATTGGAACTGGGTCAAGGATAAGGGTGTAGACTGCCTGACTGGTCCAAATCCATTCCATAGACACAGTCTTGATGTTGGAGCTAGTAATGAGTGCGGAAATAGTTATCAGACGGAAGAACACTATCTTGGAAAAAACTATGCAAATGGTTTGTACATCGATCAAGTGTTGTATTGTGCACAACAATTAAAGTGTATGATCATATATTGATAGCCTGGAATTTATGAAAAAATAAACCGCAGTACTAGTTCTTAAATCATGTGAATATAAAGTAAATTACTTAATGCACTACAAACAAGAACATGGGTTAGCAACCAGCAGCATTGGCAAATAATATTTAGTGACATAATACAATCAAAACTTGAGTTCTCAAAAGTACTCTGTCCTGCTGCATCACAAACTCTGTAGGGTGCGTAAGGATGTATGTGCAGGAATGCATGTGTGTGCATATGGGCAATGCATTTGTTTGTGTAGTTTTGTTTATCTTCTTAATTACTCTAATTGAACAGAACAAGAGACTGTCATTTTCTATTTATTGTAACTAGTTACCTGATTGGAGTTCCCAATGAATATAGAGGATTCTTGACAATAGATTCAACATATAAGTTGTATATGTACTTTAGGGATTCACGTTGATCACCAGTCCTGGGATGAGTTACCAAGATAATCTACACTAAAGCATGTCTAATGATAATTGTCTTATGTAAAGCAGCAAAATGTAACGTAAAAACTTTTTGTTGAACAGTTCAATATAGAATGTGAAAACATGCAGCAATCAATAACATTGAATTAATAATAAGAGCAAAGTCATGAAAAACTTGCGACAAAAGTTACATGACATAAAGCAATAGCTGTAAAACAATTGAACTGTCAACCGGAATTCATGATGTCATTCCAACACAAATGCCCTGGACAACTAACCAAAAGCATACAAGCTCAAAATTAAATCGAGGATAAATTGCTAGTTATATAAACAAATGATGAGTTTCACTCTCTTCAAAGTTGTGTGAACAGCTTGTTCTTTTCCATGAAAATGACTCCTCCATCTATAAAAATGCATACAGCTAATTATTCAGGAATAGCTAAATAAAAAAAAGCTGACCACATAGAGATAATGGGATTCACCTCCTTGATGTTTAAAACACCAAGACGTGCAAAGGCAACGCAAGCCAAAGATCAAGTTAATTCCAGCGAACCACCTAGCATTAGTATCCAAGCAATTAACATTTCAGTCATATTAGGGCATTGTTTAGCAGCTGGGTTCTCCACATTAATTCCTCAAGCGTTACAGTCAAAGGTCATAAAGAAGGGTATGCTCAGCCAGACAATAAGGCAGCCTGAAGTAATCACAAAATTTCCAGTGAGGTTGACACCTGGGATACCTGGCTCATTTCCACCAAAAAAAAAAAAAAATTCTCAACTATAGTCCTAGTCTGTCGAATGTTTCCTGATATTTATTCTGGTCTATTTAGTACCATTTGATAACTGGAAGATATTTGTTTGAGACTCTAAAGCATGACTTGTTTGAAAGAAGATTATGGAATGTATGCAATTTGATGTATGTAACCCATTACAGTGGATCTTATTTCAAATACAGTTTTTCTCCTCTCCATGAAACCTAGCAGGTTGCAAACTACTGGTCATGGGAATAATTACTCTAAACCACAAACATACCCTTCTTCAATTTTAAGCCCAACTGAAGATTTAACATTTTGAGCATCATCTATCTCAACCAATTTCAAGCATCAAATGTGATTTCAAATTCACGTGAATTGGTGCGTTCGCGCCCATAGCTAAGATCTTCCAGTTAAGACACAAAATGATATAAATGGAAGTTTCCTCAACAGATTAAGCACATCTCTGTGATACAATGATAAATACTCTATACATTTCCGTAACCATTATTCCAGATGGACTTTCCATGAAACAAGTTTATATGTATTAGTACGAAAACTGTGAAATGAGCAACCCCAGCCTGGTAAAGGGCAACCCCAAGTTTCCTTTCTCTGCACTGCACAAACAAAATAATCAAGTATTTGCCACTAAGAAACCATATAAACATTACATAGATAATGAACTCAATTTTACAGTTCTTTTCTTGAAAATTTAAAATGCAGCCCAACTCCCACCCTCTCAAATCCCAAGACATTGTACACCTATAAGAGAAATTACCAGCTAAGTCAACTGTTAACCAAAATTTAATCATAATTCGCTCCAAATGAAAGCAATAAAGCGCCTCCATGAGATACAACAAAAGCGACAATTGTCTAAAAACCTCAGCAAAACACCATTATATCGGTCTATAAGAGAAATTACCTTCAGAACCAAAAGTTAATAAACAAAAGGATATCTGAACTTACTATCCTTAAAAAAAAAAAAAAATTCATTTGAGCATCATGTGGACTATATAATAAATTCCTAATATTTATTTCATCTGAACCACATCACTTCACCACATTAAAACAAACTCTCAGCAATCATACATAACTCAAAAATTCTGACAAAATAATTATTCGTACCGTAGAACTCCAAAAATCAACATGTATCAATAAACCAAATATGACAACCTACAAAATCCAAATCGAATTCCTCTGAACAAAGCCTATCATGAACCAATACACTTACAACTCTAGAAATTCATTTGAAATTGACAATTCTGAAAAAGAAGCAAGAAACATACCTAGCGGTGGGGTCCATTTTGGCAGTCAAGGACCTGAGGGAGAAGAGGAGACCAAACATGAGCTTGTAATCCTGCTCAGCCTTTAGAGTGTGAAGCAGGTGATTCCATTCCCTGTAAAGCAAACAAACACAGTTCGTATTGAATACGTACATCACGTGTGCAATGTTACCTGACGCCGTTGTTGCCACTGGCGGCGATGGACTTATCTCTGACCCTCCAAAGAACTGCATTTTCTTCCTATTTCAATTAATTCAAATTAAAAAAAAAATTCATACTTATTGTGATATCTAAAAATCAGCATTAACTATGATAAATTAAAAACATAAGATTTACCTAAAATCAACTCAATTAACACAATAAATCAACACAGAGGTCTCAAAAATCACCATTTCACAATCTTTAATTTTAAAAAAAGAATTGAACAAAGAAAAGTTAAAACAGAAACCAACCTTCGCTAGCGCTCCCGGCGGCGATGGATTGACGTTGAGACGAAAGCAGCAGCGATGGCTCCGGCGAATGGCAGTGGTGGGCTGGTGGCTGATTTCTCTGGCTTCGGTAGCTCTTCAAGCTCCAGTACTTGTTTAGACTTTAAGACTTTTTCAGGAGTCACAGTGATTATTTTTCAACTTGGTGATAAAAAATTAAAATAATAAATATTCAGGGGTCACAGTAAAACTTTATCAAAATATTTTATGCTCATTCCTATCCGATTCTAGTCGCGGCCTCTTGCCTTTTAAACTCGTAACCGTTGATTAAACCAATAATAAACTCCTACCACACCAGTAATTATAAAGTAAATTTTTTAAATATTTAAAAATAAACTAGATTTAATTTGAGCTCATATATACTGCACCATATAATTTTAAGAGATTTTAATAAATTTATAATTATAACGAATAATTAAAAAAAAAAACTATTTTTATGAAAACTAAATGAAATTATAGTCATTTATCCTCAATATATATTTAAAGTAACTAAATTTAATAATATTCTTCTTTATGATACAACGATGATAACAATTTTATCCACAAGCCTACTTGAGCCTTTCTTTTTCCAAACTGGTTTGTTCAACTAATCATCAGAGTTTGAATCGTAATACAAGGTCAAAAATTGATCGCACTTTGTGGTCTCAATGAAAGAAAAGGGGTTTTTGATTTAATACCCTTTAATAGTTACAAAATTGTTTAAATACCCCCTCCCTTTTTAGTTTTTATGAATACCTTAATAAATGTGAGTAAAGTCTAAAATATCCTCATGAATAACGATAAATCCACTCAACTTCACGTTTCATATTTCTTTCACCTGAATTCTTCTTACCACCGAAATTCTCTCACAATCCCCTATAATATCTTAAAATCTCCCATAACTTCTTACACAAATACAATTATGTATTCATTTCTTTAACGCCCACTCTTTCTTTAATTGAAAAGAGGTGCATTGCTTATTCAACAACCCAATAAGGTATGTTAATGTTGTTGGGTTTTAAGTTTTTTAATTTTTAGAAAAATTTAGGAATTTTCCTCACATTATAATGTTTTGTTTTCATTTATTTTCACCATTTTTTCTTATGTGTAGAAATATATATGCAATGTACGTTGTTTTATTATTTTTTCAGCAATATAATTTATGTATGGTGAAAATGATTCACATCGTGCGTTCCTTTTGACATCGTGTACGTCATGTAGTTAGTCACATAGGTCATGTAGGTCGTGCAAGTAATATAATCGTGTAAGTGGTGTAGGTCATATAAATAATATAGTCATGTAAGTCGTGCAATAAGTCGTGTAAATCGTGTAAGTAATATAGCAATATAGTCGTGTAAGTCGTAGTGTAGTGTAGTTAGTTGTATGAGAAATTTGATATTATTGTTTTTATTGTATCATCGAGATATGGTTTTGAATGCGTGTGCCTATTCTCTTCAATGGTGAATGGATTGAGCAAAATGATTTCAGTATAAGTTCAAAGGTTCCAAGGCTAATGGGATAATGATACCATTTATCGACAACATATCCGAATTGGTGGAGAAGATAGATCAAGTTATTGATATAGATACTTAATTCAAAATCACAATGAAGTTCAAGTTTAAGACATTCTATCGTATGCCACCAAATTGCAATTCAAACCAATGATGATGTGGAATTTTTTAGATTCCAATTTAATTTCACTTCTTTTTTTTATTTTTTCATTGACATTTTTATGTAAAGCAGAAAATATAAATTCTTAGCACAAATTAAGTATTTAAAGAACTAAATTAATCTAATGATTAATGGAAAAAATAGTGTAATTTTAAGGTGGTGTAATATATGGAGATTGTGTGATCGCATAATATATAAAAGTCATGTAATACATAAAAGTCGTGTAGTACATGATTCAAGATCGCATAATAGTATCATATATATTTACTGAGGATCGTGTATTTATATATTACGACCTTGAATCCTATGTTACATGACCTTACACGACCAAATCGTATGTTCATAAATTGTAGCAAAAAAACTAAATTTGCACATCCGACAGTTTGAGAAATGATTAGATTAATTAGTATAAATAAACAAAATTATTAGTGCACAAATTTTTCAATATTTGGATATGATATACTAATGAACATTACAATTAAACATATTACAGCCATTGCAATTAAACATATTTGAATGTAGTGTAATTGTGTAATACATGAAGGTCGTGTAATCATGCAATACATGAAGGCCGTGTAATCGTACAATACATGAAGGTCGTGTAATACACAACCTTGAATCTTACATAATCTTACATGACCAAATCTTGTGTTACATGACAAAATTATAATCGGCACAATCCATTAATTTTTTACAATTCGCATGCAGCAAAATAGCTAGAAATTTGTTTTCGAACATGTTATGAGAGACCCGCAACTAATTAATCTATTTTTTCAATATAAAACCTAACTTTTTATTTTTTTCATGAATATCAACAAGAAACTAATTACAGGGAATTGCTTGCCTCAACTAGTTACATTCTAACCATTTTGTAGTAAAGGATCAGCTCTCGTCGGCGATTATATAGCAACAAACTAGGCTTCTCTTTCTCAGTTATGGCAGCTTCCCCTTCTCACGCTCAGTTTGCTCGTGTTGAAGTTTGATTTAGCATGTATGGAGAATGAATGTTTGTTTGAGTAGAGGTGATGCCGGTGAGCGAGTTATAAAGTTGATGCTGGTTGATATTCGATTTAGCATGTATGAGAATGGAGGATGAGTGTTTGTTTGTTTGAGTAAATGTAATGGAGGAAATTGTAGCAGATATGAGTGTTTGTTTGTTTGAGTAAAAGGAATGAGAGGTGCTGTCGGTTGAGTTGAAGTGTTTTAAAATGAGGATAACTTAGTAATTTCCTATAAACTTTTAAAGGATATTGATGAAAATTTTGGCAAAATCAAATTTTAGGGTATTGAGATAATTTTTAAAGTATGAAGGTGTATCTGCTGCAACTCCCTCGAAAAAAAGAAACATTCAGGGGTTTATGAAACTTGTATCAGAATATTAAACTTGTTGCGGTCACTGTCACTGCCTCGTGTCTTTCTTGCAGAAACTAAAACTTTTGCTTGCAAGTTAAAACATGATTCAAGATTTTACTTGTAACAATCTCTTCAATCACACCATCAGCAGAAAATTTTCGTAGTTTGAGGGGAAAAAAAAAAACCAAAAACAATGGGTCTTCTGTTATTATCATCTTGGTTTCTTATTGTTCTTGTTCTGCAAATATTATTTGTTCAAAACTTGGCTGCTGATTCTTTGTTGAAAACACATGGGTTGATTTCAAAAAACAGATATGTATCAGCAATAGGGGATCCTGGAATGAAGAGTGCTAATGTGAGAGTTGCATTGGAAGCTTGGAATTTTTGCAATGAAGTCGGCTTTGAAGCTCCTGGAATGGGCAGTCCCAGGCTTGCTGACTGTGCTGATTTGTTCTGCTCTTCTCTCATCACTGGTAAATTTTTTCTCCATTTTTTTAATATTTTTTGTTATGTATTTGTAATTCTTGATTGAGATTATACTATTAAACTCTGTTAGAATTTGTTTTTTTGGAAGCATGAAGCCTGTGAATGTGAAGTAAGTTATTTGATCTGTTCTTTAATGATTTGTTATATGGGCTCAGTTGGTCTTAAGGTACAGGATATTTGCATTCAACCCTTTTCCAAGGTGTTGCATATCCCTTTTTTTTTTTTTTTTGGCACAATTGGTAATTAGTTATTTGATTTTATTTATAATGAAACACTTCAAAAGGTCAAGCTTTTGTCATCTGGAGTTCTCTTTATCAGAGATTGGAAATGCTGATCTTTTCAAGTCCATTACCATGTTTGCATTATAATTGATGTAATTATGATGTCAACTCTTTTTTTTTTTTTTTTGGGTTTCCTATGATGTAAACTCTTTTTTTTTTTGGTTCCTTTCTAAGCTTTTCACTGCAGGTACAGTGTATCAGGTTTGCTTATCCCTTTGTTGTTGCTGCCTAGTTATTCTCTAAAATTTGCAGGGTATCAGCTGTTGACTATATGGTAGCAATACACTCCTAATATCCCCTTTATTTGCTATGTTTTGATTTCCTTTCATACTCATTGAGCTATGCAAGGATCTATTTATCCTCTTTTTGTTCAACACCTTCATCACTGCCAACTAATTTTGTAACTGCTTCTTTCTCAGCTCTCTGTTAATCACCTGCTTATTTTCAGTTTTTCATTTATAGTCATTTCTGGTTCCTGGCTCATACTTCCACCATGATGCATTTTGGAGGCTTCTTTATATGTTTGAAATGTAAATCATTCTCGGCTTTCATTGGGTCGACTTGTTGCTAATATGTGCAGCTCCATGCTTGCCTGACTCTAGGCATATAGTTTCACCTGAGATAATTTACGTTGTAGCCCTCCACTTATTTGCAAGCAGAGGCTTGTGGATTTGTTCTGAATTTAACTCTGTGCTTGCTTAAATTGCCACTGGAGGCTTTCATTTGGGCATGAATATTTACTATTCTTGTAATAGAGAATGCTAATCAACTGAGTTAGTTTTGTTTTCTTGTATGCAAATGTGATAGGCAAATTGCATGTTATGTAGCTCAGTCTAATCAGTAACAGAACTTTGTACATTAAATATGAAAGCAAATTAAAAGAAAAAGAGAAAAAGAAAAACTGCGACATTGTTTTCAAATTCTTCTAGCTTTATTCAATTTTCAGATCCTCTAGGTTGGTGCATGATGCCCTCTTGATACTGGGTTAAATTGACGCAATCTTGTTACCGGGTTAAATTGTGTGTTACATAGAAAGTGACTGAATGTGACAACAGCCTAGGGACTGTTGATGTGAATTCAAGCAAAAGAATGAATCTGATATCTTGGATCTTGATTCTCTATGTTATGCCTTCAATATGATTTATTTCCACCAGTGCATGCAGTTCCAAGCTTTCCTGACTTACACATATGGTGTCACATGAGATAATCTATCTTGTAGTGGTCAACTTATCTGCACAGAGAGGCTTCCAGAGTACTTCCAATATGAACTCTGCGCTAGCTCTAATCTCATGAATTGGCTTTTATTTGGACTATCCTGTTTTGTTGCTTGAAATTTGGTTAATCTTGTCATGATGAATGCTGTTACATTGGGTGAGTTCTGTTAAATGAAAAACATGATTAGCAAATATACCATATCTAGGGCCCTGGTAATAGTATAGCTCAACCAAATTAACATAGAGATCCACACGCATTAATTGTGAAAGAGAAAGTTATATAAGATCTACATTTTTACTACAATCTTTCTAGCTTTATGGCTTAATTTTCAGATTCCCTGGGTTGCAGCCCTCTTGGCACTGGAAGAAAATGTGAGGTACATCACAAAGTGAACGAATCTGACAACAGCTTAAAGGCTGGTGACAAGTTTCCTGCAGAAGGTTTTCAATTGTTCAGAAATCCAGACCTGTTTGCTGCGGAAAAAGAACTCTATCTTGCTTCTCTCTGTGAGGTGCAAGGGTGTGCCAAACGATGGTATTTTTGGATGTTTATGCTAAAAAATGGAAACTTCGATAAAAACAAGACTCTTTGTCCTGAAAATGGGAAAAATGTCAGCAAAATAATAACCAGCAGAAATTTTCCTTGTTTTGGCGAAGGGTGCATGAATCAACCACTTGTCTATCACAACTACTCAAGATTGGTTTGTTCTGGAAGGCAAGCATCTTTAACTGGAGGTTTCAATGGGACATATGACCTTGATGCTGACTTGAGCAGAGGTATAGGGAATAACTCATTCTTCTCAGTCTCCTGGAAGAAGAGTCTGAGCACAGGGAGCTGGATTTTCTCACACACATTGACAACATCTGCCAAGTATCCTTGGCTTATGTTGTATCTACGGTCAGATGCAGTGGAAGGATTTAACGGGCGGTTACCATTATAGTGGCCGTGGCATCATGACTAAGGTTTGTTGCCTATGTATACCTCTAGTTTGCCCAAATTATAGTTGGTTTGTTCATCACACATGCTGATCGAATAGTATCGTTTACTAGAATGTAGATTACTTTGTGAATTTGATAGTTGTATCACATTATATTTTTGTCTGTTAATTATTAATTTCATTTCCTTTTTTGAAGAGTATTTGCAATCAAAGAGCATGTCAATTGTATTCATGTTCTTTGCATTTTGCTATGTCAAGATTTATAACTCAAGACACATATAGTAATTGTTTCAGTTTCATTTGTCTCTCAGTTGCCAGAGTCTCCAAACTTCAAGGTAAAATTGACACTTGATGTCAAGCGTGGAGGAGGACCAAACAGTCAATTTTATCTCCTTGATATAGGTAGCTGTTGGAAGAACAATGGAAAGCCGTGTGATGGTGATACTCTGACAGATGTGACTAGATACAGTGAGATGATCATTAACCCAGCAGCCACAAGCTGGTGTCGCCCAGATAATCTTGTTTCATGCCCACCTTACCATGTTAGTCCTACTGGTGAAATAATATATAGAAATGACACTTCTCGCTTTCCATATTCTGCTTATCATCTCTACTGCTGCCCTGGGAATGCTGAACATCTGGAGAAACCATATGATATTTGCGATCCATATAGCAATCCGCAAGCGCAGGAATTGGTACAAATTCTTCCACATCCTGAATGGGCTGTGCATGGCTATCCTGAAAAGCAGGGAGATGGATGGGTTGGGGACGCTAGAACTTGGGTGCTTGATGCTGGGGCCCTCTCCAATCGGTTATACTTCTACCAGGTACACTAGTTCTTGCAAATGAGTATCATTCAAATCTCTTTTCCGACATTAGAGCTTTCTGGCTGTGGCTGCCATGCATATAAAATTTGGTCATGGTGAAGTTTATTTTACAGAGTCAAAAGCAGCTTTATACCATGCATCATAAGAACAAGCTAAATTGTAGGATGGTTTTTTATACCAACATTATTAATCACAAAATTAGGAAATTCAAGCTCTATGGTCATTTATTTTCTGCACAATGTATTAAATGTTCACAAGCCGTCATTTGAAATGTCAAAAAGTCATAGTTACAAGGATTATTTAAAGTCATAGTTACAAGGATTATTTATACTTTCTATTTTTGTTTCTTTTTGAAAACATTTTACGTCTTTCAGTAGTATTACCTCTTCTTGTTTCTGCATTTGCATTTCCTATTGTTATGCTACAATTGAGAAAGTGAAAATTAAAGTAAGGCTCATTTGGAATATGCTTTGACACTGGAACTCAAACATCTTTCTATTGCATTAGCCGTGGGCAAAATTGTGCTTAAATTTGTGATAATAAAATCCTCAAGTTTTGGCGTAGCTTTTCTTCATATACATGAGCTAAAAGCAAAATTTACCTTATTATCAAACTTAATTTAAGGTGATTACAGAATTTTGTTAAAATTTGTAAATAAAAAAAAAAGAAAAGAAAGAAAACTTCTTCATGTTGAAAGTCTGTTTGTATAAAACTACTTATATAAGCTTTACTTGAAGAAACCATACCGAACGCTATTTGTCAATTTGATCCATATATGAAACAAGTGATACGTTCTTTCATTGGTTTCATTTTTTGTTGTCGGCGAAATGATCTAACAACACCTTTTAAATGTACAATTCTCTTTGTTGATGAACTGTTAAGATTCTCAAATGTACATATTTTCCAATATATGTCCGCTATTTTCTTTTTTAAATTATCTAGACCAGATCCAGCTCTTTCTTAAATATTTATGCCTATCCAATCGCTTTTCAAGCCATGCTTCACATTTTCTTTGTCCCTGCTGGATGTAGAATTGTGTCAGAGACTTGGATTTGAGTAATCAGCAGTTTCATTTTAGTTAACTACGCATGGGAACCCAATTTGATTTTCTCTTTGCTATTGGTATAGCGGTAAATAATAAGTTGGCACCTAGCAAAGTGCTATGAACTTAGTGGAGCCTTTCTGGACTTGATTTATCACCATCATATTGCATTGGAGAAATGTAACATTCAATTTCAAGGCTTCATTGTGTATTTCCATCAACTCAGATACTTCTTGCACTTGATTTTTTTTTTTTTCTTCACTTCTTCAAAAGGAGCTGTATATTTATTTCTTTGCACAGGATCCAGGCACAGAACGAGCAAGGCGTGTGTGGACTTCCCTTAATGTTGGTACGGAAATTTATGTTAGCCAAAATGGGGAAACTGCAGAATGGACTGTAAGTGATTTTGATGTACTGGTTCCGAAAGAGGATACTTATGATAGCGCTTACTGATTTTTCCACGTGTTCATATTTCATCCAATGTAGACCAAGTAGTTAATAACATTGAATATAATGGTGTAGTTCCACAGAGTGTTGTGTAAGAACCACCACAATGCAATTGCATCACTACTGAATAAAACGAGTATACTGTACATAAAAAAAAATAATATCTTCATTATCTTGAATCCAAACTCATTCTCTACTTTATTAGTATTCATCCGTAAATAAGGGATAATAAGATGACATCACTTTGCTAGTTTCTGGTATTATGTTCGCACTCTTCTCATGGCAACAGAAATTAACCAAAGGACAAACAAAATATATATTCAAATATGCTGGAGATGAATTGTTCCAGGTTAATTCGTTTTCCAAATTATGAAACGAAAGGATGGTTTGAGTTTGACACCACAATGCTTTGTTTTTCTTTTAGCCTTGTGATTTTGAGAATAGTAGTCTCAGTTGGAATTAGAGAGAGAGTGTATGTGAAACATAGGCATAGCCACGGCCTTACGCCATTACAATTTTACTGAGATAAACTATACTGGCTTTTACATCCACACGCTACATCAATAAAAATTCAGAAACAAGATTAAATCTGAGAGAATGCTTTATCAATCTAATGCTTTATCTTGGTAACATAAGAAGAGGTGTCGAGAAAGGGATAATCCGTGTAACCAACAACAGGATCGGATACATAGAATGTTTCTCTGTTGTACTTATTGAGGGGGGCATTGAGCTCAAATCTCCTGGGTAAATCTGGATTAGCCAAGAACAAGCGACCATAAACAACAAGATCTGCACGGCCTTCAGCAATAGCTTTGTTTCCATCTTCCCTGTCATAGCCCCCAGCGACAAGAAAAGTACCCTTGAAAGCCTTTCTCATGGGCAGCAAACTGTGCGGACATTCAGATTTTTCTCCAACTGTTTTCATCCTCGGCTCAACCATGTGACAATAGAGGATACCATATTTGTTCAAGGATTCTGCCATGTAAAGACCTAAAGCTTCCGGGTTAGAGTCTCCTGATTCCATATAGTTTGCAAACGGAGATAGTCTTATCCCAACCCTATCTGCCCCTATTTCATTGGAAACAGCTTCAACTATTTCTAAAGCAAAACGGCAACGGTTCTCTAAGGATCCTCCATACTGGTCTGTTCGATCATTCACTTGATCCTTCATAAATTGGTCAATTAGGTAGCCATGTGCACCATGGAGCTCAATGCCATCGAAACCTATACAGCATAAGACAAAAGTTAGAAACCAAAAACCTGTACAGTATGAACACTCCATTTATCTAACTCTTCTCATATAACTAAAAGCTCTGAGGCTCGCATTGTGCGGACAGACAGACGGAGGGTCCAGCTTTCATTTTAAGAAGAAGAAAAAGTATTTAAGCATTTACTAGGTTGGCTCTCAAAGTTAATCCACCAGTTTTGTGATCTCTCAGAGACGCAGGCAGAAAGCTATAAAACTACTCAGAGTTGCAGGCACTCATTCCCTACTTTAACTAACAACAAAACAGTCGATAAGATCATTAAAAACAAAGTCTCAACCATCATTTTAGATGACAAAAGGAGTCACATGTAAGATTCTAGAACCCATTCCAAATAATCGACTATTGTAATGACTCCATTTACATCAATGACACATGTAGGTAAGGTGTTAAGTTTTCAAATTCTTTATTCAATATGATAAATACAACTATGAGAGAATAAACATAATTGTAAAGAAACTTAACTGCTTTCACATAAACCTTACAGTACAATAAAACAACATTATTTACAACCCAAAAAAGCCTAGTAAAAATCTATCAATGCATTCATGTTTAGTATTCCTTTCCTTCTGATAGCCATGCATGGAATGGAAGAATCTCACTATTCTTTTATACTATTTTCCTTAATCTCACGAAAAGTAGACCGGTGAAATATCACCCATCCTGTGGCGACCTTAAAACACTTATTGCCCACAATTCAATTTTTAGTTTCAGAAAAAAGAATTTACCAGCCTCAATTGCATTTCTTGCAGCAAGCCTGAAATCATTCACAATTTGAGGGATTTCATCCGTCGTTAGCCGCCTTGGAGGAGTGAATTGTGCAACATCAACACCATTAGCGCGGATTTGAGGTGTCAATGGCTTGTCTGTACTGGAGATTGGAGCTTGACCATTTGGCTGATAATCTGTACAGAACGACAACAGGAAAAACCAATGAAGATACAGTTGAAATGATTCTCAAATTTCTATAAAATCAGTCGGATCCATCACATGCAGTTTGTAAAAAAACTATTGAATATCATTTTATTAACTGAAAATAAAATGCAAAAGGATGGCGCATCTGTAGTATGATCAGTACTCAATTTGAGCATTCGATTAATCCGAGCTGCTTATTCTCTCAACACTTGCCTCATGTTAGATTACTGCAAGTTACTGCAATTCAATAGCTTAAGCTCACGGTACCTTATCTTATTGTCAGAAATAAAAATGTATGTATGATCCTGATAACTAAGTAACCAGTAACTGTCAATAGAAGAGAGAGATATAGAACACACCTTGATTTGAAACCCTGCCAACGTGCCATATCTGACAAAAGAAGATCCCACCTTTGGCATGAACAGCATCTACAATCGGTTTCCATGCTTCAACTTGCTCCTTTGTCCAGATACCAGGTGTATCTGGATACCTTACAATAAAAGAAACAACAGAGCACACAAAATTTTCAAGCAACTAAGTACAGGTAATGCCTTCAAAACTCAAACAATACAATTTCTTATCTATTTAATGCCTCAAAAACTCTTAAAACAGTTTAACAGATGTAAAATTACCCTTGAGCAGTGTCGGAAACTCCAGTGGCTTCGGCTATAAGCAAACCCCTTTGGAGGTTCTTTGAGAGTAATACAAAATGGCATGTGGCTGAGGAACATTGTTGTATGATCTCTGTCTAGTCAGTGGTGCCAAAACAACTCTGAAATAAACAAAACAAGCAAGCCACAGTTCAATTAGCCCCATCACCAATAACTCAAAACTCAAAAGAAAAAACTCATAAAGTTGCAACATTACACTTAAACTGCCTTTGTTCTCAGTCAGATCATAGACCAAACGAACAAATACAAAGAAGGTACAGAAACTAAATCAGATCATACATTCTAATCAGTTAAGGGTATTATAAGTTAATAACTGGGTGTGCTTCTGCTTAATTACCAAAATAGGACAGTTAAAAAGTGTTCCGTAAACACCAACAGTTTAACTCACTCGACGACATCTAGTGATTCACTCCACATAGAGACTGTGAATTAAAACCACAGCAACTCAGTCCCAAACATTCCCTGATCCATCCCAAATATTCAGTAATCCATTCATCCTAAACGGACAAGGATTCAGTGTCAACTGAGTTTGGGCCGAGCCCTGGATAAACAGTGAGAATCTGAGTGCTCAAGATGTGAATGCTCGCCCCTCAAATGTACTTTGACAGATATCACTTTCGTCAATAAAGTTAACGCCATACAAAATCCATACAGCAAAAGAAAATGTAAATCCAAAAAAATAAAAATAGAAAACTCAATGAAATAAAAGGTGGGCACAAACTGTACCTATGAGAAAGATTGAAACTACCCATCTTGTAAGGAGTGAGAAGAGGGATTGTGGGAGTTTCAATGGCCATGTTACCGTTGTTCTCTTCTTGATTTTGCTTAGCCTCCTCTGCTCTGCTTCCCATGTTTAGTAGAATTACAAGCAAATTGAGAATCCTTAACGCTACTGAAAATAAAATGATTAAAGAAACGGAAGGGTTCAATTGGGTATTTATAGACCGAAATGGGCCGTCCGTTTTGGAATATAAAAAAATTCCACGAGGGTGGAATCAGTCTCCATTGCCATTGGATTCAATGTTCACATATGTTTAAAATGCTTTGAATCGCTGGCACATGACGTTTGCAAGTACGTAGCCGGTTGCTGTTGCCTGTCTTTGAACAACTAACCAATATGCTTTCATTTTTAATAATGAGATAGTAACGGCTGTTTAGAATTATTGTTGAGAAATTTAAAAGTAATTTTTAAAAGTTAAAAATTAATTTTAGATTTTGATAAATTTTTTAAAATTATTTTTGTTAAACTTAGTTTAATCTTATAATGGATTTTAAAAAATTGAGAATAAGTAGTTTTTCAAAATTTGATTTAAGAATTAATTTTATACCTAATACAATTTTATATATATCCTCAAATTTATTATATAAGTCTAAAATTATCATTTTTAATTAGGAAATAAAATCATTAACTTAAAAAAAATATTACTTCCCATTATTTTAAGATCACAAAAAAATTAATAATACAAAATATTTATTTTAGTTATGAATTATCATTTATACAAAATAAAAATATTTTATATACATATTTATAAATATGTAAATAAATTCAATTTAACATTATGTCCAACCAGTCGTTTACATTTTTATAATAATTTAGCAATAAGATTTAGCACACATATATGATTATTTTTAAAACACACGGTGCTTTTAAAAATAAATGCCACGAAACGTTTAACTGAATATTTCTATAATACAACTAACATAAATTATTTTAAAAGTTACAGTATTAGTAGAATAACCCTAAGTTATTGTGCTGATTGATTGTAATAATTATATTTAATGGAATGAAAGTTTAAGGCGTCTAAAAAATATGTATAATTAAATGATTTAAAAATCAAGTAGTAGGAACAAAGAAAATAAAATAGAATTAAAAATTATATTTAAAGAAACATGAAATTGGTTTTAATTAAGAATATCAAAACATCATGTAATTGGAATGATATCACCAATGACAATTTAATCTGTAAAGTCCTTAAACGGAAGTGATCTGTCTTTTTCAAAAATCAAAATATTAAAATTAGTTGAAGAGATCTCTTCTTTATTAGAAAAAAAAAAAATACATGTCACTTTAAAGAAAAACTTTGATAAGGCGGTGCATTAAGCCTAATTTTGTGCTTAATAATATTATTACTACTTTATATTCGAGATGCCGGCCTAAAATTTTTTATTATTTCCCTAAAATAATTAAAAAAAAATTACTCTACTTGGAAAAGTTTTGTTCTAATTTTTTAATTAATCACTTTCCCTTGTCCCAATTTTCTTCACCCAGCAAAAGTGCTACCTTGTCCCTTTCACTAGTGGTCTATTTTCCATAGTTATTATCTCAATCAAGGTAATTAGATTTTATTATAAATTTATCTAAGTTTTTTTGTTTATCATAATAATTTTTGTTTTAATTATTTATAAGATTTTTCAACAAGCGTGCATTTTCAGCTGCAAATCTTAATGTAGACATTACAAAACATTAAAATAGAAAAATGAATTCCTTTTAGATTATATAGTTATCTATGTTAAAGATATATTACAAATACTATATGACTAAAATTTCATTATTGATGAATTCTATAGTTTTCAGTCGCAAGTATTTCTGTTTTTACACTCACGAGTCGTCTTTCTTGTATTCTTTTCCATTACAAAACCAATGTTTCTTTATAAATAAATCTAGAAAGAAAAATCATAAAGACAAATCATGTCGGTGTAGCATGTCAGACTTAATCTAGTAGATTTAAGTTTTAACGTGTTTAGTTTAGTCACACAATCGAAACTCTACACGTCAATGCTAAATTAAAAAAAAAAAAAGAAAAAAAAAGAAAGAAAGAAACTACCCCATGGTCAATAATTAATGTTATAAACTATTAAAGAAAATGATGCATCCCTCTTAATTGAAACGAAAACATGTCCAAGTTCATCTTTGTCATCAAATGAGCCGACAAAGTTATCCAAGAAATTACAAATTTAACCATAAGAAGTTGGAATTTTAACCATTAGACCACTCACTATAAAAATAATAGCATCAGAGTACTATAGATTGTGGGTCCTTATGATTTTTTAATAAAAGAATAACGTATTTATAATTTTTAATAAAAGATTAATGTATTTGTAATCTTTTAACCACATCGTAATCCTAATATATTTTATACTTTTGTCGAATTAACACGAAAGGGTCCACATCAGACTGTTGCTCTATCGAACATTTTGCAAACGAAAGGACTATTGCCTCCAGTTTCTCATCTTTGTGAATGTTTTTGACATTTAGCCATACCTCAAGGGTATTTAAGCATATAATTTATTCGACTTGAGTGGAGTTTTATACTTAACAAATATTTAAGCAAATATTTATTCGTATATCATCATCATCATGGTTGTGGCCGTCGTCGTCATCATCAACATAATAATAATAATAATTTATTATATCGTGATAGTTTGTAAGATTTTTTTAATTTATTTTAGAGATAGAATAAATACAATTTTCTTTTTTAAATTATTATGATATATATCATAAAGTAAAGAATTTTGAAATTTAAAAATAAATTATTTTTGAATGTTCACTTAAAAAAAATATAAAAAATAATAATTTATTATTTCTGGGTAAATATTCATGACCATTTACCTCTTATATTTTTAAAATATCTTTTACGATTGTTCAAGATTCTTTGTCATAAGGGTTTCAAGACTTTCTCTGGAAATCATTTTTTCATTTTTTTTCATTTGTTTGTTGTCTTTTTTTTGTTTTAATATATATTTTTAAATATAAAGATCAAATGAACACTTAACTCAAAATATAAGGAATAAATAAGTATTCACCAATCATTTCCTATATTGATTTATTCTAAAGTGTTAAGGGATTTAACAATGATTAGGAACCATTATTATATTTTTGCTGCTGCCTTAGACGGCGAGATTGTTGATGGTTGACAGATATTATATTTCTTTAACCAATTTCTAAATGTATGTTGTATGTTTCTCTGTAATTATCTTTTGTGGGTCATTTTTATTCAAATTTATTTTCTCATCAAAGAATAAATTAAGCTGAATTAGACTAAATTTCAATTTGTGCATGCATGCCTAGATATCATAATCCATATTAATTCAAAATAATTTCGATTTAGATTCAGTTCTAATTATGTTGTTGATGAGTAAGAACATGATCTATATAATTAATAAATTTATTTATCAACTTGAGAATAGTTAATTGAGGGAAGCCTGTGATGCTGGGAGAATAACTGAATAAGAAAAGAATATCTAATTTGCAAAAGCACATAGGCATCATATTTTGTCATTACTCCCATTCAAACAAGTAGTTGAAACAAGCGTTTTATCTAAAACGTGGGAACAAGCATGGCTTAGATGCCCTTTTTTGGTACTTGATTCAAAGTTTTTTCATCGTATTTATGTGCACTGTAACAAAATAAAAGCATTATACATTACCAACCCATTTGCTATGCAATTGAAAGTGATGTCAAATGGTTTCTTGTTCAAAATCGTTAACTACTATTCTATTTAGAATTGAAATTGGCGATTAGAGCTTAAAAGATATAAGACTAAAATTTTTGTAAACACAAACAACTTGAATTAAGCTAAGTTAATTTGACATTATACCTATATGATGAAATATCTATTATATTTTTACTAATTTTGTCAAAATTATTATTTAAAAATTATATTTACAACATAATATTAGCTTTTAGTTTATAATTATAACTTCTTCTTTTTTTTCACAGAAGGTGTAACTTAGAAGGTACAACACCTCAATCCTAAACATGCCTTACCTTAGTGTTAAATGGTTGTAATCTTGAATTACCAACAAGCATGATGTTACCTTCTTTGAGACAATTATATTTGTAGTCGGTTGAAGTAGATGATCATGTTATTAAAAGTTTTATTAAAAATTTAATTGTTGGGTGTCCGTGATTGAGGTTATAAGTCTCAGAGATTGGAGATGGTTAAAGGTCTCGAGTTAGTTGGTCTTAATAAACTCAATGAGATCAAGATATGGAACAATTAATACGAGGATCTTAAACTCCTGGCGATTAGAGAATTGAGTGTCCATTCAATTCACATTAAGGAGTTCTTGTTTGTACCATTGAGATCAGCATAGCTTATCCTAAGAATCTTAAACCCTTGAAATTTAGCATGGCTTCCATAATAGATTCAAGATCAGCTTTAGTATTAGGTTAACTAAATGATGCTCCAATTTTTTGGAAGACCCCAATCTTTGAAATTTATTTGATTAATACAGTAATGAATAATTATTCTTCTAACATTTCAAAGATGTTATTTAAGTTGCATATATAAGGAAGTCTAATTTTTAGATATCTCCCTATTATTACTCCCATTCATAATTATCCAAAATTAAGAATTTTTTTCATAATAAAAATTCTATATTTGATAATCTTCACCTCGAAAATAAGATTTATTTTTTTGATAAAAATTTCATATATGACAATATTCACATACAGTAGAATTCATGGTTTTACCAATTTTTTTTAATGGGAAAGTAAAACTTTCATTAATTCAACGAAGTGAAAACTTGCAAAACTCGAGGAAAATTCTCCACCAAAAAAATAGATTCATATTTTTCAATAGCCATCTTAGCTAAAGATTGGGCACACTCATTACATGATTTGAGGACATATTGTGCTTTAAAGGCTTTGAAATTCTTCTTTAAGCCTTGAATTTCTGCAATGACCCAGTATATTTCTCATTGGTCCAATTCTCTCATTGTTATCAATTCTGCTACTTCGTGAGAACCAATTTCTAGGATAACTGACTGCAGATCTACTTCCTGTGCTATTTTGATGCCCTACTCAGCTGTTTCTGCTTCCACATATGTTACTTCTCTCCCAAACCTTGAGGTTTTTATAGCTGCAATTAAGCACTTTCTAGTGGAGTCTCTAATTATTGCTCTCAATCCCGAGCATTGTCTTTTGGTGTCAATAGTTGCATCAACATTTATCTTTAGCCATCCTTTGGGTGGAGGGGTCCAGGATTTTGGTTTTTCCTTCTGCATTTTCCCCAGATTGAACATCTCTAGAAATTTTGTTCTCTAAAAACTTCATTGACTGCTTTAGCTTTGGCCATTTGCAATCCTTGATCCAACTTCACACATTCAAATACAAATTTATTCCGAGCATACCGAATCATCCACCACATTGACACCATAATGTCACGGGATGAGTGTTTTGCGCAACGAACCCGTGCGGCACTTAGACAACTTTTGCCGAATGTTGCTAAGTAAGCCTTTGAGCTTCTCGCCTAGCTAAGCCTTGTAGGTTTTCGAAGAGTTAGAGAGAAGAGAGCAATGGAGCCGAATAAGAGATATTGTATTGCTTGAAAGAAAGATTACAAGAGAGAGTTTACAATGCTTGAGTTGCTTGCTCTAAGCTTGTTACTCAAATGCTAAGTGCCATGCCCTTTTTATAGGGGAGGCTTACAAGTTCTAGAGATTCTAAAGAATTCTATACAAGTGCTTGCCAACTATACATGTGCTGGAAAGTGATAGAGTATTCTAGATTATTTACAATGCTCACATGTGCTAGAGTTGCCTAGAAGCTTCCGGAATTGGGCCAAGCTAGCACTCTTGGCCTTGTCTTGGCTCTCTAGCCCGAAATGGTGGGCAATTGGGCTAGTAACTTGGGCGGTCCGCAACATCCTCCCCCACCTAAGCTCGCGGCGTCCCCTCGCCGCGCTTTCGTGCTTGAAATTCTGGATGTGCTCAGCGAATTGCCACAAATCGTCTTCACGTTCCCAAGTGGCCTCGCTCTCGGGGAGGTTTTTCCACTTCACCAAGTACTCGTTGTATGGTGGCACGCCTCTCCTCCGAATCACGCGATCCGCAATGATGTAGTCCACATCTTTGTCGAACGCGGTGACAACGGCGGTTGGTGCACGCCTTGATTCTCCGCGATTTGGGTCTCCCACGTCTCCGTGATATGGCTTGAGGAGGCTCACATGGAAGACCGGATGGATTTTGAGTCTTGGTGGAAGTTGGAGGTGATACGAGACGTTGCCCACACGTCGTACAACTCGGAAGGGTCCCTCGTAGCGCCTCACTAACCCCTTGTGCACTTTCCGCAAAGTCTTGAATTGTTGGGGTAGGAGCTTGATCATGACTTGATCGCCTTCCTTGTACTCAACGTGCCGTCTCCTTGTATCCGCCCACTTCTTCATCTTCCTCGCGGCTTTGTCGAGGTAGGCTAGCGTGATGTCCGCTTCCTCGTGCCATTCACGGGCGAGCTTGTGTGCCGCGGGGCTTTTCCCTCCGTAAGTTGAGGCTATGGCGTTGGGGGTCATAGGTTGAAATCCCATGATGATTTCGAATGGACTCTTGCCCGTAGCCTCACTTCGCTGCAAGTTATAAGAAAATTGGGCGATGTCGAGTAGCTTCGCCCAATCCCGCTGATGAGCGCTCACATAATGCCTCAAGTACATCTCGAGAAGGCCATTGATGCGCTCGGTCTGCCCATCCGTTTGTGGGTGGAAGCTTGTCGAGAATTTGAGATCCGTCCCCAACATCTTCAAGAGCTCCGTCCAAAAACGCCCGGTGAAAGGAACCGGGTCTCGGCCACTCACAATGCTCTTCGGGACTCCCCAAAGCTTCACAATGTGCTTGACAAAGAGTCGGGCTGCCTCGTCAACCTTGCAATCGGCTGGTGCGGCAATGAAGGTTGCATACTTGCCGTAACGGTCGACAATGACCATGATGCTTTGCGCCACTTTTCTGACTTAGGCAGAGACGTGATGAAGCCATGGAGACACTTTCCCATGGTCTTGTTGCGAGTGGTAGTGGCTCCAATAATCTCGCCGAAGTTGATGATCCACTTTGTCTTGTTGGCACACAAGACAAGTTCGCACGTATGCCTCGATGTCGTCCCTCATGTGTGGCCAAAAATACGAGGCTTGGACGAGTGCGGTGGTGCGCTCAATTCCGGGGTGACCAGCCCACTTGGAGTCGTGGCACTCCTTAATGACTTCCTTCCGCAAATTTCCCCACCTTGGTACGAACAGCCGATCTCCTTTGGTGAGGAGGATGCCTTCTTCTTGCCAAAATCGCCTTGTCTTTCCCTCGAGCACCTTCTCCAGCAAATCCTTTGCTAACGGATCTTGTTGGAGGCCTTCCTTGATGCGTGAGACAAGGTCGGACTTCGGTTGGCTCATGCTAAGCGTTGCCAATTCGGCCTTGCGACTTAGAGCGTCCGCAACGACATTGGCTTTACCCGGTTTGTACTCGAGCCGATAGTCGAATTCCGCTAGGAAATCTTGCCACCTTGCTTGCTTCGGACTCAACTTTTTTTGTGTTTGGAAGTAGCTTGTCGCTACGTTGTCCGTCATGATTGTGAAGTGTGAGCCAAGCAAGTAATGTCGCCACACTCTTAAGCAATGGATGATGGCTGTCATCTCCTTTTCTTGCACCGTGTAGCGGCGTTCCGTATCGTTCAGCTTTCGGCTCTCGAACGCTATGGGGTGGCCTTCTTGCATAAGGACTCCACCAATGGCGAAGTCGGAGGCATCCGTTTGGACTTCGAAGGGCTTGTTGTGGTTCGGAAGAGCAAGGACGGGTTCCTCTGAAATTGCCTTCGTCAACTCCTCGAATGCGCGTTGGCATTCCTCGGACCAATGCCACGTTCTGTTTTTCTTGAGCAAATCGGTCAAGGGTGCCGCCTTGGCTGAGTAGCCCTTGATGAAGCGGCGGTAGTAATTCACCAACCCAAGGAATGAACGAAGCTCGGGCACTTTTGTGGGAGGCTTCCACTCTAGGATGGCCTTCACCTTGGCGTTCTCCATCATTAGCTTCCCGCCTGCAATCTTGTGGCCAAGGAACTCCACCTCTTGTTGGGCAAATGAGCACTTCTCCATTTTGAGAAAGAGCTCGTTGTCTCGGAGTACTTGGAGGACTTGTTGCAAATGTTGGGCATGCTCCTCAAGTGTGGTGCTATATACCACGATGTCGTCCAAGTACACGACCACAAAGCGGTCGAGGAATGGTTGGAGCACCTTGTTCATGAGCGTGCAAAATGTGGCGGGTGCATTGGTGAGACCAAAAGGCATAACAAGAAATTCAAAAGACCCGTACCTTGTTGTGCACGCTGTCTTCGGTTCACCTCCCTTGGCTATGCGCACTTGGTAGTACCCGGAGCGCAAGTCGAGTTTGGTGAAGTACCGCGCCTTGCCAAGTTGGTCGAACAAGTCCGCGATCAACGGAATCGGATACTTGTTCTTGATGGTGATCTTGTTGAGCGCTCTATAATCGATGCACATCCGCAGCGATCCATCCTTTTTCTTTTGGAAGAGGACCGGTGCACCGAATGGGGCCTTTGAGGGCGAACATATAGCCTGCGTCAGTAAGTCTTTGAGTTGTCTCTGTAACTTTTCAAGTTCGGCCGGCGCCATGCGGTAGAGCGCCAAGGCTGGTGGCTTCACGCCTTGTCCCAGCTCGATCGCATGATCTACCTCTCGTCGAGGTGGGAGCTTCTTCAGAAGTTCCGGAGGCATCACGTCCTCGAATTAATTGAGGACGTCTTGTATGCGGGTAGGGACTTGGTTTGGCTTGGCTTATTTCCACAATCTCCTTCCTCGTTCAGCTCCCGGATGGAGACCAACAAGCTTGGGTCCTTTTTGAAAGCCCTTTTGAATTGCATGGCTGAGAATGTCCTTTCCTCAGACTTGCCTCTCTCCATGGGCACCATGCATGCCTTGCTCCCATCGAAGATACTTAGGGAGTTTGTAGCGGACAGCGGGAAGGCATGGACTTGGTCGAAGAATTCCATGCCGAGGACCATCTTGAAGTCGTCCATTGGCACAATGGAGAAATCAAGCTTTCCGCTCCACGTTCCAAGGGTCATGTGCACGCCTTGTGCAATCCCCGCAATTGGCTTGGCAGGTGAGTTCACTGCCTTCATTGTGCATCTTTCCTTGGTGGCCTTGAGGCCTAAGCGCTTGGCCTCATCTAGGGACACGAAGTTGTGTGTTGCTCCCATGTCTAGCAGCTACGCGCACGGATCGGCCGTTGATTGTCGCTCCACATACATAAGCCCTTTCTTTGTGAGTGCGGGCTGTTGGCAAGGTTGAGTGCGCCAAGACGTTGGAGGGAACCCATGCTTTGAGTTGGGGTTCTTCCGTGGTCATAGTGGGGTTGCTCTTGAGTTGGGCAGCAAGAGCATTGAGCGACTTCTTCTCCTGGACAGTCGCGTACCCAATGGGGACCGCTGCATATGAAGCATGGGCTTCGCGCCCGCCTCCTCCTTCCCTCCGATTTGCCTTGCCCGCTTTTGTTGCTAGGAGGCTTTTTCTGCCCCCAATCCTTGCGGTTGTTGCCCTTGTCCTTGCGACTCTCTCCCCCACCTTTGCTTTGGCTAGACTTCTTGTCTTTGGATTGGGTGGAGTATTCCGTGAGCGACTCAAGAACGGCGATGGCATCGTCAAGTGTTTGAACGCCACGCCTATCAAGCTCGGTCTTGGCCCAATCCTTAAGGCCATCTTGGAAGTAGAAGAGGGAATCCTTGTCGGACATGTCGCTTATCTCGAGCATGAGGGTGGTGAACTCGTTGATGTAGTCACGAATACTACCCGATTGCTTGAGGCGACGTAGGCGCGCTCGCGCTTCCTTTTCCGCATTGCTTGGGGCGAATTGCTTTCGGAGTTCTTGCTTGAAGTCGGCCCAAGTGTCGATGGTGCAAATGCCCTTGCCCATCTCGCCATGCTTCCGACGCCACCATAGTTGTGCAGCGCCTCTAAGATAGGTGGGTGCTGTGCCCACCTTCGACGCCTCATCTCGCACACCCATGGCGTCGAAGTATTGGTCTAGCCCGAAGAGGAAATTGTCCACGACAGTGGCATTCCGTGTGCCATCATAAGTGTCGGGCTTTGGCACATCAATGCGTCGCGCATCACTCGTACATGCGGAAGCTGGACTAGCGGAGAGTGTGCGCTTGTGCCATGCCCAATCCGAGCGGACTTCCTCCACTTCCGCACGGACAGCGCGTAGTTCATCTTGAACAAAGCTACGAAGTTTTAGCAACTCATCATGAAAAGATCGAAACTCACCTCGAAGAGTGTTCGCTTGATCTTGGATGAGGGCCTTTGTTGCCACCGTGAACTCGGCTACTCTTTCCCTCGAGACCGTCCACCCTTTCCTCTAATCCCTCGAGGCTGTCTTGAGCGGCGGACAATGCAATTTCGAGAGTGGCTACACGAGGCTCTACCGCATCAACAGATGGGGCCTTGGACTTGCCACGAGTCTTGCCTTGGGCGCGATCTCCCTCACGTCCGCGGCTTGGTTCCGGTGGAACATCCACACCAACAACACCCTCTTGAGCTGAAGGATTGGCCATTGCTCGGGAGCTAAGTTGCGTGGTTGCAAACCTTTGCTCTGATACCACTTGTCACGGGATGAGTGTTTTGCGCAACGAACCCGTGCGGCACTTAGACAACTTTTGCCGAATGTTGCTAAGTAAGCCTTTGAGCTTCTCGCCTAGCTAAGCCTTGTAGGTTTTCGAAGAGTTAGAGAGAAGAGAGCAATGGAGCCGAATAAGAGATATTGTATTGCTTGAAAGAAAGATTACAAGAGAGAGTTTACAATGCTTGAGTTGCTTGCTCTAAGCTTGTTACTCAAATGCTAAGTGCCATGCCCTTTTTATAGGGGAGGCTTACAAGTTCTAGAGATTCTAAAGAATTCTATACAAGTGCTTGCCAACTATACATGTGCTGGAAAGTGATAGAGTATTCTAGATTATTTACAATGCTCACATGTGCTAGAGTTGCCTAGAAGCTTCCGGAATTGGGCCAAGCTAGCACTCTTGGCCTTGTCTTGGCTCTCTAGCCCGAAATGGTGGGCAATTGGGCTAGTAACTTGGGCGGTCCGCAACATAGCTCAAGTCCAGCTTTACTTAATTTCTTCTGAAGCATCATCAAATCCCCCAAGAGGTCTGCATTTTTCATCTGTTGAATTGCATTCACCATCGATAAAAGATGCCAAACCTTTCTTGCTGCTTTGCAAGTGACCAAGGCATGCATAGTATTTTCCACTCTATTTCCACAATGCTTACAGTGAGCTTCCTGAATAATTCTACGCTTCAACAAATTCTCAACTGTCGGCAGTAAGTTTTGAACTGCTTTCCAAATGAAAATCTTGATCTTTTCTGGGATGGTAAGGGTCTATATGATATTCCAATTGCTACCTTTACTGTTAGAGCAATTTGGTGAATTCGAAAATTTTCATATTTAGAGCCACTTGGTATCCACTCTTGACCGAGTATTTCCCCTTTCTGTCATAATGCTAGATGGCTTGGTCTTTGCTTCATCCTTTTGGCAAAGAAAAGCTGAGAATTGCATCTACATCTTCCCTTAAAAACATCTTCTGGATCAAGTAGTCTTCCATATGCTTTCATTGTTCTATCAACTCTAAAAAAAAAAGCATTGAGAGGCATCCTTGGACTAGAAAACAGTTTGAAAGTGGATGGTCTTGGAGTCCAATTTCCTTTGTAGACTAAGATGTTTTCCCCATTATCAATTCTCTATCTATATCCATTAAGAATTACTTGTTGACCCCAAAGTAAGCTTCTCCAAATATAAGATGGGTTTGACCCCATTGAAGCATCTAGAAAATCAGTCTTCTTGAAATACCTAGCCTTTAAGACAATAGCTGCAAGGGAATCTAGATTTTGAATTAATCTTTATCCTTACTTAGCTATCATGGCTTGGTTAAAACTTGATATGTCTTTAAAGCCCATTCTCTCTCAAATTTTAGCTTGACTCATCTTCTCCTCTCTAATCCAAGCGATGCCCTGTTTTTACCTCTTTTTATTGCTCACTAAATATCATCACTCAGACTAATAGGTATCTTGAAGACACTCATTGCATAAATCGGAATAGCTTGTGCCATTGCTTTTATCAGGAGTTCTTTTCCTCCACTCGAGAAAAGTTTTTGTTGCCAACTAGAGATCTTGCTCTGGACTTTTAGCTTAATCTCATTGAAGAAAAAAAAATTTTTCCTCCTTATCAATGGGGGCAACCCCAAGTATTTCTCATGCTTCATTACCACATTGAGTTGAAAAATTCTTTTAATGGCTGAAATTTGGTTTGTATAGACATTGCCGCTGAAGAACATGCATGACTTTTGAAAATCAAAAATTTGGCCAGAGGCAGTGGCAGAGCAATTGAACAAATCTTTTAGATGCTGGAAATCTTTAATTGAGGATTTAGAAAAAATCAGGCAGTCATATGCAAATAAGAGGTGAGAAATAGAGATATGTTGTCTAAATTTCAACCCCTGTATTAGCTTGCTTCTCTCAGCCTGAATCAACAAATTTGAAAAAGCTTTTGCACATATTATAAAAAGATAAGGAGATAAAGGGTATCCCTGCCTGAAGCCCCTTTTAGGAATAATCTTGCCCTTTGGTATTCCATTTATGATTACAGAGAAATATGACGTAGTAATGCAGTTCATAATTAAACTTATCAACTTCTTAACAAAACCTAATCTGATCATTTTTTGCTTCAAAAAACCTCACTCTACCCTATCGTAAGCTCTACCAATACCTGACTTCAGAGCCACCAAGCCATTTGTTTTGTCCTTTATTATACCTAATCTTATGGTGGCATTCATATCCAACAATGATATTATTTGTTATCAATCTGTTGGGGATAGAAGCACTCTGCAAAGAATCAATTACAATATGTAGGATAGTTTTTAATCTATTTGCAATAGTTTTTGCAACAATCCTGTAAATGACATTACAAAGACTTATTGGTCTAAATTCAGTCACTTTCCTAGGCTTTGCATTCTTAGGAATTAAAACAATATATGTGTGGTTCAAAAGAGCAATATTACCTTCTTCATTGAGGATGTGAAGATATGTGGTGATGTTAACTAATGGCCAGTGCTTCTGATAAAAGGTAGCTGGTAGCCCATCAGGGCCTGATGCCTTGGTTGGGCACGTTTGATTTAGAGTCTCCATTATTTCTTCCTCTGTATATGGTTGAGTCAGATACTCATTCATTTCAGCTAAAACTTTTGGGACCATTCCTTTCAAAGCACACTCCATTTAATTTTGAGTAGGGCTAGAAGTTGAAAAAAACTTTGCAAAGTAACTACAAAACTCTTTCTCAATATCTTCATTTTCTTCTACCTATTTTCCCTATGCCTCTTCTGCTCCTCAAATTTTGTTCTTCCTCTTTCTAGATGAAACTTTTGAGTGGAAGAATTTGGTGCTTTTATCTCCCTCCCTCAATCAATCAGGCCTAGACCTCTCTTTGTTTCCAAAAGATCTCTTCATCTAAAAGGAGGTTGTGGATCTGCCTCTTAATGCTTATCAATTCTTCACCCTTATCCCACTGTCTTTCCTACTGGAGCTCTTTTATTTTATTCATCAGCTTCTCTAATTTCTTCTTGCTTCCCTTAAAAGTTTTCTTACTCTAGTTCATTAATTCAATTAGCGAAGATTTGCTGGCTTGTTTAAAAAGCTTCACTGCATTATCCCTTGACCAGTCTTTGGCCCATTCTTCCTTTACAATGTCCTTACACTCATTATAGTTGCTCCATATGTCTTCATAATGGGTTCTTGAAAAGGTTCTTTTTTTATATGGCTTTCTATTGGCTCTACTTATCACTTCTATCAAAATCAGATTGTGGTTTAAGCACCATGTAATTAGATTTTTTACAGCCTGGTTTTAGAAAGAATTTGTCCAATCATTGCTACATAAAAATCCATCTAGACGTTCTTCAAGAAAATGGCTACCAAATCTCCTATTAGATGGTGTAAAAGGGTGGCCCGTACAACCCAAATATTTCAAATTGCAATCCTAAACAGCATCTTGAAACTTTCTAATCATATGAACCTCTCAGTCTTTTCCTCCATTTTTTTCATCTAAGTGCATTATCTCATTGAAATTGCCAAAGCATAACCAAGGGGATAAAGATAAACCTGTCAATCTCCTTAATAAAGTCCAGGTGTGTTTTTTCTGACTCATTTCTAGGTGCCCATAGATTTCAGTGCATCTTATCTGCTTCCCACTTTCAGTCTCTACCTCAGTATCTATGCAGTGGTTGCTGAAAGAGGTGACATCTACCCTTGTTTCTAAATTCTAAAGCATAGCTACACCTTCACTCTTACCCCTGCTACTAACCCCAAAACAATTTTCAAACTTCAACTTCTTGCCAACAATTTCCTTGTGTACAAACACCAATTTAGTTTCACATAGAAAAATTAATTAAGGTCTATACAATGTGAGAAATTTTTAGAGAGCTATTAACGTCCGGTCATTCCCTATCCCCCAGATGTTCCAGCTTAGAATCCTTATAGTTGTCGGCAGGGTTGATGTTCTACCTCTGCCGATTGAGTTGCATTGTTTATGTTTTTAACATTTTCCACCATTCTTGAAATATCCTAGTTGAGCTTATAACTAAAGGGAGATGTATTACAAGAGCTTTCTCTACTTATCGAGTTTTTCTGTGATCTTAGGATTTAGGTTTTTTTTTTATGATTTGGGCTTGACCTTGTTACTCCACAGCCTAGTCTTTTTCCCACAATTGGCCTTTCTTTTGTGTGTCCCTTGCTACTTACACTTCTAGCTTGCAGCTTCCACTTCTTTCTCTTGGGCCTAGCATTTTTTGTTTTCGATCCATCACATACTTCTTCTTCTAGGCTTAAGTTGCTTTGATCTATTTTTGGGCTTGTATTTAAAGTTAATTTTGGCTCTAAATTTAGCACCAAATTTAACTTTGTTCCCTCCCAATTCTTTGTTCTCGTTTTTTCTCCATTTTTTCCATGATCGTTTAGGTTGTCAGCTATATTTTTAATATAAGCCATGTTAGGTTGCTTTTGACCAATGTCTTTCTGATTTCTTAGTTTTAAAGTCATTTGCATTAATTACTCCCAAATCTTCCTTGTTTAACTATCATGACCTCCCAAATTAGATTGGTTTGGCCTGGGTTCATGTTTATACGGGTCTAAACCAATTTATTTTACCTACCTTCTCCTATGGTGTTCTGCTTCATTTGGTTTGTTATTGAGCTGCTCAAACCTTCTATTCCATCTATCTTTTTCCCCTATTCAACCTAGTTTTCTTCAACTTTGGACAATGCCTTCATGTATACTGCATAAGGCAGTTTTTCTTTTAGTTGCCCCATGTATCCTTCACACTCTTTAAATTGGTGCCAAATGGTACTACAGCAAAAGCAGAAATCTGGGAGCCGTTCATACAATACTGGCAACTCCACCTTATCATCTTCTTCTAGTTCCAAAAATACCATTTTCTGTAATGGCATTGTGATGTCAATGGATATTCTAACTCTTGCATATGAACCAATACACTCCCCGGTCATCATCAGTTTCAACTTCCAACACCTTTCCACTCAGTCCTCCGAACTTTTGAACATTGTCTCTCTCCATGCAAACTATGGGTATATTGTAAATTTGTACCCAAAAACCTGTATGCGTGAATTCTTCCTTTCTCATATTTTCTATTCCACTGGGTTCTTTCAACACAATCAGAGCCCTATCGAAATGCCATGGCCCTCTTGCCATTATTTTCTGTTTATCGACTTCTAACCTAAATTTGAACAAAAAAATATTGTTTCTCATGCTCTCGATCTTCACCTCTTTTGTTGTTTTCCATGCTTGTGTTAATGCAGTTTTGATCACATCCATGTGGACAGTCTTTGCCAGCAGAATTTTCCCAACTAGAGAATTTGCCATTATACACCCTCTTTTTTCTTGCATTTCGCTTCTAATTGATAGCTTTCGTTCACTGCCATCTCATATAGAAATAGCTTTGCATTTACGTATTAACTCCTCTGTGTTCATAGATGATAAACAACAAATTTGCTCTTTACCTACTAGCTACCCTGTGTTTGAATCTCAAAGTTTTACTCACTCTCACCCACTCTCTTAAATGAACTCCCTTGATTTTTAACTTCCCTGATAATTTTAAATAAAAGACACTCAATCTAAAAGACACTGAATTTGTAAAATTTCAACGGAAATATATGTCTCTCCATGCCATTCTTCGCCCTCTCAACATTGACTAATTTTCATTTTATTAGTTTTACTTTTATGAAGAATTTGAGTGTTCTAGAAGTAATCATGGCAAATCCAACCTTTCCCACTTGTAATCAAGCATTTGAGTATTATCATAACTTGTTTTGGAGGTTTAAGTGTTGTTATGAAAGATGCTATAGGTAGCTTGCTTTGGACTTCACTTCATGCAAAAACAATCTTAATTGAATTAGAAACTCATATAGGTCTTGTTTGATATTGAGGTATTCCAACTTTTAAACTATAGTTGCTGTATGGAATAAAAGTTAGTAATATGTAGTAAACAAAATTTTTAAACAATAATTTTAACAAAATTAGTAAATATATATAATGAATTATTTATTATACAAATATAAAATCAAATTAACTTATTTTCTAAGTTGCAATAGCTAGTGTTTACTAGCTTTTAAGTTACAACTGCTGAACCTCAAACCCCAAACAAGACAATAATTGGAAAGTACTTGACAAATGTATGCAACTTACTGTGCTTGTACACAAGTTCAATTTAACATTTCCGTTATGTGTGCGTAAATAAAGGTTGCTCTAACTTGCTGCAAATAATGTAAGTTAAAATTACAAAAGAGTGTATTATGATAAAAGATATTCATAATTTTTTTAAGAAATCAAGTTACTCTAATTCACATCGTTGTTTTTAAGGATTTGCATTCGAATGAAAGCATGAATGAAACAAGTAATGGTGAGCTGGCTATCCTCAGAAATCATCATTTATATAAATTTTATTTTATAAAATTTTGTCATATTCCAGTAATTATATATTGAAGGGTCTTCATTTGTATATAACACCAGGTCTGTTAAACATTGGTAGTTAAGATTTGGTGATATGCCCCATATGTTTAGGACAAGATAAGAAGTGGTTGTTTTGATTAAGTTTTGATTCTTGGTGACTTGGTCAAGTATCTCCTCAAAACCCATTTGCTGGAAGTCACTAGAATTGCCTAATGATCAAGATGATTTGCTCGAGTTCACTAGAATTACCTCCAGATCGAGGTGATATGCTAAAGGTCACCAAATAACCTACAAACACCTCTACCTAGCTTTCCTCCCTATCGCTTATCTGTTCATTGCCTTCTTTTTACTGCGAGAAGTGCACGGTTACGTTGCAAGCAATATCCTAATTGTGGTTCCCCTATTTTATCACCCAAACATTATTCATTTGTAAATAAGGGATAATATATTGACATCGGTTTGCTAGTTTCTGGTAATATGTGTTACAAAAATAATGAATTCCAATACTTGTAAAATTCCAGCAAGTGAAAAACCCAGAAGCTAAAATCTTCGGCAAACAAAAATCTCCTTGTATGGCAACAACAAATAAAAGAAAATAAGTAAAGGTGGCTGTGTAACGTAGGTCCACCAATAATGGATAAATAATCCAAATTGAACTCAAATTCCAAGCAACAAATTTGATACAAAATTCGGTAGCAAGTCAACTTCATTCAGTAATCCGGCAGCTTCATTTGTTCTAATTCAACAAATCTTCAAATAAGCCAATTGATAAACCCAGGAGCTGTAAAACAGTAAACCTAATAGACAGAAAACACAGAAAGTGATGAAATTAAGGAGCCAAGCTGTGCCCAAGGAATACTGTCCTTAAAGAACAGGCCCCCTTCTTGGATGATTATCGGGTGCATATAAAGAACAGGCCCCCTTCTTGGATGATTATCGGGTGCATAAAGGAATTAAAAACAGTCTGATCTTCTAGGATTCAATGGCGCTGCAACTGTAATGGCACACTCCAAACTATAGTTGCTCGAGATTGCTAGTTTAATTTATTTTTTCTGGTAAAGTGCGAGATCTTTGATGAAGAAGGAGAGGAAGAAAAGAAATCTTTTCCATTCTCCAATCAGTCACAGCAGCAGGCTTTTTATAGCCTAGAATTACAGTAGCAATCTCCTGGATTTTTGCAAAAAATCAGTGCTTGAAACTGATTTAAAACTCGATATCAAGCAACTGCAGTGTTAAAATCAAGCCACTGCCGCTGATATTTAGATACGAACCTTTGACCAATCCAAATCAATTCAGCTCACTGATTTTTAATCCAAAATAATATATATATTTAGTTTTCATCAAATGGCTAAGAAATGGGCCAAGCCTGTGTGCACACGCGTGAAGACCGTATATGTTTTATGTTTTATCAATTTGGAGTAGTATAAGTATTTTGAAATTAACTGAAGGGAAAGCGAAGTACATATGCAAACATGCTGGTGATGAATTGCTCCATGTTAATTCGTTTTCCAATTTATGAGACGAAGGGATGGTTTTGAGTTTGATACCACAATGCTTCGTCTTTCTTTTATTTTTGAGAATTGCAGTCTCAGTTGTGTATGTGAAACGTATAGGCATAGCCCTTGGCCTTACGCCAATACAATTTTATTGAGATAAACTATATTGGCTTTTACATTAACACAATGCATCTATAAACATTCAGAAAACAGGATTAAATCCGAGATAATGCTTTATCAATCTAATCATTTTTCTTGGTAACCAAAGAAGAGGTGTTGAGAAATGGATAATCTGTGTAACCAACAACAGGATCGGATGTGTAGAATGTTTCTCTGTTGTACTTATTGAGGGGAGCATTGAGCTCAAATCTCCTAGGTAAATCTGGATTAGCCAAGAACAAGCGACCATAAACAACAAGATCTGCACGGTCTTCAGCAATAGCTTTGTTTCCATCTTCCCTGTCATAACCCCCAGCGACAAGAAAAGTACCCTTGAAAGCCTTTCTCATGGGCAGCAAACTGTGAGGACATTCAGATTTTTCTTCACGTGTTTTCATCCTCGGCTCAACCATGTGACAATAGAGGATACCATATTTGTTCAAGGATTCTGCCACGTAAAGACCTAAAGCTTCCGGGTTAGAGTCTCCTGATTCCATATAGTTTGCAAACAGGGATAGTCTTATCCCAACCCTATCTGCCCCAATTTCATTGGAAACAGCTTCAACTATTTCTAAAGCAAAACGGCAACGGTTCTCTAAGGATCCTCCATACTGGTCTGTTCGATCATTTACTTGATCCTTCAAAAATTGATCAATTAGGTAGCCATGTGCACCATGGAGCTCAACGCCATCGAAACCTATACAGCATAAGACAAAGTTAGAAACCAAAAACCTGTGCAGCACGAACACTTCATTTATCTAACTCTTCTCATATAACTAAAAGCTCTGAGGCTAGCATTGTGCGGACAGACAGACTGAGGGTCAAGCATTCATTTTAAGAAGAAGAAAAAGTATTTAAGCATTTACTAGGTTGGCTCTCAAAGTTAATCCACGGCAGTTTTGCGATGTCTCAGAGATGCAGGCAGAAGGCTACAAAACTACTCAGAGTTGCAGGTACTCAATCCCTACTTTAACTAACAACAAAACAGTTGATAAGATCATTAAAAACAAAGCCTCAACCATCATTTTAAATGACAAAAGGAGTCACATGTAAGATTCTAGAAACCATTCCAAATAATCGACTGTTGTAATGACTCCATTTACATTAATGACACATGTAGGTAAGGTGTTAAGTTTCCAAATTCTTTAATCAATATGATAAATACAACTATGGGACAATAGACATAATTGTAAAGAAACTTAACTGCTTTCACATAAACCTTACGGTACAATAAAACAACATTATTTACAAACCACAAAAGGCTAGTAAAAATATATTAATGCATTCATGTTTAGTTTTCCTTTCCTTCTGATAGCCATTCATGGAATGGAAGAATCTCACTATTCGTTTATATGTATTTTCCTTAATCTCAAGAAAAGTAGACCAGTGAAATATCATCCATCCTGTGGCGAGCTTAAAACATTTTTTTCCCACAATTCAAGTTTTAATTTCAGAAAAAAGAATTTACCAGCCTCAATTGCGTTTCTTGCAGCAAGCCTGAAATCATTCACAATTTCAGGGATTTCATCTGTCCTTAGCCGCCTTGGAGGAGTGAATCTTGGAACATCAACACCAGCAGGGCGGATTTCAGGTGTCAATGGCTTGTCTGTACTCGAGATTGGAGCTTGACCATTTGGCTGATACTCTGTACAGAACGACAATAGGAAAAACCAATGAAGGAGAGTGGGCGAAAAAATCCGGGGCAGCCCGACCCCTGGACAAGAGCTCAAGAAAAAAAGAACGAGCTAGATTCTGGCTCACTATTTTTTTTTAAAATAAATATATAAATTAAAATAATATATTTAAAATTGAAAAAATAATATCAAAATAAAAAAGAAAAGAATTAAATTCTTAATTTATAAATCAATGAAGATTCAAAAAAATTAAAATTAAAATTCTAAATTCTCTATTATACATTAATTAATTAAGAGATTACTTGAATTAGAGAATCTGTATTAAAAAATTAAATTTCTAAGTTTTGATTTGTTTTATTTATTATTACTTTGAAATATTTATCTTCTTTAATTAATTTATAATTATAAAAACTTATTAATTATTAACTCATTTCAAATTGACAATAATTTTAAAAAATTTTAAAAAATAAATAAAAGCTCGGCCTGAGCCCGGCCCTCATGCTTCTCTGTAAAATCAGTCGGATCCATCAAAAGCAGTTTGCAAAAAAACTATTGAATATCATTTCATTAACTGAAAAAAAAATGCAAAAGGATGGTGCATCTGTAGTATGATCAGTACTCAATTTGAGCATTCGATTAATCCGAGCTGCTTATTCTCTCAACACTTGCCTCATGTTAGATTACTGCAAGTTACAGCAATTCAATAGCTTAAGCTCACGGTACCTTATCTTATTGTCAGAAATTAAAATGTATTTATGATCCTGATAACTAAGTAACCAGTAACTGTCAATAGAAGAGAGAGATGTAGAACACACCTTGATTTGAAACCCTGCCAACGTGCCGAATCTGACAAAAGAAGATCCCACCTTTGGCATGAACAGCATCTACAATCGGTTTCCATGCTTCAATTTGCTCCTTTGCCCAGATACTAGGTGTATTTGGATTCCTTAAAATAAAAGAAACAACAGAACACACAAAATTTTCAAGCAACTAAATACAGGTAATGCTTTCGAAACTCAAATATACAATTTCCTATCTATTTAATGCCTCAAAAAACTCTTAAAACAGTTAAACGGATGTAAAATTACCCTTGAGCAGTGTCGGAAACTCCAGTGGCTTCGGCTATAAGCAAACCCCCTTTGGTGGTTCTTTGAGAGTAATACAAAATGGCATGTGGCTGAGGAACATTGTTGTATGATCTCTGTCTAGTCAGTGGTGCCAAAACAACTCTGAAATAAACAAATCAAGCAAGTCACAATTCAATTAGCCTCATCACCAATAACTCAACTCAAAAGAAAAAAGCCATAAAATTGCAACACTACACTTAAACTGCCTGTGTGAAACTCTCAGTCAGATCATAGACCAAACAAACAAATACAAAGAAGAAACAGAAACTAAATCAGATCATACGCTCATAATCAGTTATTGGTATTATAAGTTTATAACCGGGTGTGCTTCTGCTTAATTACCAAAGGAGGACAGTTAAAAGTGTTCCGTAAACACCAACAATTTCACTCGATAGCTTGTGATTCACTCCACATAGAGACTGTGAATTAAAAACCACAGCTACTCAATCCCAAACATTCCCTGATCCATCCCAAATATTCACTAATCCATTCATCCTAAACGGACAAGGATTCAGTGGCCAACTGAGTTGTGCTGAGCACTGGATAAACAGTAGGAATCTGAGTGCTCATGATGTGAATGCTCGTCGCTCAAATGTACTTTGACAGATATCACTTTCGTCAATAAAGTTAACGCCATACAACATCCATACAACAAAAGAAAATGTAAATCCAAAAAAATAAAAAAATAAAAAACTCAATGAAATAAAAGGTCGGCAAAAACTGTACCTATGAGAAAGATTGAAATTACCCATCTTGTAACGAGTGAAAAGAGGGATAATGGGAGTTTCTGTGGCCATGTTATCGTTGTTCTCTTCTTGCTTTTGCTTAGCCCCCTTTGCTCTGCTTCCGATTTTTAGTAGAATTACAAGCAAATTGAGAATCTTTAACGCCACTGAAAATAAAATGATTAAAGAAACGGAATGGTTCGATTGGGTATTTAAAGGCCGAAATGGGTCGTCCGTTTTGGAATATTAAAAAATTCCACGAAGGTCGAATCAATCTCCTTTGCCATTGGAGATTGATTAAAATGCTTTTAATCGCTGTCATGCGACGTTTGCAAGTACGTAGCGGCTGCTGTTGCCTGTCTTTAATCAACTAACCAATATGCTTTTATTTTTAATGATGAGATATTGAGGGCTGTTTGGAATTATTGTTGATAAATTGAAAAGTAATTATTAAAAGTTAAAGTTAATTTTGGTATTTAATAATTTTTTTAAAATTATTCTTGGTAAGTTCATTCTAATCTTATAATAGATTTTAAAAAATAGAGAATGGGTAGTTATTTAAAATTTGATTTTAGAAATTAATTTTGTACTTAATATAATTTTATATATATCTTTATATGTTGATGCCGAAAAACGACCTCAACAACTAAATTTGTTTCTTTGGGGAATTGCAGCGCGAATCCAAGCTCAAACGCAAATCTACCGCAACTTTCTATACCTGTCAACCAGAAAATACGGTTAGGATACGCCGGTGGGGTTCCGGCGTAGACTCTCCGATGCTTAAGTCAGAAATTATGTATGAAGGGAGAAAAAATGAGAATGAAGAATTATGGATAAGTTACAGTCAAGTAATTTTGCAAAAAAAACCCCTTTCTCTGTTGCGCTCTTCAGTTTAAATAGGTTCTTGGTCGTGGACGGTTACTCCCTTAACTTCAGCCCGTTTTCTTCAACAGTTGCAAGTGGTTGTCAGTTGGAGGTAGTTTAAATAGATCGTGGCACACAACTTCCCTAGAAATTAGGCTACGTTCTCTTGACTAACAATTTCTTATGTCAAGCTAATTCTCAGGTCAGAAAAATGAATTTCGAGGTCGGATTATATAGGCTTGAGGTTGTATTCTTAAACTAGAATCTTCAGGTCATACTTGTAAACCAGGTCGCCAACATAGGCTCCAGGTTGTACTTATGAGGTCAGCTCAACAACAATAAGTTCTGAGTATATTAGGATCTACCATATTTTATTTCGAAACGCTACCAGAAAAATCCAACCCAAACATTATATTTATTATAAAAATTTAAAGTTATATTTTTAATTAGGAAATAAAATCATTAACTTTAAAAAGATATTATTATTACCCAATATAGTGAGATAACAAAAAAATAATAATATACAATATTTATTTTAGTTATCAATTATCATTTATACAAAATAAAAATATTTTATATACATATTTATAAGTATGTAAATAAATTCAATTTAACATTATGTCCAATTTAATTGTTTACATTATTACAGCAATCTAAAAATAAGACTACTAATATAAATTATTTTAAAAGCTATAGTATTAGTAGAATAACCCTAAGTTATTGTGCTCATTATACTCATGTATTGTAATAATTCTATTTAATGGAATGAAAGTTTAGTGTTTTCTTAAAAGTATGTATAATTAAATGATTGTAAAAATCAAATAGTACAAACAAAGAAAATAAAATAGAATTTAAAAATTATATCTAAAGAAACATGAAATTAGTTTAAATAAGCATATCAAAAAATCATATAGGTGGAATGACTTCACCAATGACAATTTCAATCTGTAAAGTACTCAAATATAAGTGAATTGTCTTTTTCAAAACTTAAATTATTGAAATTAATTGATGGGATCTTTTCTCTATTTAAAAAAAAAAAAGAATCACGTCACTTTTATCAAAAATCGTGATAAAGCGATGCATAAGCCTAATTTGATGGTTAATAATTTTATTACCAGGATGCTGGCCTAAAATTTTTTATCATTTCCCTAAAATTATTAAAAAAATTTACTCTACTTGAGAAATTTTTGGTCTCACGTCACTTCTAAGAAAAATCATGATAAAGTGATGCCTAAGCCTAATTGATCCTTAATAATTTTATTACTAGGATGCCGGCCTAAAATTTTTTATTATTTCCCCAAAATTATTAAAAAAGTTACTCTACTTGGGAAATTTTTGTTCTAATTTTTGAATTAATCACTTTCCCTTTTCCCAATTTCCTTCACCCGGAAAAAGTGCTCCCATGTCCCTTCCATTGGTGGTCTATTTTCCATAGTTATTTTCTTAATTGTCAGCATTTATATATCCATAATGTTGATTTTAATGATAACAAACTAAATTAAGAATGATTAAGTTTTTAATAGCTCGAATTATTTTTTATACATTTTAAATAAATCATTATTTTCACATTATAAAGGTTTTATATTTAATGGAAAAATGATTTTATGAAATTGGTTGTTTTTCAAGTTTATGGTTTAATTGAAAGAATTTTGAAAACTTTGAAATCAACAAATATTGATTGAAATTTTAGAGAAGAACTTATTTAAAAAGTTTCATAGCATTTTGGGCCATATCATAATTTCAAAAAGTTTTGGGAATAGCAAGCATTATTTAGAAATTTTGAAATTGGACCTATTTGTAAAATTTATAACATTTTAGGCCATAGTAATGTTATAGAAAGTTTTGGGGCTCACTGTAGCAATCACTGTAGCAAACGGCGATCCGACATCTAGATAACGGCGATCCGACATTGAACAGAATTGAAGATTAGCCTCTGAACACTAACGGTTATCAGACATTAAACAGAATTGAAAGATTAGCCTCTGAACACTAACGGCGATTCAATATCTTGAAAACAGCGTTCCGACAATTTGAAAATTTAACTCAACGGTCATATTCACTAGTCAAAATGGCTATCCGACATTGAGTGAACGGCGATCCGACAGTGAGCAAAAAGTAAATAACGGCTAGTTTTCGGCTCCAACTATACATAAGCTCATTCAAATTCAAACAAAGGTGAAAAAACACAACATTATCATTGAGCTTGTAATTGAGAATACAACATTCATTGCGCTTTAAATTCGCTCTTGATTCATTTTTTCACACATTGAGCATAGATTTGTAATCAAACACATTGTGTGAGAGAAAATTCATTTGTAATCTTTATTCTTGAGAGGTTGTAAGTGTTGGGATACACTTGGGTTAAAATATTGGGGATAATCTCTTGTTGTAAAGGTTCATTGACACCTTAGAAGTCAATTGTAAGCATTTGAAGTCTTGGGAGGCTTGGATAGAGAAATCCTCAAGTCGGGTGAGCTTGGAGGTGTGAACGTAGGCGGGGATTGTCGAACCACGTAAAAATCATTGTGTTTGCTCTTTCTCTCCTTACTCTTTTATTATTGTGCTTTATTGAATTTATTGTTTTTTATTCTATTAAGGCATTATATTAAATTGTTTGTGGTTTGTTTAGCTTAATTTTTAAAATCTCAATTCACCCCCCTCTTAGGTTGCATAGTTAATATTTCAGTAATTAAATTTTATTATTAATTTATCAAAGCTTTTTGTTTGTCCTAATAGTTTTTTGTTTTACTTATTTATAATTTTTTTTCAACAAGTGTACATTTTTAGCTAAGAATCTTAATGAAGACATTACATAGCTGTAAAATAGAAAGTGAGTTCTTTTAGATTGTATAATTATCTATGTTGAAGATATAATATAAATACTATTGACTAAAATTTCATTATTGATGAATTCAATACTTTTAAGTTGCAAAATTATAACTTTATTAGTATTTTGTTATTGTTAAATTGTATTTCAGTTTTCTACTCTCTTTTTAATATTTATTAATGTAAAATAACACATTTTTAGGGGTATGGCTCTAATGTCCCTATCAATAAGTATGTTTTTTTCTTCTATTTATCAAATTTTTATATTGACTAGTCCTCTTTCTTATATTCTTTTCCATTACAAAACCTATGTTTCTTTATAAATAAATCTAGAAAGAAATTTCTTAAAGATATAACATGTTGGTGTAGCATGTCAAACTTAGAGGCAGTTTAGGATTGCGGTTGCTGATTAAGAGCCAGTTTGGGATTGCAGTTGTTGATTAAATAAGCTGTTTCTGCTATGCGGATGTAATAAGCAGCTGATTAAAAAAATAGCTTGGTGTTTGATAAACTGTTTGGTAAATTTTATTACAAATGTGTTATTTTATCATATAATGACCATAATAGATATAAGTTTAAATTATCTTTTATTTTTTTGAATTATATCATATTAAATACCTATTATAACCTTAATTAATATTTTAACAAAAAGAATTATGTCATATTTTTCCATACACTCTAATATATGAGCCATTATGTATCATATTATCACCACAATCAAATTGCCACCACAACTACTATATATTCTCTTCAATATATCAAGTTTTGATTTAGTAAGTTCATATTTTTTATATTATACTAGTATTTTCGATTATAAGATTAAAAAAGACTTGCATATAAGTATGTAAAAAAAAAAAATTTAAACTATGAACTATTTCACATGAAAATTAACCATAACTTTTAAAATCAATTTCATAACCATGGTTTTTAACATTCAATCTATTTATATTTTTTCTATAATCATGGTGTTTATTATTGCAACAAGTTTATTGTGAAAGTCATGCATATTACTTTTTTATTTTATCTGGATTATATATTAGTATGAATTTTTTTATTATATTTTATGCAACAAATTATTAAGTTTTTTTTCACTTGATGTAAAATTTAATATAATTTTACGTGTTTGAAAAAGAAAAGGGCATTTCTAAACATTATTCAACATACTTCTTGAGCTACTATTGGCCTACCAAATTCTACATTAACAAATTAAACAAAAATATTAAAATGATTAGTTAAGAGTGAAATAATCAAAACAACATATCAAATTATAGTAGTAACATATTTCCTGCTTCAATAATTTCATAGAATTCAGTTTCCTCCTGAGTAGGTTGTATTATCCGTTTTCTTAATAGAGTTGAGCGAAGCCAATTTTGAGTGCAAATCAATGACTCAACAGTTTTATGAGTTAAAGAACTTCTAAAAGGATCAAGAACACGCCCTCCTATGTTAAATGCCGATTCCGAAGCTACAGTAGACACTGGAATTGCCAAAACATCCTTGTCAATCTGAGACAAAATTGGATACCTACGCCCATTCAACTTCCACCAAGTCAAAATATCAAAATGGGCATTACTAGTACTTTCATTGGCATCCGTCAAGTACTTTTCAACATCATTTTTTGAACTAATGTCATCATTTGAACTTTGCTTCATCATTTTGAAAGATAAAAAAAGATCAATTGACATTATACTACCACTAGCACCACCACCACCACCACTACCATCATGGATATCACCAAAACAAACACCACCACTATTCCTCACATCACTCCCACCAATATAGCTATTATATAGCTTCATCAACAACTCCTTAATATTAAATTTCAATTCTTCAACCTTCCTAGATTTATACATGCTACTAAAATAAAATGTAACAAACTCCAAATTACATCTAACATCAAGCACATTTGCTACAAATAATAACATGTTAACCTGATCAAAAGAATCACCCTAATATTTAGCAAACTTTTGTTTTATTTTTTCGGCCATTTTCCTCGACAAATCATCACTAGAAGTAACCAGTGACTTCAAATGAATTAGAACTTATGCCATTTCATTTAAATAATAATTGGAAGTGACATCAAGAGAGCTACTAAATTTCAAGGTCACATAATAAAAAACCGATAAAAAGTTGACTAACCTCCTTGCATTTCCCCAATCTTCATCGCTCGGTGGCCCCTCCCTCTTCTTTTCACCCTCATTCTCAACAAACCAATTAACATAATGTCCATCATCTTCCTTCATCCTATCAAATGCTTTTTCAAACACAACCGTTTTGTGCAACATCAAATATGTTGAATTCCATCTAGTAGGCACATCCAACACCATAAGCCCTCCATATGAGATTTTCTCCCTATCAACATATGTTTTAAACTTTTGCAATCTTGCTGGAGAGGATCTAACATACTTTACTGCATTGCGAATACTAGTTATTGAATGATTCACCTTCGCCAACCCATCTTGCACAATCAAATTTATTATGTGTGCCGAACACCTCACATGCATATATGAACCATTCAAAACCATTGAATTCACACTCCAATTTGCTAACTTCTTCTTCACATAAGTTATTGCAACTTTATTAGCACTTGCATTGTCCATTGTAATTATGCACAACCTCTCAATCCCCCAATCAATCAAACATGTCTCAATTAGCTTCCCAATACCATCTCCTTTATGATTAGCAATAGGTGTGAAACTAAGAATCCTTTTGTGCAATACCCACTCCGCATTAATAAAATGAGCAGTAATGACCATGTAGTTAGACATTTGAATTGATGTCCATGTATTGGTGGTAATACACACCCTTTACTTGGTTGCACCCAAAACACTTTTTAACAACCATTTTTCATGCTGATACAATTCAAGAATATCCCTTGTAATTGTTCTTCGCGATGGCACATCAAATCTTGGGCAACAAGTTTGCATAAACTCTAAAAACCCTTCAGCCTCCACAAAGCTAAAAGGTAATTCATCCTTGACAATCATCTTCACAAGTGCCATTCTACAAGCCTCTTGACTAAACCCGCCACTAACTTTAACAACTCCATCATCTTTATCTTTTCCCTTTTGACGGAAAAGTACTTGTTGCTTCGGATTCCCTTCAACCTTCACATCTTGATATGACCTACATCTATCCAAATGATTCTTCAAACTAGTGGTATTTCCTCTATTAGCTGCAAAGGTTTTACGGCAATGATGACATTTTCCTTTGTTTCCACAAGGTAGTTTGGTAAAATGAGCCCAAACATTTGATTTCAAAGGTATTTTTCTTTTTTTCCCATCATCAACCTCCACCTCTTGCACTTCCTCCTCATCATAATTTTCCATTCTACACAAACACAAAATCATTCGTGCAAAATTGTGGCAAATCAAAAATCAGCAGCAACAAATAAAAAATCAACAGCAAAAAATCAACACCACAGCAGCAACAAACCAACATAACAGCAGCATCAAATAAAAAATCAAGTGTCACAATCAGTTTCATGAAGTTTTACAAACCTAGGCTTGTCAAAAAGTTTTACAACAACACCGGGGCAAAACATTATTCATATGGATAAAAAATTAAGAACAAATTGGTATAGATCATAGTGTGAACAAAAAATTAAATATCAATAATGAGATATGAAAATTGGTGAAGACTGGTAGAAGAATAACAGAGCTCACGTCAGAGAATGTACTAATCAGCTTTTTTTGCCCACCCCTAGCGGCGGACATGACAGCGGCTGCAGCACGTGGGAGCAGCGGCGACGAGCAGCAGCAGATGACAGCGGCTGCAACATGTGGGAGCAGCGACTAGCAGCAGCAGCAGCAGCGACAAGCAACGGGGACGAGATTCCAGCGGCTGAAGGTCACGAGTTCTGTTTCGGCTGAAGATCAGAAATAGTGTTTAGTTTAGAGTTTAGACTTTACTCGCTTTAGGGATTACACGGATTGTTATTCAGTTTATTTGATATTTAGTTCGATTTTTTAGTTTTTTTTTTAAACCGAAAACCGAACCGATTGATTTTACTATTTTCATTATCTCATTTATTTGGTTTTTTTGATGTAAAAAAACAGCACAAAAACCGAACCGAACCGAACGGTTCGGTTTTTGATTAATCAGCTTTTTTCCCACCCCTAATAATAATCCACATTAATTCAAAATAATTTTTATTTAGATTCAGTTCTAATTATGTTGTTGATAAGTAAGAAAATGATATAATCAATTTTTTGAACTTATTTTATATAAGGGACAATGACTTATGTTTGTTTATATCCAAGGATTTTTGTTAAATCTAACCCAATCTAGTCACGCATCGGATACTGTAACTTTTCAACCATTCAAATTAAAGCTTGATTGAAATTCAATTTAATCCAAACCACCATAAAATAAATTCAATCTCATCCGATTCAGATGATCCAATAATTATGTAAACCTGGAAAAATACATGAAATTACTACCACATCAACAACATCAGTGAATAAATAATTTCACTCCACAAGTTAATTCAGTTAATTGAGGGTCTTGTTGGATTGATGGAACCTAGAAGTAGCGGTGTCTTTTTGAGTATTTTTAGGGCAACCTTATCCTTTTGCTTGCTTTTCTCGTAATTTCAAAGTTCCCCTTTGTATCAAGTATATTTCTTTCTCGATTTGCTTCATTTTATTATCATTTTATACAGCAAATATGGACCCATGTTTATTGCTGCTCATCTTTTATTGTTTTTGTCTCCCACTTCTCTAACATGTTCACTTTACACTTTTTGACTGGCTAAACAGTTGATTAAGTTCTTTCACAATGAAACAAGATTTTTGTAATCAGAATTGACTATCGAGGGATCTGATTAACTTTTACGTAGTCGATTCTGAGCACTATTCCTTTGTAAGAATACATTTTAAAATTAAAATTGTAATATTATGAATGTAAATAAAAAATAAGTTAAAATTAAGTTCGTCCTCATTTTCCCTTTTTGTTTTTTTTCTAAAATTTTAGTAAAAATACATTTTAAAATTAAAATTGTAATATTATAAATGTAAATAAAAAATATCAATATCATGCGACTTTTAAATGTATTAATGTTATCGCAGTAGATATTTTCATTTTATGGATGTGTTCAAATTTAAAGCTTTCCTTTTATTTAATTTCATAGATTATCTTGTAGTTTTGATGACGTTGACTTTGTTAGATGGAAATGATTTTAAAGACTCACGTTTATTTTGATGATTTTGCGTTGGTAATAGGATTTTATACTTTTAGGAACCCATTTTTATAATTTGGGAATTTCTATCCCCTCTCTATGCCCTCCAATAATTATGATAGGAACAAAGAGCATACAAAAACATAAATAAAATATTGAGAGTAGATACAGAGATATCAATACCCTCCTCTTCTCTTTTATTGTTATCTAGTGTTGAGAAAAACATTTAAAACACATCAGATGTACTATGTCAGTCATAAAATAAGCAAATAATGTTATTACATGTGTGTAATTATTTTAAAAAACAACCATGTAAATTATGGTTATATTAAATTCAATTATACATATTATACATGTATTAATTAGTTATATTATTTATTATGTATGCTAAAATTTCTAGATAGTGAGAGTATTATTTTTGGGTTCAAAATTCAAATAAAAAATTTTTGTTTCTAAATTGATTCGTCAGATTTGGTGTGCTGCCGGCCTTTTCTTTATAAATTTTATTTTTTTATTCATTATTATATTTAAAAATGATTAAAGTCATAGGTGTGTCATCCCTGACTAGGGATGGCAATGGGGAGGGGAGGGGAGGGGACCAATCCCCCCGTACCTATTCCCGATATTTTACGTATGTCTCCATCCCCTCCCCGCCCCCATCATAATTATTTGAGAGAATCCCCATCCCCTCCCCGAAAAATAAGAGGGGATCCCCGAGGGTCCCCGATCCCCGAATAACTAATACATTTTTTTTCGATTTTGAGTTAATCATATTAAAATAAAAAATTCAAATAAAAGTAAAGTTCGAAATATATCTTACATTAATATCCATTACAAAAGTCACATCCATTAAATTAGTTAGTAACGCAGCATGCAAGAGATACAAACTTCTTTTACAAACTATCATGAATAAATTAATAGTTTAATATAAAATTATTACAAAAAAAATTAAATTTAGATTCAAAATTAACTTTTTCAATGGTGGCGTGGACACTTAATAAATGTGAACTATTCCCTTTGCAGCATAATAGCTAAGTCGGAGTAAATCAAGAGTAAATATTAGATTAGATTAGATTAGATTAGATATTTTTTTTTTTTGAAAAGAGATTAGATTAGATATTAAAATTATAATTCGTTGTGGGCAATTATAACATCTAAAAATAAATAAATAAATAGATTTAAGTTTAAAATATTTAATAAATAGTAAATTAAAACAAAATTTTTGGACTAATAGAATTTACCTGGTCTTTTTAATGTTCTAAATAAAAATTTAAGACTTTAATTAATTAATTAGGCCTAAAAGTTTAATAATATAAATATTTTGATATTTTTTATTTTTACCAATATCTATAATTTTATAATTCAAATTTTATTATTTATTTACTAGTAATTTTAAAAAATAAAATTAAAATTAAAAACTAAAATGGGGAAATGGGTAGGGGATGGGGATTCTACCTAATCCCCGTCCCCTCTCCGAATAAGAAATTGGGTAAAAAAATTTCCCCATCCCTTCCCCGAATAAGAAATTAGGTATAAAATTATCCCCATACCCTCCCCGAATGGGGAAAATCCCCGAGGGTACCCGTCCCCGTGGAGATTTTTGCCATCCCTATCCCTGACACTTGAGTTCCTTTATCATTTATCGAAAAAAAAAATGATGAAAACCGCAAGCAGTTAAAATAATCATTTTACATCTCCATCTATTCCACTCTCAACTCTCAACATTCACTCTGTTTCAGTCACCGAGTATCCTTCATGCGTCATGGTCTCATATTCTTCTACTGCTTCTTAGCTTCTTCGTACTGCAAATATGACGTATTCCTCAATTTCGGAGGAAAAGAAAAAAAAAAAGAATTATTGACTAGCAGTGTGGACGGAGACGTTTTGGAGAAAAAATTATCTGAGACTTTTTAATAATATGGTGAGCTTGTTAATATTTTATTTTGTTGTAGAGTAGTGGATCACATTATGAATCTATAGACTTTTTAATAATAAAGTTGGTGGTAGAGCAGTGGATCACATTATCACATTGCAATTACTCTTTTAAGTAATTGTAGGGCCACCGCCCACCGTGCGCTTTTGCATAAATTATTTTTTTCGTGACTAGGTCCATTTTTTTTCGGGTCATTTTGTATGTGTTCGCAGCAGCGGACTCACTTACCTTATTGTGGACATTTTGTTTCTATGTTAGAAGTTGCTTCGTCATTTCACATTAAAAATTTATTTGAGGATTATATAATAACTGAGTAGAGTGGCTAACTAATACAATACATATTCCTTCAAAGTTTTGCACTGGCTAATAGTTGATTCAGTTTGTAAGATCTATTACAATGAAACAAGCTTTTTGCATCAGAGTTGAGGGATCTGATTAGCTGTTATTTACTCAGTTCGGAATGCTATTATTTTTCAAATGAGTAATTCTAAGAACATTAAGATTTGAACATAATTTGATTTCAAAATTGATATGGGATTGATTTTATAAATTATGAAATTAATTATTCAATTAATAACTATCCACAACGACTTAAGTTAGCGACTTGAGTTTGAAATTAGATGTTCGACTTACTGTTTCTAACGTCATTTGTTTTAAAAACACACTTTAATAACTATTTATTTATAGGATCTGATTATGGTGCAACGGGTGCATCATACCCCCAATTTTATATTTTTGGGCTTCCACCATTGACAGAAATTAGTTTAAGTTAGGTCTAAGAGAAATTCTAAAATGTTTCTAAGTTACTATATCAATTATAATAAGTAAATGATATTATAATATGTGTGCACTGACATTAAAGAACCAACATGTAATTTGATGCAGCACGAAAGCAATACTAGATGTGGTTCTAGTGTACGTTTTTTAAAACCTAAGAAGAATGACCCTTATAAAGAAGAAAAATATCAAATATTATTAATGAAAAGCTTGTATAAAGAAACAAGTACAACAAGCCTATTTATATTAGTTAGGATTATCTTATTTATAATAAACTTATGATTCCTTATAAGAAAAGGAATATAACTAAAAAAGGAAAATAAAAAGCAAATCATAATCAAACTAGAAAAAAGAATTTAGACATATGTTCCTACTATGACTATGTTTGTCCTAAATCAGTCTCCTCCCCTTAGAAGAACCAGTCCTCGAGTTGATTCAATCATATGGCAATGGTGAAGGACCATGATACTCGAACAAGTCTTGAATAGTTAAAGTTATGGAAAAATATTGTAGTTGGCTGGTAGGTCCACGACACAAGTAATGTCAATGATATTTGCAAGATGCAAAATGGTCAAATCTTCTTTTACTTGAGCTTATTATATTCTCCAATACGAAATTTGTCCTTTCATAGATGAACCATCACTTGATCTCTTACAACAAAGGATTTGAAGCGCCTATGTTTATCCGCATCTGTCTTGTACTTAGCAATAATTTCTTCTTGACTTCTTCATGAATATTGATTATTTTGTCTATCATATGATTAGTAATGATGCTCATTCTAGGTAGTTCAAGCAAATGAACCAAATCTAAGGTATGCAAGGGAGGTCTAATACAGACAATCTCAAAAGGTGACTTCCCACTTAATCGATTGGGCACATTATTATAAGCGAGCTCTGCTTGAGGTAAAACATAATCTTATTGGCAGTGATTTTCTTGAATCAAGCTTCGCAGAATATTATTTAGTGTGAGATTAACAACTTTAGTTTGCCCATTTGTTTGTGGGTGACGAGTACTACTATATTGTAAGGATGTATCTAGTCTCTTCTATAAGGTCTTTTAAAAGTAGCTTAGAAATTTACTATCTCGATCAGAGACAATAGTCTTAGGTAATCCATGTAAATGAACAACCTCTCGAAAGAATAGTTGGGCAATATTCCTTGCATCCAAAGTCTTCTTATATAGAATGAAGTGCACCATTTTATAAAATTGATCAACAACCATGAAGATAAAATATGTTCCTCATTGAGTTTTGTGGAAGTCCTAAGATGAAATCCATAGACAAATCCTCCCAAGGAGTCTCAGGAATGGGAGAGGAGTATATAAACTTGTATTCTGTGTATGGCCTTTAGTTGTCTGTCAGGTGTAACAATGTTTAATAGACTTCTCAACATCTCTTTGAAGATGCGGCCAATAGATCGTGCCTCTATTAGTGCAATGCTGTAATCTTGACCCATATGTCCTCCTAATCGTTCGCTATATAGCTCTCGAATTATATGCGCTCTTTAAGAACCTTGAGGAATGCGTAGACAATCTTCAAGGAATAGGAATCCACCATATATGTTATACTTACTTGAAGCTCCTAGGGTACAGTTCTTCCATTCTTGTTTGAAATCTTCATCATCTACATTGAGATCCTTTAGATATTCAAAGGAAATAATTTCACTCTTTACTGAGGTAAGAAAAACTACTTGGCGACTCAAAGCATCGGCTACTTTGTTTAGTTGTCCCCACTTATGCTTAAGAGAGAAGGTAAATATTTGAATGTAGGCAATCCATCGAGCATGCATACGAATTGGTTTTGAAGAATTGTTGAAGAATTTAAGAGCTTCATGATCGCTATTTAGAACAAATTCCTTTTGAATTAAATAGAGCTCTCATTATTGTAAAGTAAAAAAAAAAAAAAACAACATATAACTCTTATTCATAAGTAGACCATTTCTATTTAACCTCACCAAGCTTCTCACTAAAGAATTCTAAAAGGCTTCCTTCTCATAATAGAACAGTTCTAATTCCAATTCCAGAAGCATCACAATCAATTTCAAATAACTTTTTGATATCCAGCAGTGCAAAGACTGGTGTAGTGGTTAATCTTTCTTTTAACTTTATAAAGCTCTGTTCTGCCTCATCTATTTAAACTAGCTGCTTCTGCCTTAGAAAATCAGTGAGAGGAATAGCAACAATACCAAAATATTTAATGAACCTCCTATAAAATGTAGCAAATCCATGGAAACTTCGCAGTTCTACAATATTTGTGGGTATCGGCCACTTTTTTATAGCCTTCACTTTCTCTTTGTCTACTTTGATGCCTTAAACACTCACAACATAGCCTAAGAATATTTGAATATAAGTCAAAAAGTTGTACTTTTTCAAGTTGGTTTATAGGTTGTTCTCCCGTAAGGATGTGAAGATGAACTCGTAGATGTTGTAAATGTTCTTCTTAGTTGCAACCATAAATCAAAATATCATCAAAGTAAACAACAATAAATTTGCCTATTGAAAGTTAGAATACTTGATTTATCAACCTTATAAGGTACTTGGTGCATTAAATAGTCCAAAAGGCATAACTAACCACCCATATAAACCTTCGTGAGTCTTGAGAATATCTTTGACTCTCTTGATTTATTAAGCATATCATCTAATCAAGGAATTGGGAATCGATATTTCACTATGATTTTATTAATAACTATGCTATCTACACATATTCTCTAACTTTCGTCTTCCTTTAGAGTTAGTAAAGCGGGCACAACACATGGGCTCATATTTTCACAGATTAGGTCTCTCTAAAGTAGTTATTTATCTTGCTCTTGTAGGATCTCATACTCTTTTGGGCTCATACAATAATAAGGTAAGTTGGGCTCATACAATAATACAATATATGACTATGTTTGTCCTACATCACAATTAGTCACAAAAGACAAAAAGAGAGGTATGATGCACCCTGTGAACTGGGATCCATAAAATAAATACTATATACATTAAAGAGAGAGAAAATTTAAGATTAAGCCAATAAGACTAAAAAAATTGTCGAAAGGAAAAAAATATGTGAAATTGGAAATGTCCAGGAAACTCGAGTTTGGTTGAAATTATGAGGAAAGCTGCAAGCGCTTAAAATATTTGCTTTACAACTCTACTCTGCTGACTACTCTCAACTCTCAAAATTCATCACGCAGTTTCAGTCACCAAATATAGATCCTTCATGGCCTCATCTTCTTCTAGTTGTTATAAATTTGATGTGTTCCTCAGTTTCAGAGGAGATGATACTCGTGATAATTTTACGAGCCATCTCTACGCTGCTTTGTGTCGAAAGAAAATCAAAACCTTTATCGATGACGAAGAGCTTAGGCGAGGAGATGGTATTTCACCTGCCCTTTTGAACGCAATCCAAGGTTCGAAGATTTCGGTGATCATTTTCTCAAAGGACTACGCTTCTTCAAAATGGTGCCTGGATGAGCTTGTCAAGATTCTTGATTGCAAGAACTTGAATGGACAAATGGCTGTGCCAGTTTTCTACCAAGTGGATCCATCCGACGTGCGGAAGCAAACTGGATGCTTCAGGGATGCGTTTGTTAAGCATCAAAAACAGTTCAAGGATATGCCAGAAAAGGTTCAGAATTGGAAGGCTGCGTTGACCCAGGCATCCAATCTGTCCGGATGGGTTTCCAAGGAGATCAGGTATATCTCTTGACCCTTTGAAGTATTTAACACTTTTGCGTTTGCACGAACTTCTATATAGGCCTTTACAAGATTTGAAACAGTCTTTTTCAACGCTGCAACACTGGAAATTTTACATGATACTTTATATTTATTTCTCATTGTTCTGTTTCTGTCTTTGAAAATTTCGACTAATTTACTTCTATCTTCACAACTGCTACTAGATCTGAGGCACAGCTTGTAGACGTTATTGTTAAAGATATTTTGAAGAAATTAGAAAATGTAACGGCATCAACCTACTCCGATGGCTTTGTAGGATTAAATTCACGAATTCAGAAAATTAAATCATTACTATGCATCGGATTGCCAGATTTCCGAACTATAGGAATTTGGGGTATGGGTGGTATAGGCAAAACAACCCTTGCCGGTGCTGTTTTCAAACTAATTTCAAGGGAATTTGAAGGCAAGTGCTTCATGCCAAATGTCAGGGAAGAATCAGAGAATGGAGGCGGGTTGGTATATCTACGAGACCGAGTCATTTCTGAAATATTCCAAGAAGATATCAAAATAGGAACGCCTTATCTTCCTGATTATATCGTAGAAAGGCTCAATCGGATGAAGGTGCTGATAGTTCTTGATGATGTGAATAAAGTTAGGCAATTACATTACTTAGCTTGCGTGCTTGATCAATTTGGTCCGGGAAGTAGAATTATTATTACCACTAGAGATAAACGGATTCTTGATGATTTTGGTGTATGTGACACTGACATATATGAGGTTAATAAATTGAGATTTCACGAAGCTCTTGTGCTCTTTTCTAATTTCGCCTTTAAGGAAAACCAGTGCCCTGGGGATCTCTTGGCGCTCTTAGAGCGTGTATTGAAATATGCCAATGGAAATCCATTAGCACTTCGAGTGTTGGGTTCTTTCTTTAACCGGAAGAGCAAATCAGATTGGGAGAAAGCATTGGAGAACTGAAATCGAATCTCTGACCCCGATATCTATGATGTGTTGAAAATCAGTTATAATGACTTAAGGCCAGAAGAAAAGAGTATGTTCTTAGACATTGCATGCTTCTTTGCAGGGGAGAAAAAAGATTTTCTGACATGTATACTAGACGATCCTATTTTTCCACATTGTGGATTGAACGTTCTCATTGAAAAGTCGCTCATATCAAAGTCAGGTTATGACATACAAATGCACGATTTACTGCAAGAAATGGGACGAGAAATTGTTCGTCAAGAATGCGTCAAAGAGCCAGGCAAACGTAGCAGGTTGTGGTATCATGAGGACGTCTGTCATGTATTGAAGAAAAATAAGGTACGAATTTTCATAGCCATAACCATGTTTTCAGTAATTTATTATCCCACAACTGTGGGTAGTCAAAATTTATTTGTACGGATAAACAACTTAAAATGTAAAACCCAAAATTATTGTTTACATCCGTTCAATGCAACATCATGTCATTTCAAACTTTTATTAAGCAGCTTAAGTGACTTTCAAAGTTCCTTATTGTACCGGATAAAAGAATCGTGTGCAAATTACAAAGTTTATTTCTTAAATTATAGGCAATTAAACACTTTGCAATCCCTGAATTTTAGATCAACTAATGATGTATGCAATTTAAACCCATATTAGAATGGATAATAACCATGGTTTAAGAATTTGCTTAAATCTTTACTTTCAGATAAAAGTTTTGGGGGCCGGGGGTTGTGTGTAGGAGAAGACTTTCATCAAACACCTTAAATGAATTTGAAATTTTTTAGTAATTAAAAAAAAAATAACAACTTAGGTCAATGATTGATTATAATCATGTTCAAACATAAAACCTTAGGTAACTAAACACTTACAATATTATAGTCAATGCGCTCATAGCCTATTGGCACAACTTTTGAGTGCCTAGGTTCGAGTCCAAGTAACTTATTTTCCCTCTTAATTTAATTGGATAAGGATAATTTTCTTTCCCACAAAATATAGGCAGAGTAAATATCTCCCCGATATTAAGTGACGGCGTCATTGCATTCATCGACTACTAGGTCAACTAATGCTGCTATTTGAAACCTTATAAGAATAGTTAAGCTTATGAATTTGCTTAAATTTTATCTTCTCAACCTTTTAATTGAAGGTTTATTGGGGAAATAATGGAGATGACTATAATGAGAAGAAATTGGGTGCTATGAGGATTTGAAAAGGGGCACATAGCACTGCACTTTGGTTTTTCTTTTTCTTTTTTTTTCTTTTTTTTTGGGGGCATTACATGTTGTATTAAGAGAAATAAAAATGAAACGAAAGCAGATTTTGTATTCAATTAGGAAGCTTTCTATAAATTTATACTAATTCATATTCTTTGCTTTTTGTTTGTAAGGGGACCGATGCAATTGAAGGTATATTCCTCAATTTGTCGCAAATAGGAGACATACATCTAAATTCTCAAGCTTTTGCAAATATGTCAAATCTTAGATTGCTAAAATTCTATATGCCTGAGCACCGTGGTGTTCCAATTATGAGTTCTAACGTTCGTCTCGACGAGGATTTGGAATGTCTTCCAGAGGAACTGAGATATCTCTATTGGCACGAATATCCTTTGAAAACATTGCCATTAGATTTTGATTTGGAGAACCTTATTGCACTCCACTTGCCTTATAGTGAAGTTGAGCAAATTTGGAAAGGACAAAAGGTATAGACTAATACTTCACCAGTATATTATTTTTCTTTATATATATGATTTTTATAAAAATATTCAAGTAGATGCTCACACGAAATTTTGTGCGAATATGTAATGTTAGAAAGGTGTGTCGTTGAAATGCTGCAAAGGAACTATAACATTCTAAAACTTTGTAAAAATTTTTTACAATGCTATGAAAAATTTTGCTGTAAAAAATTTTGTTCGGACTTCCTCACTGAGGATGACTATTTACTTTTTTTTCTTTTTTAATTATTTGTCTGGATTGTGGGGTTCATTGATTCTAATTTAATATCAAAGAGGTTATATTTTACTGCAGGAAGCTTTCAAGTTAAAATTTATCGACCTCCACGACTCGCACAATCTCACTAGCATCCCAGAACCATTAGAAGCCCCAAATCTTGAGAGAATTAATCTATGCAATTGCACAAACTTGTCTTACATTCCCCTGTACGTCCAGAATTTCCACAACCTTGGTTCCTTGTCCTTGAAGGGCTGCAAAAGTCTTCGTTGCTTCCCACGCAACATTCATTTCAGATCTCCCATAGAGATTGATTGCTCTTGGTGTGTTAATCTCACAGAATTTCCACAGATTTCCGGAAAAGTAGTCAAGCTAAGGTTATGGTATACACCAATAGAGGAAGTTCCCTCATCAATTGAGTGCCTAACTAATCTTGAAACCTTAGATTTGCGTCTTTGCGAAAGGCTGAAGAGGGTTTCAACTGGTATTTGTAAACTGAAATCTCTTGGCAGCCTTCTTCTTGCTTTCTGCACAAACCTTGAGGGTTTTCCGGAAATCTTGGAGAAAATGGAACTCTTAGAAACACTTGATTTAGAGAGGACGGGAGTTAAAGAGCTGCCACCTTCATTTGAAAATCTACAAGGGCTTAGGCAGTTGAGTTTGATAGGTTGCTCTGAACTCAAATGCAGGGGTTGGCTACTGCCTACAAGAATCAGCAAACTTTCTTCATTAGAACGGTTACAATTAAGCGGCTGTGAGATAAAACAAATCCCAGAAGATATTGACTGTCTATCCTCATTGGAAGTGTTAGATCTAAGTGGAAGTAAAATTGAGATTTTACCTACAAGTATCGGCCTACTTTCTCGGTTGAGGCAGCTTAACTTGTTAGATTGCAACATGCTTCAGTCAATACCAGAGCTTCCACAGGGCTTGCTGAGGTTAAATGCTCAAAATTGCAGCCGGCTCCGATCTTTGCCGGACCTTCCATCGTGTCTAGAAGATCAAGATTTCAGTACTAAATGGCACACACTCTCCGATGGTTCCCAGGAAATATGCATCTATGGAAGGATTTTTATATTTGCTAATTGCCTCAAACTGAATGAAAAAGCAAACAACAAAAGTATTTGGGCAGAAATGCAGAAAAGAATTCATCATTTGGCAACAGTATCTCTGAGACTATTCTATCAAAAGGTAAGCAATTCTCTCTCTCTCCCTGTTCTCAATTACATCTGAAATCATGAATTTTAGAGGTAGTGAGGGGCGCCAACTCCAAATAAATTTTTAACCTCTACCTTCTTAAGATTCAAATTCTAGTTACCCGAGGAATAAAGCTGCAAGATAATCACTCGACCAGTACTCTAGGAGCATCTGTAATCATGATTTTAATATTACAGGGAATTGATGAATCGCGTGGAATCAGCATTTGTTTACCTGGAAGAGCAATTCCAGACTGGTTCGGGAATCAATCTTTAGGATCTTCAATAACTATTCAATTGCCACAGCATTGCTGTAACAAATACCTCATCGGATTTGCTCTTTCTGCTGTTATTGAATTTGTTGGAGGTTCTGACGCTGATGAAAGCTGTTATTTCAGAGTCGGATGTAAATACAGTTTTGAACAGTTCTGCGAGTTGTATGATCACTCTTTCATCTTGGTTGATAGCGCGTCTATCAACTCGGATCATGTCATACTTGGATTTGATCACTGTTGGGATATTGGACTACCAGAAGGCGACCGCCATACAGCTGTTTCATTTCACTTCTTCATTAGCCATGGTGGAAAAGGCCACAAGGTGAAATGTTGTGGGGTGAGTCCAGTATATGCAAATCCCGACCAGGCCAAAACCAACACCTTTACTCTCAAATTTGCTGCCAGCAATGAAGAAGAATGCGCACAACATGGCAAATTGCATAATGACTTTCTTGATAATAAGGCTGACATGACTGGAACTACTGAGAGTGTTCCCAGCTCTGATGAGGATGAGCAACGAAGTTCTTTGTTTTCCCCATTTTCTCGTAAGAGATGTGGCGTATTTGCTTTTCTCATGTAAGTCCAGTGCTCTAATCAATTTATGTTTGTTTAATATCATTTAGATGCGTTTCGTTTTAATCTAATATCTCTTTTATATTTTGGACACTTATTGTCGCAAACCGTGTTATTCAGATTTGCATTTCTTGTGTTCATTTGGAGTCACGTCGGACCAGCGAAGGAGAAACAAAGAAGTCCAGCTTTGCACACTTTCCAGATTGTTGAAAGCCATTTCTGATTGCTTCCTGGTACAGTTGTCAATTGCTGTTTTGTTTCAACGAGTCCAAATCTTTTTATCAGTACGAGAAAGGAAGAAATGCAATATCGGAGTCCAATATGAATCTCTGTTTTACTTCGAATCCAATACGAATGTCTCTTTTTTTCTCTGAATGGTTCCAGTATAGGCTCCCTGCATCCGTGACCTACCATACTGTTCACATTTGGAAGTATCAATGATATTGTTAAAAAATGTGGAAGTCGAGCAGGCACGCAAGAGAGGGCCTTTATGGTTATAATCTTAACCATTCACAATTGAGTAATAACATATATATACTACTTATGCTTTAGCCATTTTTTTCATGTGAGACAGGTGAATTTCTTTAAACTTTTGGAACTCCACGGCTTTGTTTTGAGTGTCAATTTCCCAATTATCCGAGTACTATTTTGAGCATATAAATATGTTATTTCAAAGTGATTACGGAGGGGAGTCCGAATCACTCATGAACTTTCATTATCAAGTAGGTCCCACTCCACATTATGCCTTATAAATAGAAACTTATAATGCAATTTTCTGACATTACTATTACGATAATTATTTAAGAGTATACTACCAAGTCAAGAGAATTACATATTTTTTCTAGAACTAAAAATGTAATCAGTTCATTTGAAAAAATAGAAATTCTTGAAATCAATCTTATTTTTTAAAAAACCACATTAACAAATTTGGACTCCTCAGCTATTTAAGTAACTGTTTACATTTTGTTAGCATTATGCCTTATGGACTTCTGATTTGCGTGTTTTATATTATTTGGATGATTTATTGTCCTTCAGCACTTCTGACGTCGAAGATTGACCTTTGTTTGTGTTATGAAAATATGGACACTCATTCGTACTTTAATTATATTAAACATCTTTGGAAGTTCTGATTTTCCAAAGAGTGGAATTAGAAAAGTTAAGTCGGAAAAGTATGTCTCTTCTTACTGATTTCTTGTTACATATATATGTTAATTATTTGCTTTCTTATTATCAGAAAATTTTTTATTTAATTTAGTTTTATTTTTCTGACCAATTTGATTGTTCCAAAAAAGGAGGCAAATTCAACATTTCCCATTTTGTAATAATGATAAGCACTTGAACATTGTCATAACGTCCTATTCAACATTGAGTGTTGCCGTGAAAGATGTTATCAATATAGCTGTTGTGGATCTGTCTCAATAGAATGAGAACTTTATATCCTTTACAAAATGTACTTTTTCAAGTGTCCAATATCAATTTGACTTTTCACCATATGTTTACCTCAACTAATATTTTCTCTAAGTACTAGGGATGGTAATTAAATCTGGATCCAGCCCGAATCTGTAAGGATCCAAATTTAGATATGAAAATAAATTAATAAAAATATATCTTTTTAAACTTATTTTCAAGAGATTGTATATGCTTAATAACATTAAAATATTAGAAGAAACTAAATCTCAACTTGCACTATGCTAATTTTTTAATATCTCTAAATAGAGCTACCACGTTAGCGATGGGCTAAGAATCCATTGGCACAACCAATGGACCCAAATTTGAGTACATGGGTGCTGGTACTCGACTCTTTGTAAGAAGAGATATACATTTCCATATTGATCTCTAAACTAAATTTTCAATTTTGTTTCAATCGAGTAGACACCCAATTCTTTGATCACTAGCAGTTTAAGATCATGATAATTGTTCCATATCTTGATCTCAATTACTCAGACCAGCTAACTCGAGACTTTTTAACCATATCTTGCAAGTCAAGAACTCTAAATAATCTGAAAATTGCTCACTTTATTCAACTGATGAGCTTGGCTTAAATAGCCTTACAAAGTAACAGAAAAGGAGAAATAACAGCCCACTAATGCACAACTAAAGCATTGTGGTACAAGTAACAAAGAAAATGTCAAACAATGCAACTAACACCCAAAAAGTTAGGGATTTATTCCGGCGAATAATTCTACTGCAACTGAAATCCTTAAAACAAGCAATAACTTGTCCTTCCCTCCCTTAAACTAAGCACTTTCAAGTACTTAGTTTAACAGTCACTTCATACACTCCCAGCATCTCTCTCTATCTCAGAAAATCTTCCAACTTCAAAGGCTTAGTCATCACATCAGCCAATTGATCCTTTGCATCATAAAAGACTAGCTCCATAACACCATCTTTAATCAAATCTCGAAGAACATGAAACCACACATCTATGTGCTTGCTTCTTCCATGAATGACTAGATTTTTGGAGAGTTTAATAGCTGAGCTGCTGTCACACATTATTGTGGTGCTACCTTTCTGCTTCCATCACAACTTCTCTAGTATTCTTCTCATCCAAACAGCCTGACAAGCACAGGCTGCAGCTTCCACAAATTCAGCCTCAGTGGTTGATAATGTGACTAGTGGTTGCTTCCTTGACGACCAGGACACAGCTCCAGAATCATTAAAAAAACATATCCTGAGGTGCTTCTCCCGATCCTCGACATCCCCGGCATAATCATTGTCAGTGAATGCAAGAAGCTCTTCAACTCCATCCTTCTTGTAAAGTATCCCATAGTTTATTGTGCCTTTCAAGTACCTAAGAGCTCTTTTAGCTGCTTGCAGATGTAGCTCTGTAGGCTTAGACATGTAACAACTAATTAAACTCACAATGAACATCATATCAGGTCTAGTGGTGGTGAGGTACATGAGATTTCCCACTATCTGCTTAAAATAAATTTCATCAACTTTGACTCCCTTCTTCATCATTAACTTCTGTAAATGTGCTTGAAATGATTGAATTCGGCTCATCATTCACCATTCTCATATCTGGATTGTTGCCTCTTTCACTGTTATCAACATCATCTTCAACTAAGTCAACATAATTGTCATCATTTCCCTATTCTAGATCCACCAAGATTTGTTCCTCAAAACTCTTATCCCAGTCCCATTGTTTCTCCTTTTAAAAAATGACATCTCGACTTATTACAATCCTCTTTGAGATAGGATCATGTAATCAATACGCCTTTGATTCATCTGTGAGATGCATCCAAAGACCCTGAAGTGATCTATCGTTGATTTTACCCCGCTCCATGCTTCATGTGGTGTGACATCTTTTACAGCTAATGTGGGACTCCTATTTGCTCAAGAATTGTCCTGTCGATAGCCTAAAACAAGTAATTCTCGACTTTGAGGTCCTTCATCATTAAATCCTCCAATTGCTTCTGCTGTGCCTCGCACAACACCACTCCTGCCTCTGTTCTTGATAACCAGTTTCAATCAGACTCCAATACCCCTTTGATCTCAAGAGGTTTTCCATAAGTCTGCTCCAATGGTCATAGTGACCATTGAAATGTGATATGGCAGGTTGCACGAAATTCTTCTCTTCACTCATCCTCTCTTTTCTTTCTTCTGTGTTTGAAAATCACGTCGAAAGACTGCCGCTTTCTTTTCTCAAGCCCCAGTGGGGGGTTCTGATACCAAATTGTAGGAAATTAATGATCACAGAAGAAATTGGAAGTCAAGAACTCTAAACAATGTGAAAATTGCTTACTTTATTCAACAGATGAACTTGGCTTAAATAGCCTTACAAAGTAACAGAAAAAGAGAAATACCAGCCCACTAATGCACAACTAAAGCATTGTGGTATAAGTAACAAAGAAAATGTTAAACAATACAACTAACACCCTAAAAGTTAGGGATTTATTCCAGCAAATAATCCTACTGTAACTGAAATCCTTAAAACAAGCAATAACTTGTCATAAACTAGATATCCTCTCCTTATTCTCCATAACATGATGACCAGCCTTTCCAAATTAACCAATAATTATACTCACCTCAATTAATAAATATATTAATTTATTTGCTCATTTTCTTACCTCTCAACAGCCTAATTTGAACTAGAGTGAAGCGGGGAAAAAAAAGAAAAGAAAAGAAACTTTTTCAAACGAAATTGCATCCTAAACTATATCTAAATCAAAATAATTTTAGGTAATATCAAATTGTCAAGATGACCCAGAAATGCTGCTCCCGTGGATGTGGGTTGCACCATTCTTGGTAGTGCTGAACCACGTTAATCACTCAGGTTTCTCGTTTCTGTTTGGATAATCTTAGGCTTGTGATCATTAACTTGTTTATTTAAAATCTGTTAATTGTTCTTGTTACACGATTTGAGTGTTTCTGGTTTCAATCTGTTCAAGGTCTAGGGGAGTGTTTGACTTTGTTAGTTTGATAAGCAAGTTCAATCACCGCAAACACGATTTTGTAAATCAAATATGAACCAAATACTAGAACCGAATCGAACCAAACCAACTTGATTCGATTCAGTTTGGTTTGATTCTATGGTTCGGTTTGGTTTTTTTTTTGTTTAACTTAATTCAAGTAATTTTACCATGTGTATTCAATAAAAAATAATATTATAATAATATACTATTACAACAATAACGATCTTAAATACTAAACATAATAAAGTCGAATAAATCAATATAATGAAGTTTAACATGAAACAAATTTACGTAGTCTAGAAATCTACTACAAATAATAAATCCAACAATAAATGAAAGCAAGAAAAAAGCAACATAGAATCATATATATAAACAAATTTTAAAGTTTCACTGCCAATTTACCATCGATATTTATCATTTCTTGATTCTTCAACTTATTTCTAATAATATTAGAACTCCACACCAAGGTATCAACACACATCAACATCCACATTCATAATAATGAGTCAAGCACCAACAAATAAATAAATTAAAATAAATTATACTAACACATTAATAATAACTTATATTAATTAACATAAAATCTATTTTCAATTTTTCCCTCCGGACCAAACAAAAACTAGTTAGTTTAGAGATTTATGAAACATTTGTTTTTATTGCCCAAAGAGTCTAATGGTACTGCCATAATCAGTTTAGTTTGGTTTGGTTCAAACAAGATCGAATTAAATCAAATACCCAGGCCTACTGCGTTATGCTAGTCAATTGCAGCAAAATGTGGGGGCTACACAGTAGTATGCATATTGTAATTTTTGTAATCTAGTACAAACCTTAACTCAACTCAAATAAATATCTGATTAAACACCCTTGAGGTATGGCTAAATGCAGAGCACAACCATGAATCATGAGAAATTGGCGGTAATAGTCCTTTCATCAGCAAAATGTTCCACAGAGCGACAGTCTGATTTGGAACCTTTCTAGTTAACTTGACAAAAATATAAAATAAATTAGAATTACGATCTGGTCCAAAAGATTTTTTTTTTTAATATGGTACAATTCAACTGAAATATTTACAATCAAAATTCAACTAAAACTCACTAGAATTTAACCCTGACAAATTTGAAGGGATATAACAGCTCTAATCACAAACTATTGGGAGAGGAATCAACTCCAACCTAATCTATATATATATATAAAGCTGAGGCTTGGGGAGGTGATGTGGCATCACCATTTCTCATTTTTGTATATTCTCCATTATCTAATAAATAGAGAATTTTCCTTTTAAATTTGACTTTTCATCTTCTCATAATAAATTTGATTGTTATTACACAATAATAATTATGTAAAGATTTTAATGAGGCATATTCTTTGTAATGAACATCTAAGGGAGAGTGTTATACATTTATTAAAATAAATATAGTTGTTCATAACATATATCTCTTAGTCTCCCCACTATCTCTCATTAGCAACCTTAAACTTCTCTATAACTCCCACTATCTCACAAGGAATTATGATCCATAATTTTTCATTAATTCCATGGAGTGATTATGTATCTATAAAAGGAGAGCTCATCTTTTTGTTTTGCACACTCACAATTGGAATGAATAAAATCACTTTATAATATATTCTCTCATTTTATTCTTTATCTTGTATTGCTTCTTTATTTATATTGTTGGCTAATAGCTTTTTTTGTTTTTTATAAGGTTGCCTCATCTTAAAAAAAAATCAATTCATATTTTTTTATCAATTTCATCAAGTGTAAAGTAAAAAAAAATGATAATACTAATTTTTTTTTCAAAGCCGCGTGAAGCGCGGTTCTATTTTCTAGTTATATATAATTGAAAGCAGCAGGAGTCCCACATTCGCGATGTGGCCCAGAATTAAAATACCTGGATCTTTGGGGGAAAAAAAAGTTATAATAACAAGAATATATAGGATTATGATGCTATTATGTTTTAGAGTGAGTGGTCCAATGGGTGTATAATGCCAACTCTTTATGGTTAAATATGTAATTTTTGGATAACTTTGTTGTCCATTTGATGACAAAAACGAACTGGGACATTTTTTTGTTTCAAGATGAATTTGGACATGTTGTGAAACGTTCACTATTTCTATTGTTACATGACAATATATTTGTAATATAATTCAATCCGAAGATTAGGGATGACAAAAATCCCTACGGGGACGGGTACCCTCGGGGATTTTCCCCATTCGGGTAGGGTATGGGGATAATTTCATACCTAATTTCTTATTCGGGGAAGGGACGGGGAAATTTTTTTACCCAATTTCTTATTCGGGGAGGGGACGGGGATGAGGTGGAATCCCCATCCCCTACCCATTTCCCCATTTTAATATTTGATTTTATTTTTATTTTTTAAAATTACTAGTAAATAAATTTGAATTATAAAATTATAGATATTGGTAAAAATAACAAATATCAAAATATTTATATTATTAAACTTTTAGGTCTAATTAACTAATTAAAGTCTTAAATTTTTATTTAGGACATTAAAAAGACAGGGTAGATTCTATTAGTCTAAAAATTTTATTTTTATTTTAATATTCATTAAATATTTTAAACTTAAATCCATTTTTTATTTATTTTTAGATGTTATAATTGCCGCGAATCACAATTTTAATATCTAATCTAATACTTACTCTTGATTTGCTCCGACTTAACTATTATGCTGCAAATGGAATAGTCCACATTTATAAAGTGTCCACGCCACCATTGAAAAAGTTAATTTTGAATCTAAATTTGATTTTTTTACCAATTTTGTATTAAACTATTAATTTGTTCATGATAGTTTGTAAAAGAAGTTTGTATCTTTTGCATGCTGCGTTACTGACTAATTTAATGGATGTGACTTTTGTAATGGATATTAATGTAAGATATATTTCGAACTTTACTTTTATTTGAATTTTTTATTTTAATATGATTAACTCAAAATAAAAAAAATATATTAATTATTCGGGAATCGGGGACCCTCGGGGATCCCCTGTTATTATTCGGGGAGGGGATGAGGATTCTCTCAAATAATTATGATAGGGACCAGGAGGGGACGGGGACATACGTAAAATATTGGGGATGGGTACGGGGAGATCGGTCCCTCCCCTCCCCTCCCCATTGCCATCCCTACCGAAGATATACCATACAAAATAAAATAATATTAAATAATCCCATCTCATCCTATTCTATCCTATCACACTAAATGTGGCTTTATTGATTTTCCAGATTAATCATGACCACATGTGTATACGTATATCATATAAAAACTCTATTGCTAGCACTATATATATGTCACAAGTCATATACCTTACAACATAGAAACCTTTCAAGTCATATACCTTGTAACTTTCAGTATCATTATGTCCAACTGAATCTACATTCTAGTTCAGTTTCAGTAGAGAAAGAAATTAAATCAGAAGCCATATGCCTGACAACATGGAAACCTTGAGAGAAAAAATAACACACCGAGATCAACAAGAAGAGAAGAACAATAATAATATTATTCCTCTTCTCACTCCATACAAGATGGGCAGTTTCAATCTTTCTCATAGGTAACAGTTTCAATTTATTTTTGAAATTTATTTATTCTGGTTGATCTTCAATAGTAATTGGCATGGTTTAATTTATTGTTCAATTGGTTTGCATGTTCTATGTACAGAATTGTTTTGGCACCATTGAGCAGAATGAGATCATATGATTATATTCCTCAGCCGCACGCTATCTTGTATTACTCTCAGAGGGCCACCGAAGGTGGCTTTCTCATTTCTGAAGCCTCTGCAGTTTCTGAAACCGGTCGAGGGTAATATACTTACTGGCTATGTTCATATATTTGTTTCTTGAAAGTAAGAAAATGTTAAAACAAAATTACATGCACCAAAAAAGGAGTTTTGATGTTTTGTCTTCCTGGTAATATTCAGGTAATTTTACGTAGGGGTGGTATTATGAGTTGGTGGATTGAATTCGTGTCGAATGCTAAACTTAGGTTAAATTATGATAGATTTGAATTCAATCCATTTATTAAATGAATCCCGACCCACCAGATACAGGACATTTTGGTATCTTGTCTTCACGAGCAGAATTTAAGTAATTTTGCCAAGCTCAAAACAACATTTTTTTGTTAGAACATAGTAATTGGAAACCTTATAACTGAAACTGACTTTTTCCCTTCAAATTACATTTCATGAGTGTTTTTTTTTTTCTTTGTTATAAATAAGATACAAGCATACACCCGGTATATGGACAAAAGAGCAAGTTGAAGCGTGGAAACCAATTGTTGCTGAAGTTCATGCCAAAGGTGGAATCTTCTTTTGTCAACTTTGGCATGCTGGCCGAATTTCGAATCGAGGTTTGTTATTACTTATTAGTTGTTATTGTTTTCAAAGGAAAGGATAGCAAAACTCTCATAATCTGATAAAATTGTCTGGGAAACTCTCGCATTTTATAAATATTGGTCACAAAAATCCTTTTCGTATAATTATATTATTTGTTTGTAGTGGCTCAAATTGTACTAGTCTAAACATAATTGTCCTAAAAAGAATTTCTCTTAACTATTTTTTAAAAACAAGGAGACATACTTAACTATTTCACCAAATTATAAAAGTGTAGTTGTCCTTTTCCGGTATTTTTCACGTAAAATATATGGCCTGCGAGTGTGATTCATCAGTTTTCTTGAAGAGTGGATTAATTACTAGGACGAAATCTTAGCATACGTACACGAATATAACTCTTCAAGGTCCATAAATTAAGTATATTCTTTGGGAAAAAAATACAAAAAAAGAATGTAGAAAGTGTAAAGAAAACGAAGTGCACTCTATATATTTTATAAATATTTTCCCGTTGAAATTAAAGTAATTTTATTAGGTGAAGTTAACATTTTGACTTTTTCATCAATGACTTGAAAAATTAACATGCTTACTTTCTCGTGCTTGGACCAAAAGGTTTGAGAATTGAGGGGAATACAGTATAACGGACCAAACATTTTGTTTGCTTTCTGAGAAAATAATCGAAATTATCTGAAAACAAATACAAACTTAAGTAAAATTGAAAGGACAGAGATAAATAAACTAATTTAACCAAACCTAATGGGGTCCAATGTAATTACTGCAAAATGCCGGAGCCAGCTAGACTAGTGAAGGTGATATGTCTCTAATTTCTCAAATGGTCATGACCAGAAAGTGACTAGACCAAGTTTATTTTTGCAAAATTTCAAGGAGATAACGAAAACGTTGATAGACAACAAAATATTTCTAATGGTGAGGAGTTTTACTGCTTTAACAAAACTAGAAGTCCTAATTTGTACAAACAAATATGGTAATGTTATATCATTCAGATATATGATATTTTCAGTTAAGAGTAAAAATAATAATATTATATGATAGGAAAATAATAATAATATATGATAGGATGTTTTAGAGTTATCTCATATTGATTACTACTCTCTCTTGAAATAATCTTTTACTTGATGGAATGCATATAAATGATTGGTTGTTAATAAACTAAAATTAATAAAGAAATAAGTTTTGACTATATCAGATACATATAAGTGATTGATTGTTTATAAAAGTAATAATAATAAGGGAATCGGTTTGACTATACATAGATAATAGTTCATACACGACGCAAAATATTAAAAAATACATGAGAGTTTATATTAGAAAAGGAGTATCATTATTATTGTTGTTGTTGTTGTTGTTGTTACTTCTTTTAGTGATAATTGATTTTAAATAAAATTCAAGTCTTTTTTCGTGTCTATTAAGCAGATTTTCAGCCAAATGCTACAGCTCCAATCTCGTGTTCAGACAAGCCATTAAAGAATCAACCAAATGGTGGCTTCAATGCTGCCGAGTTCACGCCTCCAAGGCGCCTAAGGACAGATGAAATCCCCCAAATTGTCAATGATTTCAGGATTGCTGCCAGGAATGCTATGGAGGCTGGTAATTAATTTCATCTCAATTTTTAAGATTGGCTCCTTAATTTTGCAGATTTATATTTTATTGTCACTCAGGTTTTTAGTTTCTTTATTATGGTTGTTACGCTTTATTAATTTTTTCAAAAACAAAAAGTTCAAAACAATTGGGATATGTTTTGGAGATTAAATGCAGTTACTAATTCATGATCTGGCATATACATGATAAAAAATTCATTGATAGATTTATTCACTCCGTCAATAATTGAGCTGAATCTGGTGTATCACAAGGGATTTGCAATTTTTTTTATTTTTTTCCTATTGGATTGGAGCAAAAACAGTTCATATGTTAGAACCTGCTCAAGTTTATGAATTCTACACTATAAGTTTCTTCGAATCAAAATCCTAGTTCTGCCACTAACTGAATTTACTGCATAGGTTTTGATGGAGTTGAGATCCATGGGGCAAATGGCTATCTAATAGACCAATTTTTGAAAGATCAAGTGAATGATCGCAGGGATCAATACGGCGGATCCCTCGAGAATCGTTGTCGATTTGCCCTAGAACTAGTTGAATCTGTCGCCAGTGAAATAGGAGCTGATAAAATTGGTTTAAGATTATCCCCATTCGCGGACTATTTAGACTGTGGAGACTCAAATCCTGAAGCATTAGGTCTTTACATGGCAAGGGCATTGAACAAATATAACATTCTCTATTGCCACGTCATTGAGCCAAGAATGATAAAAGCCCAACAAGAAAAATGTGATGGTCCTGACGGTACTTTGTTGCCTATGAGAAAGGCTTTTAGTGGCACTTTCATTGTTTCCGGGGGATATAATAGGGAAGACGGAAACACAGTTGTGGGTGAGGGCCATGCAGATCTTGTTGCTCATGGTCGTTGGTTTTTGGCTAATCCAGATTTACCGAGGAGACTTGAACTTAATGCACCTCTGAATAAATATGATAGAGCTACGTTCTACACTCATGACCCTGTTGTTGGTTACACTGATTATCCATTTTATGAAAGCTTATGAATTATGTCAGAATTCAAATTTAGTGCTGATTTGAGCTATGTATATCGTGTTATCAGACGTGAAGTAAGGGCACATAACTGATATTTCCAACTGATATTTTGTGTATTTACACCCTAACCCTAAATAATATAGGGTAACAGTTTTATTTGATTGGCCATCCCTATTTAAATAATTTAAAATTAAAATTAACTTCAAAAAGAACTAAGATTTTATATAAATTAACCTATATTATTGGGTGTTCTTCCCACAAAAGGTGGATATTGTTAACTCCTCATCCTCTGTTCGGTTAAGAAAATAAAATTCAGCTTTGGGTCGGGCTATGAGTCAAACAAATCCATTGTACTTTGGATCCGAGCCCATATTTTATTAAAATGGGCCTATGCTGGTCCAAAGCTTTCTTCAATTTTGCTTTTCTTTCCCTTGTTGTTTTCCCCCTTTTAAAAAAAAAAATTAAAGAAAGAATATACTACAATACAGATTACAGAGCCGCTCTTTGGGACTTTATCTGGTTTCATATACTTCATTCTTATTTCTTTTCAGCTCTAATAAGTAAATTAATGCAGTACAGAAATTGACTCAGTGTAAAAGTAATACTAAATGTCGTTTTAGTGTATATTTTTTAAAATTTTAAAAAGGAACTCCCACAAGAAAGAAAATATTTTAATTGAGAAAATATTAAATATAATTGATGAGAAGCTTAAAGATATTCTAATAAACCATAAATAATAAGCCTATATATACTAGTAACTAACTTAATCCTAATCCTTCTCAAATAAAAGAGATGATCCGAATTCCTAATTAAACTAGAATTAGGAATACCACTGAAATTAGCTTAATAAAATAAGATAAATATTAATAAAATACTAAATATTGAATTGAGTCAAATACTATAATTTCTAATATATGCTTTTTAATATTTTTCCTACATCATAAATATCATTAATCATTCTCATTTTCTGATCATATAAGTAAACACGCCTTTAATCTCCTACGCTTATGTAGTTTCTTTAAAAAGAATATAGTTTTCCCACCTGTATTAATTAGATCGCAACCTCAACCTCTAATCAAAATGACTGAAATACCATTGAAAGTGCTTATTTACATTGTGATACTCAAAATTAGAGATGCTAACTAAGCCGCGCCATGCCTTGTCTGCCTAGCTTGAAGCTTTTGGCCCTTTTAGCGCTTCATGCTAAATTTATGCCGTACTTGGTTTGAACAGGTCGGCTCAACATAATATATGGTCTTGTGTCTTATTGAGCTTTGGCCTTTTGGACTTTTCATTTTTCAACTTTTAAAAATTTATTATTGATTCAAATTATAAAATTATCTTTTAAATTAGTTGTAATGAATGCTTGTTCTATTATGTCGATTCGTATGTCGATCCCTCAAACTATCATGCTTAAAATGTGAGTCCAATACGACACTATCTGGTTGCCCTTTATGTTCATTTGTAGGGAAATTTACCAAATTAGCCATAATACTTTAAGAAATTACAAAACTAACCATACAAGTTTTTTTATATCAAAACTAGCCAAACAACAAACTTTTGGACTACAATACCCCTGTCAATCTCACCCAAAGCTCACCCAAAGCTCACACAATACCCCTGTAACTCACCCAAACTTCTCACCAAACGCCAGCACCATAGAGAGCCAAATCGGAGACCATCATCAGCGGCAATCTCACCGGAATCACGTTTAACAACATTAATTCCACCAAAATCACGTCTAATAGTAATCAAGATCTCCAAGATCAACAGTTGAAGTTCAAAAACCCTAGGTTAGCAATTTCAAACACATGTTTTATATTGTTCTTGTGTTGTGTTGTGGTTGTGTGTTGTTGTGATAGTGTTGGTGTTGGTGGTGGTGGTTGTTGGTGGTTTTCATGAACTGTCGGACTATGTTGGTGGCAATATGTCGCAATGGGTGTTGATCAATTCGTGAAAATTTGAAATTTTTGTGCGACAGGTGCCTGTCGCACCAAATTTTTTGCGACAAAATTTCTTGTCGCACAAAAATCGGGAGTTACACAATCTGAAAGTTTGTGCAACAGGTTTCTGTCGCACCAAATTTTGTGCGACAGATAAGCTGTCGCACAAAATTTCATATTACACAATCTGAAATTTTGTGCGACAGGTTTCCGTCACACCAAATTTTATGCGACGGACACCTGTCGCACAAAATTTCATATTGCACAAAATTTAGGCTATTTTCTGAAGGTCATAATTTAGGGTAAATGCTTCCATTTTTTTGTGTATAATATATCATTTCGAAGCTTGTAACGAAACGAATCAAACCCATAATTTTTTTTCGAGTCTCTCCTATGACCAAACAAAACATTTGCCTCAAATTATATATGACAGACAGCCGTTATGATAGTTTTAACAAAATCAATATGAAATGCCGTATATGTACTTTATCATATTTTTTAGTGTGTAACCATATTTGTTATGTTTTTTTTTTATATTTTTTAGGTTTAATGGATTTAGTTGTGCTTCAATTGTGTTACAACGGTTGGTGGGAGACGTTAGCGGATGGGCGTATGGAGTACGTGAATGGCAATAATACAGCTTTTCTAGTTCGTAAAGATTGTACGTTTGATCAGTTTCTGGCAAGAGTCGAAACTAATTGTATCGTTTAAAATCCTTATGTATTTTGAGAACTTTTTTTTATTTATTGCACAATTATATATAACAACGTATTTAATTTCAATTATATTGCAAATTTATTATTTCAATTATATGTAAAAAAAAGAAAATTCGGTAGATACCAATAATAATTATAAATACAATCGTCTAAAATCCAATAGCTACAAAGTAATATAAGAAATTATCATTTCCATCTCGCCTCAGGTGGGTAACTGTACCTTCATTTGTTTAGTCAAAACATGAGAATATTTAGGAAGTAAGTTATATGACTCTGCAGGGTTCCCTCGAACTATTTGAAGGCCAATTTCTTTAGCCCGATATGCTTGCTGATATGTTAATTGGACACCATATTCCTGCTGTATGTCTGCTCTGATGTCATTTGGAGTATATATCCGTTTTTCTTGGATAAACTTGTCCGCAATAATATGCCCAACAACCCGACTCCTTACTTGACAAACACCACCGGCCAATACCTCATTACAACAAGTGTGTAAGTTGTCAACTCTTCTCACTAACCACGAAACATTCTGCTCATTCGAAACTCTTGTTGCTCGAATACGCCATTTACATGATTCTGAAGAACACTGGGCCTCGAAACGTGTTGTTGTGGACTGTGTGATCCTGAAATCAAATTTACCTCGCAAGACAACTTTACGCAGTTCTAGTATTAACTCATTCTTGGCAACAAACAACTTACCCACACTAATACCATCATAATTACAATTTCTGACCAAGTCAGGAGCAGCCAAGTTCGAAGGTAAAATAGGAGCAAGACTTACGAGTTGGCCAACTGTTGTTCTCCTTATGGAACGGGGCACTGAAGGAATAGGTTGGCTGTCTCTGTTATTAATAGGAATACTATTTTGATCTTCATCGTCAACATTAGTAGGAATATCAGAAGGACCAACACCCCCATCACGCACTGTTGTGTTGCCGAGGTCATTAATAGGATCATCATAATTGCGAAATTCATTATTGTAGAATGGAGAGTAACGTTGCTCTAACGATGTTGTTAGTGGTAATACCTCTTCTTCAACATCCGCTAGGGTAATGCCATCGTCATTAATAGTGTCATTGTAGTCGTGGAGTGGAGAGTAACGTTGTTGTAAAGACAGTGTCTGTGGCAATACCTCTTCTTCACTACCAGGGACAGAGACATTTGCTCTAAAAGAAGTTTCCGTTTCTACGGGTGGCTCAACATCTTGGTAATCAACTCGAAGAGATGTGGTCACAAATATTGGAATGCATCCGTAATTTACCACATCAGAGGCCATATGTAATACAACCTTGACTATTTCATCGTTAAATATGTCCATAGGCAGTGAACATGTACGATACACTGTATTACTAGACCTCAAAGTTGTCTTCATGGTGATATTGTATTCATTACAATTTATCTGTAACACATCATAAACTATCATAACAGCTGTCTGTCATATATAATTTGAGGCAAATGTTTTGTTTGGTCATAGGAGAGACTCGAAAAAAAATTATGGGTTTGATTCGTTTCGTTACAAGCTTCGAAACGATATATTATACACAAAAAAATGGAAGCATTTACCCTAAATTATGACCTTCAGAAAATAGCCTAAATTTTGTGCAATATGAAATTTTGTGCGACAGCTTATCTGTCGCACAAAATTTGGTGCGACGGAAACCTGTTGCACAAACTTTGTGTAATCTGATTTTTTGTGCGACGGACACCTGTCGCACAAAATTTGGTGCGACAGGCACCTGTCGCACAAAAATTTCAAAATTTCACGAATTGATCAACACCCATTACGACATATTGCCACCAACATAGTCCGACAGTTCATGAAAACCACCAACAACCACCACCACCAACACCATCACAACAACACACAACCACAACACAACACAAGAACAATATAAAGCATGTGTTTGAAATTGCTAACCTAGGGTTTTTGAACTTCAACTGTTGATCTTAGAGATCTTGATTACTATTAGACGTGATTTTGGTGAAATTAGTGTTGTTAAACGCGATTCCGGTGAGATTGTCGCTGATGATGGTCTCCGATTTGGCTCTCTATGGTGCTGGCGTTTGGTGAGAAGTTTGGGTGAGTTACAGGGGTAGCTTTGGGCGAGGTTTGAGTGAGATTGACAGGGGTATTATGGTCCAAAAGTTTGTTGTTTGACTAGTTTTGATATAAAAAAACTTGTATGGTTAGTTTTGTAATTTCTTAAAGTATTATGGCTAATTTGGTAAATTTCCCTCATTTGTATGTCGAGCTTTTAAACTATTGGGCTTATTTTTTAATTTCTAATTTAGTACCTCTATAGTCAAAAATCAACAATAAAAGGGTAATTTGGTCATTAAGGGTAAGGTAAGGGACCTGCGTAATGTCGATTAAGGATCTCAATTTTTATTACTCCATTACTAAACCCTAGATCGCATACACGAATACTACACTCACTAAACCTCGCAAGACCAAGCCGTTGACACAATCGCTCTGATCCGCTGTTTGGTAATTTGATCTTTTTTAGTTTATATTCTTTGTTCTGTTTATTGATTTGTGCTTATACATCTATTAAAATGTTCATTTATTTGATTCAGATCTTGGGTTGTTAACTGAAGTAAAATCTTTCTGAAGCAATGGCTCTGGTAAGCTCACTTTGAACTTCTTTTTTTTTTTTTTTAAAGGTTTGTATTGTAACTAAGAGCTTGCGTTTTTGTAATTTATTTAAGTTTAAGCTGTGCAGTAGCAAAAATTGAAGTGATTGAAGGAACATTTAATCTGTACTATGTGAAATCGGGGCTATAGTGCCTTCACTTTATGTTTGATGACAGACTTTTGGAAAACTTGAAATGAAAACGTTGAAATTGTGGCGACTGCTGAAACAATTATGTTTATAGCAGTGTGCATATGGGTATCTATTGGTTTACAATGTGTTGTAGAAGTGCAGATGTGTTAGAAATGTAGTTTTAGTTTGAATTATTGGAGTTGGAGTGTCGGATACGGTGAGCATAAAGTTGGAATTTGGGGATTTAGCTGGATAAAGCTCTTGTTTTTTCATGAGTAGTGATAATTGAAACTATGTCATTGGTAGCATATTCTCAAAATGCTGAAAACTAGGCCAATTTCCTGTTGCTGGCCGATTCTATATCAGGTGTCGGCTATTGCGTTGATTTGTATGTTGAATAACTTAAATTGGCTGCATGAGTAGCCAATTTTAGATACAGAATTCTTTCATCATTGTGTCTGGCCAATAAAACTTAAGAAATGTTTTTATTGATAAGTTACTAAAGAAGGTCAAATGTTCATTTATCTTTCTCTAATTTAAGAACAATGCTAAAATTAAAGTCATTAAATCATTACCCTTACACCTAGGAATATGAAAGTATAGATGAATCTTGATTGTTTCGTGTTGATAGAATTTATGATTTATTGCCCGTGACAATGAATAATATATTTGTAATATTAGGCCATTTTACTATTGTGTTCCCCGTTTGATTATTGACATGTTTTTCAAAATCTCAATCAAATTGATTTTGTCTGCCCTTAATATATTACCTATTGTTGTTATGATTAAACATGTACTCTTGAGAAAATGCAGTTATCATTATCATTATTGTCTGAGTAATTGCATATTATGCTGCAAATATATTTGATGATCTTCTTGACAATGTAATTTTTTTTTTTTTGGTCTTCTTTTAGGTCTTGCATGCAGGGAACACCAATAAAAATGCTTTTAAAGCACTTATTACTGCAGAGTACACTGGGGTAAATGTTGAATTGGTCAAGAATTTTGAGATGGGTGTAACAAATAAAACTCCTGAATTTCTTAAGATGAATCCCATTGGAAAGGTTTGCAAGAAATATTTAATATTTTTTTGGGTACCAGATATATGTTCTATATGCTGGTTTGCTTGAAAGTTTCTCAATATATAGGTTCCTGTGTTGGAAACACCCGATGGACCCATCTTCGAGAGTAATGCCATCGCACGATATGGTGAGGGCATATGTTAGATTCTCCACTTGATTGTTTAATATATTCTGTTAAGATTGGACTTTGTGTGATCTGTCTTTACCTGCTGCAGTCGCACACTTGAAAGCTGACAACCCACTGTTGGGCTCGTCTTTAATTGATTCTGTAAGTTATATGATGGCTGTTACTATGGATTCTTAACTAGATTCTGTTTACTTGTTTTCTCCTTTATTTTTTTGGGGATAATATTTTTTATTTTTTGTGTTTATTTAAATTTATAATGTGAGTTCATATCTATTGGTGTACAAATTGATTTCTTGTTCGCTCAAAAAATGATTGCCCTTTTGAAAATGAGTTTCTTGTTTTTAGTTTCTTTTTTCTTTTGATAGTTATAATTGTGATCCTTGGTTTTGGCAGGCTCATATTGAGCAGTGGATTGATTTCTCGTCATTAGAAATTGACACCAATATTTTGCGTTGGTTTATACCAAGAGTTGGTTTCGCGGTGTACCTTCCTCAGGTTTTCCAACATTTGCCGTCGTATCCATTTAAATTCTGCTTTCACTCTTTCTTTTTTTTCATTATTTTGCTTATGATTTACTTTTAATCTGTGCAAAGGCTGAGGAAGCTGCAATTGCTTCTTTGAAGAGAGCTCTAGCTGCATTGAATACGCATCTCGCTTCCAACACTTACTTGGTTGGCCATTCAGTGACTTTGGCTGATATCATTATGACATGTAACTTGACTTTGGGATTCAGTCGGATCCTGACCAAGAGCTTTACCTCAGATTTCCCTCACGTCGAGAGATACTTTTGGACAATGGTTAACATACCAAATTTCCGCAAGATATTGGGAGAGATAAAGCAAGCAGAATCTGTCCCTCCTGTTCAGTCAGCGAAGAAGCCCACACAGTCAAAAGAGCCTGCAAAACCCAAGGCCCAGGCTGAGCCAAAGAAAGAGGCTGCAAAAGAAACAGGAAAACGTAAAGTTGAAGAGACTGGTGAGGAAGAGGCACCAAAGCCCAAGCCAAAGAACCCACTTGACCTTTTGCCTCCTAGCAAGATGATTTTGGATGAGTGGAAGAGGCTTTACTCAAACACAAAGACCAACTTTCGTGAGGTTGCCATTAAAGGTACTTTTTCAGAAACTTGCTGCAGACATTGCTCTGTTTCATTTTGAAGAAATATGCTAAATTTTGCTTAGGTTATAGTTGAAGAAGATAATCAAAGTCAGTATGGTGTTCTCTCCATGTCAACTTTGCAGTCAGGGGATCCTTTGATGGCTTTTTATTTCCTTCTGGCTAAGTTTGTTAAATGTGTTTTTGCTCTCACACTATATTCCTCTCTCCATCTTCCTCTGCCTTGTTGCATTTATTTTTCTTGTCATTTGTGAGTTGAGTTTCTGCTTTATTACTATGTTGGTTAAACTAATTGCAACTAGAATTTATTTGCAAACAAAATTGAATATTCTTTGAAATTGTTTCATTAAGGAAATATCTTATTTACCTTGCAGCGATTCTTCAAATTTTTTGTTTTTTTACTGTTATCAGCAGAAGATGTCAATCTATCGAGAAGTGAAATTTTCATGATGTTATTAATATGTATTTTCATATCAAAAATAAAATAAAGATTTGGGCACGTATGGACCAGGGACAATCTTTGATGGATACAGGTGTTCATATAGTCAGCTTTTCTAAAAGATATTTCTTCTGTGGATTTCCTTTGTAGGATTTTGGGACATGTATGATCCAGAGGGCTACTCTCTGTGGTTCTGCGATTACAAGTACAATGATGAGAATACAGTCTCATTTGTGACTTTGAACAAAGTGGGCGGATTCCTGCAGCGAATGGACTTGGCTCGTAAGTATGCTTTTGGGAAGATGCTGGTTATTGGCTCGGAGCCACCTTTCAAGGTAAAGGGTTTGTGGCTTTTCCGCGGACAAGAGATTCCTCAATTTATAATGGACGAGTGTTACGACATGGAGTTGTATGATTGGAAGAAGGTGGACATCAATGACGAAGCTCAGAAGGAGCGTGTAAGCCAGATGATCGAAGATCGTGAACCTTTCGAGGGTGAGGCCTTGTTAGATGCCAAGTGCTTCAAGTGAGATCGTCCAGACGGACCAGACCGGAGAAGTAGCTGGTGTGTGTGTGTAATGCTGTTGCAATCATTTAAGTTTTCTAATTTTTCATCTTTAGTTTTGTGCTGTTAGCAAATTGACCCTATTTAAGCATTCATTTGACTTGATTTAAATACATCAGAACTTTCTAGTTAATTTTCATATTACATTCATGTTTTTGTTTAAAGTTAATAATGTTGGGATTACAAGGGGCAAATCTACGGTGCTTCAGCTTTATCCGAGTACATAACAATTAAGTTTTTTCGTTTACGTCTCGAGTTATAGGTTACAACTGTAAAAGTCTCTTAAAATTTATGATACATGACCTTAAAAGAAACGAAATATGAAACGAAAAATTTGATGAGTTGTATGGATGAGTTCAAAGCGTTGTAGTCCGACTCATTGCAAAGAAACTCATTTTGAATGTTTAAATCTTCAACGTACTACCAGATTTCACCTGGCGACTGTCTTGGTAGTGCAGCTAACAACTATGAATCAAGAAGTTCCACGACGGAGAGAGTGGGGTCATTTTTATTCAGAATGAAAACGATTAGGCACTAATCACGCGAAAATTTGGACGTTGATTGATGACAATGTAAATGGGAAAAGACCAGGCATTTTGGACCACTTCACACTGAGGGCTCTCACTGTCAGCCCAGCCTCTCCATTTTCAGAATATGAAGCTTACAAGCTATTTATTAGCTCCACCATCTATTTCTGGTAAACTTTTAAACGCATCAAACTACTTGATATTAATTGGAGATGTAGAATGTATATTTTCATCCCAAAATATATTACAGATGTATCTTAATTCCTGTACTCCAAGTCATATGTAAATCACTTTCAAAAACTCTCTCTCTCTCTCTCTCTCTATCTCTATATATATATAGAGAGAGAGATAGAGCAATAATTTAATAGACTATGATAGGTGTAATTTTCTTTCAAAAATTATATATATAGTCGTAATAACATAGTAGACGATGTTAATTACACTATATACTTATATATATATATATATACACACACGTTTGTTCCTAATTATCTCATTTCACACCCTAAATTAAATATATCTATTTGGATTGAACCATTGACTTCTTACTTCTACAATAAAAGACTAACCAACTAATCTATCATTTCGAAGTCTCTATTTGATGAGGCTTTCTAAGATATATATAGATCATGAAATAAACGTATAATTTTGAGATAGAAATTAAGTTGATAAGTATAGTCATGATTAAAAAAACTGAAAGAAATTAATTTTTTTTAGGAATAAACTAGGTCTATATTCAATTGGCTTTGGTGTAAACAAATATAAGATGAATGGTCTGGAATAAAACAAAGAAATATATAACAATGTGATCTTGATCACGCATACACAGAAACATTCCCATATCAAATACGTATTCTCTCTGTTTTTTTTTCCGGAAATTCGTTGTATAAGTTCAAAACAGAAGAGATCTAAATTCAATTCAAAACAGATGAGATCTAAATTCAATCTCATTTGAAAACGATGGGGAATCTGTCATCAGCCACTAATATTAATAATCTCGTTGAATCCTGCGTTGGCCCATAATGCATTGTTAGGAAAGGACAATGCCATTATTAATCTGATTCTCATAGTCATTGTCTAACAATATCTAGTCTCCTCATCTTTTGCCCTTTTCTTGTACAATTTTGAAGAATTCGAGTCAATTTATTTGTAAGAATGATATTGGACACCTTGGCCTACATTTCGTCATCAGAAATATTTAATTATATTAAGGGTTTGTTTGAAATTGAAGTATCGATTCCTAAAATTTAATTGAAGCACAATTCTTACAAACAAACCCTAAGTAATTACAAATACTGGAGCTTCCTTTTTCTTATTACTTGAGAGTCTAGTGTTGTGACCAAAAGTAGAGTATTAATTTATGAAGGACAAATGCACTATTAGTGGATAAATGTTCTTTTAGTTCTTATGTTTTGATTTAAATGTCCGTTTAGTATTTATATTTTAAAAAATATTTTTTTCTTTTTCTTTATAATAATACCCTTCCAACAATATTTTTGACATTAATTGATTTATCTATAATAAAAAAAATTAGTTAGCAAATTAACCAATAAATATTAGTGTGAAAGAACAAATATTTTTTATACTTGTGCAAAAATCAATTCTAAAAATGTTATTAATTAATTAATATTAGCCAATTTAAAGTAATGTTTAACATCCTTATAGCAATCTTACTTATAATTATTTTATAAAAAAATTAATTTACCAAATTGATCCTCAAAGTAAAATAATAATATAAAATTTTGTGTAAATTTTTATTGTATTTTTAAAATTAATTTGATATATTATCATTTTTTTCTTCTAATTAATATCCCCAAGAACATTGTTGCAAGAGTATTATTGCAAAAAGAAAGAAAAAGTAAGGGTGGGAATGTAACGTGTTTAATAATAGGGTTACCTCGAGGTTTTTTTTTTAAATATAAGGATTAAATAGGTATCTAACAAAAAATATAAGGATTAAACGATGAGTGGTGATATTTTCACTCCACAAATTCTACAAATCCACCCCATTTTTGAAAAATAATTACAAAAAATTCTCATTATTTTTAAAAATTTAAAATAAAGAAGAATTTAGAAAAATTAATCAATTAAATCTATCTTAACTTATTTTGTTGTGATTTATAATTTTTTTATTATATTTGACTAATAAGATTGCTTTAACCTAAATTTAAATTGACTATTTTACCCTTAAAGAGTAAAAATGCCAAAAATTTAATTTAATTTCAATATTTTTTTAATTTTATACAAAATTCATTGTCTCTAAATAGTTAATTCTACTTTATTAGTATGATTATTAATTTTTAATTAAACTAACTTAATGTCTTTATGAGAAAATACTAGGCTATCAAATTTATGTTATTTATATGTAAAATATTACAAATTATTAGACTTTATTTAAGAAGTTAGATTATAAGTCACAAAATTAAGTATCTGAAGTATTAGATACAAGAACACATAATTTTTGGGGCAGGTGGGTCATTTTATGTCATAAAGCAAAATAATTAAATAGAACTTATATTAAAGCTACTTCAATAGTTAAAAAAACTAAGTAAGAGAAAAATATAAAATTGATTTAATTGATTAATTACATAAACTTTTGTTTGTTGATTTGTATTTATTAAAAAAAGTGTATTTATTACAAATATTTTTTAGAAATGGGGTGGGTTTACAAAAATAATGACGTGGAAATATCCCAACCCTTAAATGATCATTTACGACTCCATTAGTTTGTATGTTTCAATTAATTATTCACTTTAGACCTTAAATTTTTAAAAATTTCCCCAAAACACCCTTGTTATTACTTTAATTGCTGTTGGATATATATAACTTTCCAAGGATAAAATAGTATTTATGTTTGATATAGCTTAAAATTCAAAAACGAATCCGACATGTAACAAGTGAAAAATAGAGAATAATTAGATATTGTTATATATATATGTATGTATATATGTATGTATGTATGTATGTATATTTATATATAAGACTGTAGGGACTAACAGCGAATTTACCCTTGGTCGGCCGCAATTAAGCTGTTGCATTCATTGACTAACCTAAATTTTCATGCATTAGAGTTTGATTATAATTTTCCCAAATGAGATATACGGCCGCTGTATACTTATGGACTAACCAATAACAAAGTTACATTTTTCTACTAAAAATGATTAGCTAATGTCCTTCACTAAAATATGGTAAAGGAAATAATTAATGTTAATTAAACTTAAAAATTCTAAGAGACTAATATATAGTAATATTATTTTCTCCTCAACAGATCATTTTTCTCTTTTATGTTTAGGCAATAGGCAGCAAGAAAAATTTTGAAGAAATGAAATGGTTTGAAAATTAAGAAAGCATAACTTAAGGGCTAACGTATATGGAAGGCATTGCCTCGATGTAGAATCACTCAATTGGCCTCCATATTCTCTATCTCCAAGTGCTTTAATTGATTTTTAAAGAAAAATTAATTTTAAAAAAAAAGATCTCTAGACGAGATTTTTCCAAATCAAACACCCAGATTGACTTGATTTGAGTGATTGTATGTGTGGAATTTTTTATTCAATACCCTAGATGGCTTTGTGGGGAGGATTGGAATGAATTACCTTTTTTTGGGGCAGGCAGACTAGGGAAGAAAATTTATTAAGAAATTAAAAAAATTATATTGGATAGTTAAATTGAGAGAGATAAGCAGGCTCATCGTCTTCTATCTATTTTTTCTTAAGGTTAAAAAAAAGAACAAAATTGATTTTGCATATTTGAAATTTTCAAAAAGGAAAATGTACGAGGTTACAAACCTTTTAGGAAGTGGTTGATTTATAGATAATTAAGTTTGCTAATTAGTGTTAGTATCGGGCAAATAGCTGGTTTCTCAACTCATACAAAGTAAATCTCTAAACCACTTTGTTTATTTTTTTTTTTAAAAGATCGGATAAAGTTTAAATTCATTTTTTATCGTTTTACCCCAGTAAAATAAAGCTATTTGAAAAGTATTTGACAATATTTACTGTTGATTTTTTAAATTTAGGGTTTTTGGCCAGCAAAACATAGATATATACAAATTAATCAAACGGAAAAATCACTTTTATTTCTTTCTATATTTGCTCCCATGAGTTGAGTAATCTCATGACGTGTTTCAATTTTTAATGAAACATATTTTTGTGTAATTTTAAGAGGTAAAAAATATTGAGAAGACAACATTATGCAAACATTTCATAGTTGTTTTCTCTTTGCCCATCATATTTGTTTGTCTCGAAGAAGTTTATATTCCAATTCCAATTATGTATGCCACTTGGACTCCTTTGGAGCATATGGGTTTCTGTGCATGTTTATGACAATATATGGGCTTTCAAAATTTTTAATTCGGCAACAAATTATTGACTTTTAACAAATTTAATTTATAATAACTTTCCCCAGCCAGCTTCCATCTCTATGTTAAAACCAGCTCTCAATTGACCATACTCAAAATCTAGGCTTCACAACCTTTTATGTACAAAAATATCTCCTTCAACATATCATAAATCTTTGCATTATTGGTTTCTATCCCTACGTCAAAAGAACAATTAATTCTTTGACAGCTTCCACGTTCATAGGTTCCATAATTGCCCTCAGGTTTTCTCTCAAGTTTCCCATATGATCTATCTCTTCCTATACACTCTTGTACATAATCTGGTTGATCAATAACTCCATATATTGGCTAATGAAACTTTTTTTATAAAATTAAAACTATAAGTTATGTCTTTCTTTCTTTCTTTCTCCCTTTTTTGGTTTAAAATTAAGAATTTTGAAGCATTGGCTTAATAGTTTAAGCTTGTAATTTGGTGAAACAATAATTACACAGTATTAGAGACAGTGTTTAGTGGTGTTCAATTTTTTCAATCAACTTCTATCAGTTAAGACCTTCCACTAGTTTTGGTCCTTATTACAAAATTTTAATGGTTTCACAAATACAGTATCAAAATAAATAAAGTTTCACATTTAAATTCTTACAGATTTAATTACTGTGTCCATTTCAATTATTTTTCGAACCCATTACCTTATTAATCTCTTTAAATCTACATGACTTCTAATACCGATCCCACTTGATGTGAATTGGCATTCAACACTATCATGGTCTATAATAACTTAAATTTTGTATCCAATGGTTTAAATTGATTAATGTTGTATCACTACAGTTCAACTCCTACACATGTTTCATGCATGTACCATACATCACAAATTAAGATGACTCCCTAGACGTTCATCAAAAGTCTTATAATACTGAAACATATTTATCGATGAATGCTCTTGTCAAGGTACAAAATTTCAACAACAATTGTATAAGATTTGCAGGAAGCAGCATAATGATGTTCACAAGGCTGTCGTCTCTCTCTCTCTCTCTCTATGTAAATGCTATACACCCCACTAATAAAACATACAATTAATTCAACGTATATACAAACTTGAAAATCGGTACTCACTCACCATTGACAAGACCAAAATCCAAAACGGAAAATCTTTCTTGGACAAAAACGTGGAAAACATAAAACCCTAATTTTTTCAAAGATATTTTTTATCGACTAAGAATCCAAATGGTGGTACTGTAGTCAGATTCTATTCGAGGGTATGTTAGTCAATCTCATTTGTGACAAAGAAAAATTATCTATAAAAAAAAATTGCAGTTTATAGTGCGAATTTGAACCTGCAAAGAAGGTTAATTTAGCTAAAACTACAACGTCTTGTACAAAATTTTGGCAAAAAAACAATTTGCATGTCACTTTCAAAGCACAGCGCACCACAGCACTTCATATTGCTTTTCTTTTGCTTTATTTCTTCTCTCTTGAGAGTCCATTGATATACAAACAAAGAAAGAGCTATAAATATGATAGAGAGTCTAAAAACTGAAGTCTAAAAAACACAATTGATTTTGGTTTTATATTTTTCTTCGGGATTCTAAATTTTCCGAAAGCTGAATTGGCCGGACTGTGGCCAAAAAACTCAGGTCTGTAAATAGGTTTTTTAATTTTATTTAATTTTTCTTATAATCTTTTTAAAGAAAATATTTGGTCACAGATCCATCTCATCAAATATGTTATTTTTATTCGCAATACTTCTTACTCTTTTAGCATGGTTTCTTGATTAAAATGGCCTTTCAGGTTCGATCTGCTGCTGGATAAATAGAATCTACATGAAATCTTACACCACACACACACACACACACACACACAAATTATATGTAAATTCATGCGGTCTCATTATTTCGTTAGCCCTAATTCTAAATCTTTTGATCTCATTATTTTACACACACACACACACACACAAAATTTTTACATTTTTTTTTCAAAATGTATTTGATTTGGTTGTCTTAATTGGGTTTTCTTTAATTCAGCCGTACAAAAGATCTAGCAGATCAGTTCAACTCAAGATTGTATGCATAACATATATATTTTTTTAATTTTTGTTTCTCTGCTGATGTTCTTGGAACCCAACGATACATGTTTTCACATTGGCTTACAACAGCTTTTTGGCTTCTCATTTTCAGTTTCAACTCATTGTTCTAGATCTCAACATATCAAAAAAGTTCCATTTTTTCTTTTTCATTTTAAAAATAAATAAACAATCTTCCTCAAGTACCATTTCACTTAATATATACCTTTACCTTTTCTTTTACTCCAAGATTTTATATATAACCATGTATATATAGAGTACCAAACCAAACCAAACCTTCATACTTTGAGATTTTCATTTTGTTAAACAATTTCTTGCTGGTTTTTGCCTCTATTCTCACTTCTATAACTGAATCTCTATAGCTTTCTAAGTTTGTTTTCGTGTAAACAAGAAAAGGGCATGAGTGTTTTCATTAGTTAGTAATCTTTCTAATATTTCATATCTTTTTTCTTGAGAAACATTTCATCAAATTGAGCAAAATTACATACGAGGGGTTGATTAATTTCAGGTCCAATGGGGAGAGGAAAGATTGAGATCAAAAGGATTGAAAACACAACGAATCGTCAAGTGACCTTCTGCAAGAGGAGAAATGGACTTTTGAAGAAAGCTTATGAACTTTCTGTTCTTTGTGATGCTGAAGTTGCCCTCATTGTCTTCTCCAGCCGCGGCCGCCTCTACGAGTACTCCAACAGCAAGTAATCATTTATTTTGCCTTCTCATGATTTCTTCATCATATATAAATTCATGCATCATCATCATCATCATCTAATGTTTGAATAGTACTCAGTCGCTTGATTTTTTTTTCTTGTGGATTTTTTTTACATTTTAAATCTTGGAACAAAACATAAGTTGAAAGTACATATAATATTGAACATGTATCAATGTATGGATGTTGATTAATTAGATGATGATGATGAGCTGTTTCCCAGCTAAAAACAGAAGAGAACAGACAGTATGAATAATGTAAATGATCAAATATTATTAACTCATTGAGTTATAAATTAAGAAACTAGCTATGATTTCAGGAGCTGGGTCACATGCATGCAATTTTCCTTTTATGGCAAAGAGTTATCACTCTACTCTGACAATTTTCAACGTGGCATCCAAAATTTGACAAGTTTTTCAAGATCCTTAAGTTTTCTTTTTTGCATATATTTTTTTAATATTTTCCCAATTGTTTTGAGATGCTGGCTTTTAGGTTTTCCAGTCTGCAGATGCTTAAAAACATACGAAATGGTCATTTATTAACAGTAATTTGTTGTCATAAACTTTTAACAGAAATATTCATTCTCTCATAATGGCTTTTGGAAGAAAATTTTGGTTGTTTGACTTTAAGATTTAAGGAGAAATAAGTTTAAGATTTGAAATCCTTAGATCTAAAATCTCTTCACTGGTGCCAGTTGTGATCTTCTAAACGAGCTAGAAAATTATGCTTTGGTAATTTGTTTGGATGCCATCTAGCTCACATGATTTTGAGATTGAAGGCATGAATTACGCATACATATATAATCGAAATTAGACTTCAATGACGGTATAGCCTGGTTAATTACTAATTAGTATCTTGATTTAAAACCCACATCCGTAACTTTCTTTGAAAGACGTAAAAACCTTTTTTCCTTGCAGTATGAAATTGTAAGATAAATTCATCTATAATTGAAATTCGACTCCAATTGGCTAGCTTAGTTAATGGTAACTTAGCTGTCGAAAAGCACCCTGAGTATCTTGATTTAAACCATGTCCCATATTTTTCTTTAGAAAAATGTAATTAGAACTTGTTTCCTTACACTAAATTGATATTGCCCATTTTAGGATTTAGGGAAGGCCTTGTACTTTGGAAGAAGTGATTATATATATATATACATAGAGTCATTCTCTCCAATGAGCACTTTTTTTTTTTTTTTTTTATGCGGACACACTATTAAATCATGTGTTTTAATAGAGTTTCTGTATTAAAAAAAAAAATTAAGGCACCTGCACCTAAAAATAATTATATATATATATACAGAGAGAGAGAGAAGTCTAGTTACCTAATTTTATTTATGATAACATTTTTAACAACCCACTCTCATCGTGTGTGATTAAATAGGTTCTACATGAAAGTGTGCATCAAAACTTGTCTTTAATACATTGGGTTCATTTTTCTTTTATGTTCACATGAGCACTCATTAAAATGTGTCTTTAGTTCTGTAGGTTTTAGATAATCTTATGGTCAGCAGTTCAACCAAAAAAAAAAAAAAAAAAAGATGGTACTAGGAAATTAACTGATTTGCTAAATTCACTGAGATTATTTATGATCCATAGTTTTCAAAACGTCAAGAAATCTTTCAGATATTCGTCTGTCAAAATAATTTGAAGCGCAACCAACTGTTTCATGTATATTCATCTCCCAGGTTCTAATTTCAACTGATTTGCTGCATGCCTGCATTCAATGCAATTTTATTTGTTGTGCATAGATCTTTATTTTCCTCCTTGGTATATTTTAATAATTTACTCCCATTTTTTAATACTCTTCCATTGTTTAAGAAATCTCAGTTTTTAGGTTTTCTTTTTTTTTTTTTTCCCTTTCTTTCTTTTCAAGGTCTCTCCTGTTTCATATCTTAAAGAATCCAAAAATTTCCGATGAAAGCTTTTCTTCTTCTCATTCTTTTATAGCCCATGATAAATTAGTTGCATCATTTCACATTCAAAAAAAAATAAAAAAAAAAAGAAGCACTTGCTGTCTGTTTCTAGTTCCGGCTTTTGAAGCCTCACTAAAATTTGTTTGCATTTCTTTAGTGAAAGCAAGCAGGCCAGCTTCGTCCACTTTTTGTTTTTCTTCAGTTTACAGTGATATTATAACTCATTAAATGAAGTTCTCTTCTTTCCTATTTTCATGTTAAGTTATTAACAAGCAGAAAAAGTAAAGAAACTGGAACAAGATCTTATTGTTTCGGCTGTGATTGGCGCATGAAGAGCAAATGGACTTTGTCATAATATTGCCTTTTCTATCCATCCCCCTATTTGATTGGCTTTTGAGTCCCACTAGTTGTTGTCCCTTTTGTTTACTATTTAGATACTTAGTAACCAAATCATTGATGGAGACGCTTAGAAAATGAGCATCTAAAAATCCTAACAACGGTGGTGTTACAATATTTTTAATTACGGAAAATAATGATAATGTCATCATATTAATAACATTTAATATTAATAATTAATTAACATTCAATATCGCTAGCATGGTATCGCACCTTATATGTACTACTAAAAGTACAATTATTTTTCTTCTTTTAATTACTAGAATTAATAGTTAGATATTTATTAGAATGACATGGATTAGCCTATTATATAACAGAGTTCAGATATTTGGATTAGCCATTTATATAACTAGTAACAGGTCAGAATCCCCCATAGGAGCAGTAACAATGTTATTGACATAAAACCACATCATGACTTTATTATTATTATTTTTTAAAAGTTTTATTAAAGGGGAAGGATCATAGCCCAAACATTATTTTTAACTCCTATCTTTTTTTAGGAGTTCAACTCGAATGACTAATTAAACAAAGAAACTGAAAGTCATTCAACTGCACTTTTAAGGTAAATTATAAATAATTTCATCCTAATGTTAACATAGGTGATGAAAAGTTAGAGGTCAAGAATATTGCTGGTCTTGAGTCACTGCTTTGGTGAAAAGCAATTTTCTTTTTAAACAATTTTGTTTCAACAATTTCAACTTTTTGATATAATTAAACGAATGTCATAAAGGGATTTTTGTTCGTGATGAAAGTTAGACTCTTGCAAGTACATCATTTCATGGTAGCTAAAAATTTAATTTATCTTAAAAATTTGACTGAAGTTGTCCACTCCAATTCCCCAGAAAAAGAAAAGGCTGTGGTGACTTTCCTATCTGTATCTAGGGTTTTAGATCATTTGACAAAATACACAGCAGCTGCAATGCATTAATAATCATATTAATAATTACAGCATGCTGCATGCAGTGATCTGAAATCTGGCCTGATGGATTCTTTCCTTTTATAATCATTTACAAATTCTCACTTTTCTTTGGCTTTTGTTTCTACTTTTAGCTTTAAAAATTTTCCCATATCTTTTTTCTTCATTGAAGCAATCTGAATCATATCTTTTACTTCAGTTTTCTTCAGTACTTTTGACTCTAAGAGCACCGAAAATTTTCAATCGTGTATTTGTTTCTTTCGCAGTTTGCATTAACATTTTCATGCTATTAAAGTGATGGACTTGTTTGAAGAAATTTAAAATGCTATTAGGTCTTGCTCTTTCTGCGTGCATGGTGAATAGAAACCTAAAGCGTGAAAGAGATTTTTACTCTTCAATGTTCAAATTATAGGGAGTGGGCACATATAATTTCATTTATGATTAGGGTTCATGATACTAGGAACTATAGGGAGTGGCTGTCATATGAAGCTGCTGACATAAGTGGCTTGAATATTATTATATTTGTAACTTAAAATGTTAGATTAAAGAAACCTTACACATTAAACTTACAATTGAAATATCAGTCGTAGAACTTATTAGTTTAGTAGTTCTCATCTGAATATTCAATTGATTTGTGGGGATAAAATTTTCTCAAATTTGCAAGTAAATAAATGCCACTTTGGACTTGGAATTAATGAACTAGCTAGATGTAGAGAGCAGCTAGGTTTAGTAAACTTATTCCAATGTCCTCATTGAGAATAAAGAATTAAGAATAAAATAAAATATTTTTATATACGTCTTATTTAGTATGTCTTTGTTTTTATGTCTATTTTTGTTTATGCATGTAGCTGAAGGCTGAAGGATCATGAAAATTAATGAGATAGCATAAATGATATTTAATAAAAAAACAAAATTGTTTTTTTAATCCTTTTTTTCAAAAAGAAATATTAAAACAATTATGCTAAATAATTAGAAATTTATGCGTTATGCATGTAGCAGCATAAGGTCAACAATTGATAGGTACAAGAAGGCATGTTCAGATAATTCAAATTCCGGCACTGTTACTGAGATCAATGCTCAGGTGAGTAATTCATTAATTTAAGCTAAATTCAGGCTTCGCTAGGAATATATTTTATTATGAAAAGGTGAAAAAAAAAACTAATTATCATTTGTTACGCGTAGCTAGCATTGAAATATAAAGTTCCCAATAAAAATTTAATTTCTCCCATCACATGTGATCCCCCGGAAACAGTACTATCAGCAGGAGTCAGCAAAGCTGCGGCAGCAAATTCAAATGTTGCAGAATTCTAACAGGTATTTTCAATTATTTCATGAACAATCATTTTCATATTAAGCGTAGTTAATTAATTAAGCCAAAATATACAATTTCAATTGAATTTTCAATTGATTACCTCACTCTTGACTCTTCATATAGGCATTTGATGGGTGATTCTCTGAGTTCTTTAACTGTAAAAGAGCTTAAGCAACTGGAGAACAGGCTTGAGCGAGGCATCACTAGGATCAGGTCCAAGAAGGTAATTAATTAATTGCATTATGCACGCATGAAATCGACGAAAAAAAATAATTGAATTTGAGGAACACACCATTGTTTTGTAATAATACATTGCATAAACTTTATCGATATACGTTCAGTATATGTAATTTATGTCATTTTGAAAATAATTTGTCGCTTTGTCTGTTTCCTGTTTTGTTCAACAGCATGAAATGCTGCTAGCTGAAATTGAGTTCTTGCAGAAAAGGGTAATAATTAAAATTTATTAAATCCTGTTTAGCCTTTTTCTTCCATGCTTTTATGAAACTATTTAACATTTTCATTTTCATAGGAGATTGAGCTGGAAAATGAAAGTGTGTGTCTCCGATCAAAGGTATGCAAATCAGTCCTTTGTATGTATAAAGCATTTGTTCTCGCCCTCTTCCAAAATTTCAGAACGTTATTTCTAAAACTCAGATAGCAGAAATGGAGAGGTTTCAGCAAGCAAACATGGTGACTGGGCAAGAGCTGAATGCAATTCATGCATTAGCTTCTCGGAATTTCTTCAGCCCTGCTATCATCGACGGTGGTGGCACTGCTTACTCTCACCCAGACAAGAAGATACTCCACCTCGGGTAAGTAATTCTCCCATCACATTTCATTTCTACGCGCATGTGCTGCCCGTGCATCAATGTTTTCTCTCGTTTGCAGGTAAGCTAGATACTGGAGATCAAGTTGTGGCATCTCAACAAGAGATCTGATCAAACTATCATTATCTACTGAATGTGTGTGCTACTTGATACTATTTTTGAAACCAGCAATATATGAAACTGGATGAGTTTATGTGTAACCTAATTACTTACGCTGAATTATCACTGGCTTCCTCTCTTTTGGGGACCAGTTACTATGCAGAAACTTAATACGTTTATAACTGATGCTGTATGATGTTGGAGGATTTGCTCTATCTATAAGGTATAAATAAAGATTATGTCATATATGTATAAATGAATATTGTACTTGATAAGTTTGGTGTGAATCAAACGAGGGTCATACGTTTGGTGGTTTTATTGGAGAGTCTCTTGGATATTAGGATTACTCTATTAGTCTGTTTGAATTTTGGGAAAGTCATGGTTGTTAGAAGGGTATATCTTGGGTTGTATCTGTTACAAATGTGGTATAGCGTTCGTTAAGAGCTCAATGAGGAGAAAAAGAATCAGATCTCTTTGGATCACCGTGCAAAAAAAGATTCTAGACTGCTCATAAAGAAACTTCATTTGATGTCAATACAATTTTCCATACAATACTATCTTAAGACCACACTCGAGATTGGACTGTGAACATTTACATAATAAAGATATAAGCGTCTTGACTGTAGTAAAAACACTGAGAATATATATAGTATGAACTTCAGATATCATCTGAAAATGAAGGGGAGACAGAAAAAATAGGCAATTTTCTCGCCAAGGCATATAGTGCCTGCAGGTGATGGTCGAAGAATGGCACACCAACTATTTTCGTATTCTTCACAGAGCTCCACGATCTCCCTCTGAGCATTCAAGATCCTTCTAAGCTTAAAAATTTCGTCATTTGACTTCCTTGAGCTAATTGTGCAGCCTCTGCCTTTAACCGAGCAGTTTGCTCCTCTGCCAATCCTTTGTTCGAACACAGACTCAACCTATCAAAAAGCATCAATATCAGTCCAGAAAAACATGCCACAAAGCCCTAGAGTGCAGCATAATACCAAAAAAATTGGGTATTGGTAATATAAAACTCAACTTAAGGAAGAAAATTCTTAAGTTTTAATTTGGTTTAATTCAATTGCAAAGGAGTTGCTAAGTTCATCATACTTGGCAGAACCTGCTTACTTCAATCAATTCCACTCTCTCAATCATTGATAAATGGTGAAACAAAAAGCTTAAAAAAATAATCACAGAAATCCAAAATATAAAGTATTAAAGAATCTACTAACTTTTTCATTTTTCCATACTCTAGGAATGTGGAGACCAAAATTTATTAGCACCTCAGTATATAGTCATTACACAGAATGTTACAGCAATTCTAGATTATTGTTGAATAGGACCTGGCTTAATGCCGGATCGTTCTACTGCCTTGCTATAAATTAAAACTGTGGAAAGGAAAATCAAAACTACGCAACTATTTGATTAGGTTCCGCGTACCTAACTGTATTTTCAAAAAGCGTATTTTGAATGCGGCTATTCTATTTTTAACAAAATTAGAATATGACAATACTTGCTTACAACATTTCAAATGTTCCCACAGATTCAGGGCTGCAAAATTCCTAGCAACAAAACAGGATCTACAGTATTAAAAGAAATGTCCTTGTGATTCACGACTAAAACAAGGGCAGAATCCATTCCTAAGTGCAAGTCATAATGAGCAATAGAAAACCACCTACAGCTACTATTATAGATTAACCCGCTTAATTTCATCAAGAAACAATCCAGCGGTAAGGACACAGCGGCAGTCTTTACCATCTCCAAGTCTCACAATTTAGAATATCATTATAGGTACTGGCACACTTTATAGGCATTTTTTAATTACACAGTTTTAGAAATGATTACCAGATCTGAGAAATGAACACATATGCATGTCATATTTTGATGTCAAAACAAGGAGCATAAAAAATACTATCTCAGTAGCTCGTTTGAGTTGATCTTCATATGATTTTTGCATCTGCTCCTTCAGTTCTGGGAATTTCTCGTTTTGAATATCCCTTGAGAGAATCAACCTCAACTTGTTGATCACGTAGTTTAGCAGCCCCTTCCTGAGTAGAAAAAAAAAAAGAAAAAGAGACATTGTCTTGACATATTCAGAAAGAAGCAGCACAGAAATCTATCACGATAGTAATGAAGTCACCTTCAACCCAGCAAAGTTTTCGTCTGTATATGGCTGCCCACCATCCTGCACGATCACAGAGTTAACCACAGAAAGAAGCTTCCCAACTTGCTCAGTTCTCTTGGCCGCATCCTTGGTCTTGTCATCAAAAAGCTCGCACCTATTATCACATGGTTCAAGGATTTCCTAAAATAATGGGAAAAGGATCAGGAAATGTTAGCCCATCAAACACTTCTAGTCTCTAAAATTTTGAAGATATTCAGCTGACAAATTTTTTATTGTGATCATTGGTACTTAATATCATGCATCCCCAAAAACTGTAATAATAAATTTTAATAATTAATTTCATTCTATTATGGTTTGACCACTTGCAATAAATTTTACGTCCATCAAATTTAAAGATCAAAATTGATCAGCATTCCATGTAACGAAATAATTAATTAATAATAATCTGCATATATTCCAATGAAGAAAGCATTATTAATCAAAATTTTACATTATAGAACAAAGTATGAAAGACTGTACTATTATCATAAACAAACTCAAGTGACCAAACCTCCAAACTGCAAAAGATATTATCACAATTTTTGTGGCATCTATAAGATTGTATCATAAAATCAGGATGTATTATGAAAATAGATTTTGTATATTCCACTCATAATGACAATATCTAGATTCATTATCAACAACATCTCATGGCTGATTCTCGCTCGCGATCCTCCTAATTCAAAGAAACAACATAATCATTTTCCATAAATGTGAAATACACCTAATCTTACGAAATAGAGCTCGAAAAATAACCCATTCACAATCAACTATTCCCATTATGCATAAAATTACCAAATTCCCTACATGCCAAATTATCAAAATGCACGACATAAAATTTTATTAAATTATTCTCCAAATTCTCAATTACCAAAATTGTCTTTAATTCAGGTCTAAAAATAAATACAATGTTAGAAAAATGTGAAATTACCCTTAGGAGTGTAAAATTACCAAAATGCCCTTTACAACATAAGTACCAATTACCCACGAAATCTTAAATTACCTCGATTGCCCTAATATAAAATACTAAATTATCCATCATTTTTAAAAATTATAAATTTACCCTAAAGTCTTGTGAGAATTGTAGTGCCCTTCTTGGAATCACGATAATAGGACTTCGATCAACGCGTGAGGGGACCTCAAGTACGTAGTTACGACCGCGGCGAGTTCACTCGTGGTGGCATGAGCTCCCACGCCCGGTGGTGGCGGATCGTGCTGAAAGCAGTGAGCTTTCCGGCGGTCGTTCCACGGCCAACGGGCGTTTCGGGCGGCGAGGTTATTTCAGGCCAAACTAGTGACGTGAAGTAGAACCCGACGGTGGCAAGCCAAACGATAGAGTGGCGATGGTGATACATTTGAGCCGCGGTTTCTTGAGCTAAATCACCATCCCGTTCTCATCGTTTTGCCGGTGGCGAGATGGCAAAGGTACAACCGGCACCTCGCGAGCTTGAATCGATACCTAGCTCAATCAAAATGGTGGTCAATCGAGTTTCTCTAGGTCATGAACGCTGGTTATGGGTCTTTTCCGCTCTGGTCAAACCCGTAGCTTCTCTCTTTTCTCTTTCTCTCTCCCTCTCTCCCCTCCCTCCAATTTAGAAATGCATCCCTTTTTTTTTTAAAAGCTTAATACAAAGTTAAACTAATACTTTCAACCCGTGATGAAAATAAATTTGACTACATGACCCCATAATCGTCCAGACGGTTTCGGAAGCTATATTGTGATAAATTTAAATTTAATCAAACACGATCATTTATTAACGACCCAAATCCATTAATTCATCCATAATAATTTGTAACCAATTTGACGACTTTTTAAGTAATACTAAAAGAGAAACTACATAATACACTAATTAGGAAGCCAAGGTGTATATGTTGCAAAGTTATTTTCTTAATAACTTATCTTGGGGGCTACAATATATGTATTCATTGTAGAAGAATAATTTAAGATAACAAAAAGTAAAAAATATTTATAATTAATTTTGTTATATTGAAACATATATTTTTATTTTAGTACTTAAATTTATATTTTTGTTTTATTTATATAATTCATTTAATTTATAATAAATAGAATAAAAAATTTGTTAAAAAATAAGAATAACATACTACAAATTACATTGTTAAAAATTATTGATTATTATTAAAGGAATATAAAATAATTAGTATATATTAATTTGAAGAGAAAAAGTGATGTGCTCTGATACATTTCTGAAAAGCAAAGTAATAGATGACGAGAAATAAGCGTAGCGAAGAAGTGCGTGACATAAATTTGAAATCAATCATTTATGTCGTTATTATTGATTTATAGCAATATTTTAGTTATGAATTAAATGATGTTATTTAGCGATGCGTATGTCAAGTCTAAATATAATATTTAATATAAAAATAATTAAATTAAATTTAAATTTTTATTTTTAAAGTTTCGTAAAATTAAATTGTTTTGTAAATTTATTATTAAATTTTGAATGTTTTACTGTGAGACTTTATGATTGATATTTCCATCATAAAAATTATATTTAAAAATTATATTATGATTATAATTTTATTTGGTAATTCGATTTTACACAAAATTAAATTAATTAATAAAAATGAATGTCATCAAAACTAAAAGCAATTAATATTAATTAACATCCATTAAATTAACAAATTAATTTCCAAAATAAATACATTTAGTATCCATGCCATCACCACCAATAGATAATAAAACATCCAAATTAAAAAACAAACAAAATATAAAACAATAGTTAAATTTTACCATATTTAAGTTAACTTCGAAAAAATTCAAATTAGTGAATGAATGGGGCTGTGCTTGAATTCATTCCCAGAAAACACGAGGCCGGATTAGCATGTTCGCCTGAGCGACCCTTCATCAAGTTTCAATGAAGATGGACCATTTTGGCCAATAGATTCTCCCAAACGAGTCCGACATGTAGCAGTTC
>CM059835.1:24826639-25227862 GCA_030444775.1 Atalantia buxifolia
TTGATTTTTGAGGATGATTATTTTCCTAGATAAATTATGAGCTTCAGAAGAACTCTGTTGATAAGGTGTGGGTGCGTGCTGTCAACTACGGACTTGTAATTTTTAGTTTAACGTGTTTTGTCTTTTTGGGTATTTTTGTAATTCTAAATTTAATATTTAGATAATATTTTAGATATTAGTATTTTATTTTAAAAAGAACTCTAGAGAAAAAGGAGGGGATTTTTGGAAAGGGGAAGAAAAAGGAAAAACCCTAGATCAAAATTTTTCTCTTCTCTCTATGAAGAACTAAACGTATTATTCTGATTGAAGGTTAATAATGCTTTGATTCATCATTACTGTGAGATCTTTCTTATGCTTTAATTGTTTTATTACATTTTGGTTATTTGTTTATTCTCTAATTTATTGTCATGATTATGTGTGTTAATTAGACAATTGGCCATTATTTAATTATCAACTTAATCTATTGTCAATTAAAAGATTCATCGTATGAAGATTTTAATGTTTGTGATAAATAGCATAGCAGTGCGTTGTGTTATGAGAATAAACAATCTAATTTAAATGAACCATCGTATGCGTTTGTTGATTAAGATTTGGGTCTCTCTGATTTTTCAGGCCGTCAATTGATTAAATGCTATAATCGTATCAAGGATTGTCTATTGATTAGGGAAATAACCAATGGTTGTACCTTGGTTATCGACTAGTTAAGGAGAGATTGACTATTAGAGGGTCTCAATAGCTATAACTGATCTATTCATAAGTAGTAATGATTTATATTTGAATCAATGATCAGTATTCGAATCAAGCTGAGTTAATTCATTCAACCAGAGCTTTTCCCAATTTGAATTACAATTTGAATTTGCATTCTTGTTATTTTAATTTGATTTTTATTATTGTCAACAATCCCCCCATTTTGCATTTTACATTTTTAAAGAATTTAAATAATTACTGATCTCTGTGGACATTACCCTGCTCAATCACTATACACAATTTATTTAGAGTAGGTTTTTATTTTTGCTGGCTTGACAACTATTAAATTTTGGCACCATTGCTAGGGATTGGTATCGTTTATTTAATCCTTTTTACGTTTTACTTGGTGTATGGTTCGTTCTTGTCGTACAGGTACACTTTCGTTTGATCCTAAAATTGAGAAGACAGCTCGTCAGCTGATACAGCAGACTAAGCGAGCTAAGCAATGATCCTCGTCGCCTCTGCTTTTTAAAATCGATACGGTGCCTGATTTGGTTAAATCATCTAGTGATTCAGAAGAACAAGTGATGGATAGAGTTGCACTTATAGAAAGAACTCTTAGAGAGTTAGCTGAACCAGACTTGAATCAGTAACCACTCTGCATTCAATATGTAGACTTGGAGGTAAATTTTGAATTAAAGTCTGGTCTTATTCATTTATTACCCAAGTTTTATAGTTTTGGAGGTGAAGATCCTCATAAACATCTCAAGGAGTTTCATGTTGTGTGTTCAAGTATGAGGCCACAAGGTTTGACTTAAGAGCAGATTAAGCTGCGTGCTTTTCCTTTCTCTTTAAATGGGCTAGCTAAAGACTGGTTGTACTACTTGCCTCCTGGATCGATTACAACGTGGAATGGTTTGAAGAAGCAGTTCCTTGAGAAGTACTTTCCTGCTTCAAGAGCTGCCAACATCAGAAAAAACATTTGTGGGATCAGACAACTTCCTGAGGAGACTTTGTATGATTATTGGGAATGATTCAAACAATTGTGTGCCAGCTGTCCTCAGCATCAAATATCTAATCAACTTCTTATTCAATACTTTTACGAAGGACTATCATTGATGGATATGAGTATGATAGATGCTGCTAGTGGAGGTGTGTTGGTGAACAAGACCTCTACTCAAGCAAGGGAGTTGATCTCAAATATGGTTGCCAATGCACAACAGTTTGGCAGCAAGCAAGATCCCATTTCAAGGAAGGTGAATGAGGTAAATATTTTTTCTATTGAACAACGTTTAGATAAACTTACTTCTCTTGTGGAAAAGTTTATTGTAGGTAATGCGCAACAGGTAAAGACTTGTGGCATTTGTTCTAATATGGGTCATTCAACTGAAATGTGTCCTACACTTCAAGAAGAACCCGTTGAACAAGCCAATGCAGTTGGAGGATTTCCAGGCATGCCTCAGAGGAAGTATGATCCTTATGCACAAACATACAATCCAAGATGGAAGGATCATCCCAACTTCAGATATGGAGTTAGGCCATCAGGATTCCCACAACAATACCCACCAAGACAACCAGCCCCTCCACAGTCAAACTCCAAGTCAGGTATATCTCTTGAAGAAATTGTTAAATCACTTGCGACTAACACTCAACAATTTCAGCAGGCAACTACAACAAGCATTCAGAATTTGGAGAACCAAGTGAGTCAATTGGCGACTACAGTGAGTCGTCTGAAGTCTCAAGTATCAAGGAGATTGCCTTCACAATCTGAGGTGAATCCAAAGCAAAACGCTAGTGTTGTCATCCTTAGAAGTAGGAAGGAGTTGCAAGAGCCTAGTAAGAAAGTGACAAAACATGTAGAAGATGAACTTGAGAAGAATGAATTGACGCCTAAATCTCAGGATGCGCACCCACCAGAGCGAAACCCCTACCTGTAGTGATACCTCCTCATTTGCCAAGCTGGTTTGCAAAATCCAAGAAGGAGGAACAAGAGAAAGACATCCTTGAGACATTTCGCAAGGTTGAGATAAATATTCCTTTATTAGATGCTATAAAACAAATGCCTCGATATGCTAAATTCCTTAAGGAAATGTACACCTCCAAGAGAAAATTAAGAGGAGATGAAAGAGTTCATATGGGGGAGAATGTTTCAGTAGTTCTCCAAAAGAAACTACCTCCTAAGTGCAAGGATCCAAGTATGTTTATTATCCCTTGCAAAATTGGTAGTGTTAGAGTTGAAAAGGCTATGTTAGATCTAGAAGCTTCTATTAATGTCATGCCTTGTTCCATTTATTCATCTTTAAATGTTGGTCCATTAAAAGAAACTAGCGTGATAATTCAACTAGCTGATAGGTCTAATACATATCCTGATGGGGTATTAGAAGATGTCTTAGTACAAGTTAATGAGTTGGTTTTTCCTGCTGATTTTTATGTACTTGATATGGAAGAGGATAACTCCTCTAATTCTGTCCCAATTTTGCTAGGAAGACCTTTTCTTAAGACTGCTAGGACTATAATGGATGTACATAAAGGGACTCTCACTATGGAGTTTGACGGAGAGGTTATAGAGTTCAATATGAATGATGCCATGAAATATCTTAATGAGGAACATTTGGTATTTTCTGTGGATGTTATTAACCCTATAGTGTAGGAAGTTTTTTATTTGGATATTGAAGATTCATTGATAGATGTTTTAAATAACAGTTTGGGCCTCAAAGGATTGCAAAATGATGAAAATGAGTTTGTTTTAAATTCTGCATTGCAAGAGACAATTTATGAATTAAATTCTTTGAGAACTTTAACTCATCATATGTCTTATATTGAATTACCTTCATCTCATGCAAAACTTCTTCCATCTATTTTGCAGGCACCGAGAATAGAGCTTAAACCGTTGTCAAGTCATCTAAAGTACATGTTTCTAGGAGATGGTGAGACACTTCCGGTGATCATCTCTTCAAAGCTTAGTACTTTAGAGGAAGAAAAGCTTATTACAGTGCTGAAGGATTACAAAAAAGCTATTGGGTGGACAATTGCTGATATTAAAGGGATAAGTCCGTCCAGTGCATGCATAGAATACTGCTGGAGAAGAATAGAAATGAATCCTATGAGAGTTCGCGATTTTACAAGGAAAAGACGAAGATATTTCATGACAAAATGATTTTGAGAAAGGGATTCTCTGTTAGTCAAAAAGTTCTTCTTTTTCATTCTAAGCTTAAACTTTTGCCTGGTAAATTACGTTCTCATTGGGTAGCCTCATGGTGCAGTTGAGATTCAGAAGGTTTTTCGGTGAACATTGTGGAGGATGTGGCTCTCGAGAGTCCCATTTATGGAGATTGATGTATGAATGTGTATAACTAAAGACATAAAACAAAGGGACTTTTTGGGAGGCAACCCAAAGGATTTATTTATTTTGGTTTTTGTTATATCTTTTGTTTTTAATTTTGATTTAGATTGTTTAAATAATGTTTTTGCTTATTTTGACCAAAGAAAATTTTTAGTTAGGCGTGCCCACGTTTTAACTAATAAGTACTACTGTGATTTTAAAGGAAAATGGTTTTAAGGCTTGCCCATATGCTTATTAAAAAAGTACTTCTGTATTTTTATTTTTTTTTTTGTGTCTCAAATGTCTCTTATTTTGGCCAGAAGAAAATTTTTGGTTAGGCGTGCTCACGTTTTAACTAATAAGTACTTCTGTGATTTTAAAGTAAAATGGTTTTAAGACTTGCCTATATGATTATTAAAAAAGTACTTCTGTATTTTTTTTTGTTTTTTGCGTCTCAAATGTCTCTTTTATTTTTTAGTTTCAATTAAAAAAAATTTTGAAAATAAAAATTTTTATTTATTTATTTTTTATTATTTTATTTAAAAAAAATAAATTTGTTTTCACTGTTCGCAAAAAAAAAAACCCTAAAACCAGTCCAGCAACCATCTCCTCATCGCAGCCGCGTCTCCTCACCAGCAGTCGAGTCTCCTCACCAGCAGCCGCAACTCCTCATCACAGCCACGTTTGCACCAGTCCAGCGCAGCACCAGCCTTCTCTAGCGTCACTAGCCGTGCAACCAGCCCACGTCACCAGCAATCCCGCGTGAACCAGCAGCCGCGAATCCCCAGTTTCCAGCAGCCGAGTCTCCTCACAGCAGCCGTGCACTCGCAAGCTCCAGCTGTCCAACATCCCGCATTCCAGCAGTCCCGCGCCCAACATACCAGCCGCGCACGCAAGCAGCCGCGTCTCCTCACTCCAGGCTCGTGTCTCCAGCGTCTCCATCGCGTCTGCACCAGCCCAGCAAACAGCAGCCCTACATCTCCAGTTTCCAGCCGCGTCTGCACCAGCCCAGCAAACAGCAGCCGAGTCTCCTTACAGCAGCCGTGCACCCACAAGCTCCTGCCGATCAGCAATCCTATGCAACCAGCCTACGTCCGCAGCTGCACCAGCCCTACAACCAGCCCACGTCCGCATCTGCACCAGCCCTACAACCATCCCACGCCCAGTATTGCAGCCGCGTAAATCAAAAACCGTGAGTGAAATTACTGTCACAATGTCGAAGAGGAAAGCATCAACTTCCAAGTCATCTAAAAATAAACCTATTGCAAAGAAATCCAAGATTACCGCTCCCACTACGGTTCCATGGAACACAGTTTCAGATTTACGCCAAGCCGTGAGACAAAGATCGAAACATGGAAAGGGCATGAGTGTTTTGCCACTTGCTAAATCTAATCCCGGAGGGTGCCTCATATTTACGAATCAACAAGAGAAGGAAAAATATAAAGATATTTCCAAGCGAAAAATATTTCCAGCTAAGTATATTCATTACCCGACTCTTGAAAAATTGAATGTTAAGGATAATTTTATTTCTTTGATAGATAGGATTGGTTTGCGTCAGTTTGTTGATGTTGATTGTTTAAGTTATGTTGAGTTGATTAGGGAGTTTTATGCTACTTTTCAATTTAATATACCGAATAATTTTACTTTGCATACTCCGAATGTTATAAAGTTTAGGTTAATGGGACGAAATTTTTCACAATCTATCACAGATTTTAACCTAGCTTTAGGATTCATTGATGATGATTATTCTTTTAGTGATGCATATTTAGGGACAACTTGTGACTTTAGTGAAAATTTTGAGCCTTATGGTCTTTGGCGTAATTTATCTTCTGATCACCATGCCTATGACCTGAGTAAATCTAAGAGCTCTTTCTTACATGATCCTGTTTTGAAATATGTGCATCGGTTCTCAGCATATAATTTTTTAGGAAAGAAAGATCACTCAGGAGTTTTCTCTAAAACTGAGTTTTATTTTATCTGGTGCATGTTAAATGATGTGAGGCTTAATCTAGGTTTTTGGTTAGCAAATCAATTTCAGAGTGTGCTTAAACGTTATAGGACTTTATTTCTTGGTCCATACATTACTCTGTTAGCTATAAACTTATGTATGCTTGATCCTGACAATAATGATTTACGTCTTGCTTGTCTAAAGGAATTTTTGGATATGTCTTTGTTTGAAAGAGCAGGTGTGGTCGAATTCAAGGAGGGGAGATTTCAGTTATTGAACTAGGACCCACTCAGCTTCCAAAGAAGCTTTATGCTAGGAGTGGTGCTACCTCTAATGACGAGTTTGACGACGAAACTGCTGCCCCACCAACTATTCCTTTTACATTTGCACCACCTTTGAGTATTCAGTTAGAGAAAATGGAGCACAAGCTGAACAAGATGGAGCAGAATTTGGCCGCATACTTCGAGAGTGTGGGATTTATCCCACAATTTTCGCCAAGCCCATAGACGTTATATAGATCAAAGCTCACAAATCAGGGACGTTTTTCCTTTAATCTTTTATCCTTACGCTTTATTTCTTTATGTGAGCTTTGATTATCTTACATTAGGGACAATGTAAGTTCTTGGTGTGGGGGAGGGATTTTTGCAATATTGATATCTAGAAGTATTATTTTCACTCTGCTCATCCTTAAATAATTTTGGAGTTAGTATGCTTTATATTTTATTCTTAATTTTTTTCTTTTCCTTTCTTTCTCACTACTCTTTTCCCATCTATCTCAAATTATTTATATTTATTTTTATTTTATCATACTCTTTTATCACTCACATTCTATCTTTCATGTTTTATATTACTACATACATCTTTCTCGCTTCTTATCCTTTTTAACTTTCCTTTTATATATTACTCATATCTTCTTCTCATTCTACACCATTATTGATGGTTGATTCATTTGAAGAGTGCACATGATTTAATGGCAAATTTACCAACTTTTTGAGGATTTGAGCCTATGAGCAGCCACTTTGCTTTAATTATTTTTGTTATGTGAATATCAATCTTAGTTTGTTTATTTTAGAGCTTGCTTTGTTATGCATGTTGAAGCCGCATTGCAGGATTTTATGCATTAAAATGATAAGGGCAAACCACTTTTCATTTTTCTATTTTGCATTTTTCTTCTTTTTCTCCACCCGAAGACCATTATTTGTTATCTTTGTTTGAGCCTTAACCATTACCCATCTAATTCTCTCCATCTACTTACCCATTTTCCTTCTTTCTGAGCCTCAATTTAAGGAGATTTTTAGACTCATTGTTTGGATTTTTTTGGTATATATTTTGTTGCTCTTGCTACCTTGAATTAAAATTTCTCAATTAGATCAACAAGCATTATGCTTGAATTAAATTGTGCAAGGTTTATTTCTTTTGTTTGATTCAAAAAAATCAAAAAGAAAGAAAAAAAAGGCGTTTACATTCTTGGCGACTTGAGTAGAAATAAACGTTTTGATATCATAAGGTTCAGTCAATGAGTTCATTCTTCTCATTTTGATCTCTTTTTCTTTTGTAGACCTTTCTTTTTCATTAACTCATTTAACCCCGTTACAACCTTTCTAAGACCATTAGATTTTTGTATTTAATTCATGTTTTTTGGATTGAGATGTGATATATGAGCAAGCTTATGGTAATAGCATTCTTTAATTTGATTTGAGTGCATAAATGATACCCTAAACACTTTAAGTGCATGGAGTGAAGTCAATAAGAGGGCTATTAAATCTTGTTGCACTTGAATTTTGAATGGATCTTCTTTGTGGTTGAATGTTTTTCTTTTATATTAGCTTATGAGATCCTATGCTTTAAAATCCTTATCTCTCGAATGCTGATCGACTTAAATTCTCGAGGTATGCTTGCTTAAGATTGTTTTTGGATGAGTTGAGATTAGAATTGAGTGGAGATTTGGGATTTGTCTTGAGTTATATGCTTGAGGACAACCATTATCTTGGTGTGGGGGAATTTGTTAGAGTTCAATTTATGCACTAGTTTTGCATTGTTTACTTCCTTTAATATCGATGCTTTGCACTTAATAATAGTGATTTACTTGTGCTTTATTTTTGTAGGTACAATTCTATTGATTGGTGATAAAATTGAGCTATAAGATGATTTTTCAGGATGATTGTTTTCCTGAATAAATTATGAGCTTCAGAAGAACTCTGTTGATAAGGCGTGGGCGCGAACTGTCAACTACGGACCTGCAGTTTTTAGTTTAATGTGTTTTATCTTTTTGGTTATTTTTGTATTTCCGAATTTAATATTTAGATAATATTTTATATATTAGTATTTTATTTTAAAGAGAACTCTAGAGAAAAAGGAGGGGATTTTTGGAAAAGGGAAGAAAAATAAAAAACCCTAGATCAAAATTTTTCTCTTCTCTCTATGAAGAACTAAACCTATTATTCTGATTGAAGGTTAATAAAGCTTTGATTCATCATTACTGTGAGATCTTTCTTATGCTTTAATTGTTTATTGCTTTTTGGGTATATGTTCATTCTCTAATTTATTGTCATGATTATGTTTGTTAATTAGATAATTGGCCACTATTTAACTATCAACTTAATCTATTATCAATTAAAAGATTCATCGTATGAAGATTTTAATGTTTGTGACAAATAGTAGAGCAGTGCGTTGTGTTATGAGAATAAACAATCTAATTTAAATAAACCATCATATGCGTTTATTGATTAGGATTTGGGTCTCTCTAGTTTTTTAGGGTGTCAATTGATTATATCCTATAATCGTATCTAGGGCTGTCTATTGATTAGGGAAATAATCAATGGTCGTAACTTGGTTATCGACTAGTTAAGAAAAGATTGGCTATTAGAGGGCCTCAGTAGCTATAATCGGTCTATTCATAAGTAGTAATGATTTATATTTGAATCAATGATCAGTATTCGAATCAAGCTGAGTTAATTCCTTCAACCAGAGCTTTTCCCAATTTGAATTATAATTTTAATTTGCATTCTTGTTATTTTAATTTAATTTTTGTTATTGTCAACAATCCCCCCATTTTGTATTTTACATTTTAAAAGGATTTAAATAATTACCGATCTCTGCGGACACGACCCTACTCAATCACTATACACAATTTATTTAGAGTAGGTTTTTATTTTTACTAGCTTCGACAACCATCAAACTTATCCTCAGTTTCTTGATCAACTGAAAATTGTTCATGCCATCAAGTTGCTGGTAACATCAAGGTATTCGATTGAGCTCTTTCTTTTTTAAAAAATAAAATATATCGCTTTGTTTTTTTTTTCTTTTGAGAAATTGAAATATAGTTTGTTTGCTAATTGGAAAATATTAGAAAATTTTAAGTATGGATGTCTGCACTTTGTGAATGTAAATTTAAGCTAGGCAATGGTAGTTAGCTATAAAAGACGTAAAAATATATACAAGTGCTAGTTAATTAGCAAAATACCTAAAATCACAAACTTTAATTTTGTATTTGTATCTTTGTAACATTTTAGTGTCTTTTTACAATTCAGTGCTGCATTGCTTCAAATTTGTTTATATAGAACAGATCTTAAACACACTATGTTTTGGTTGCTAGAGGTTTCTTCCATCTGAGTTTAGATGTAAAGAGGATAGGGTGAGTCTTCTGCCCCCTTTTGAAGCTTACTTGGAGAAAAAAAGAGTAGTAAGAAAGGTAGTAGAAGCAGTTGAAACTCCCTACACTTTTGTCTCAGCAAACTGCTATGGTGCTTACTTTGTGAGTGTCTTGCTTCGTCCATCTGAGCCACATGATGATGTTGTTGTTCATGGAAATGGTGAAGCAAAAGGTACGTATACTTTCCCAATGCACAAGTACTCTACACATATTGAAAAACAATTTACACTTAAAGTTCATTTGTTGAATATCTTTATGATGTTATATCCTTTATTTATCTATTTCAGCTGTCTTCAATTACGAGGAAGATAGCTAATTGTACAATCAAAGTGATAAATGATCCAAGAGCATGTAATCGAATTGTGATTTATCGTATGCAAACAAATATTATATCACAAATTGAATTGATCTAGCTTTGGGAACAAAAGACAGGTCGAAATTTCAAAAGGGTTCATGTTTCCGAGGAAGAACTAGTAAAGCTATCTCAAAGTAAGAATTTTTTTTTTTTTAGCTTTTTTGATAAAAAGATTTAATTTTATACGATGTTACAAAAAGATAAAATCACTACAAGCAAGAGCGAAACCATATAGGGCTAAGTGTAAATCTAGTGGGGTCAATAGCTAAATTTTTCAGTTAAATTTCAAAGCAAACCCTTACCTTTTATAATTTTTTTCCCCATTGATTGGCTAAGCCTGAAGGCCATGACCTACATATCTTTCTCAGTCTCAAATAAAATTATGATGGTAAGATACTTATCACTCATTTGACTTTTAACTATTTAAAGTTAGTGTTTAATTAAGGGTGTTAAAACCCACAATCAGAGTACAGTCAGATGATTAAAACTTAAAGAAAAGTCAATAAAATAGAAGTCATCCAATGTTAAATGAACTCAATTTACAAAGTATTTCTCAATCCTAAAAGTATTAATTTAATGTTAGGGTGATTTAACAGCTTTAATTTTAATTTTTTAAATTGAAAAAAATTGACTTTAGCCCATTCTAAGAAAAACTCCTATCTTCGTTTTTGCCTAGTTTCACCCCTGACTGCAAGATTTTATGGGCCTTCATCTCTTTGACATCTCATTCATTTTACACTTAATTAATATTAATGTTCACCACAACCTTTTATCTTCAATTGTTGCAGCTTTACCACCTCCAGAAGACATACCAATATATGTTATACATAGCATCCTTGCAAAGGGTGACTTGATGAACTTTGAACTTGGAGAAGATGACATTGAAGCTTCAAAGATGTACCCTGATTTTAAATTCACCATAATTGATCAACTTCTTGACATTTTTCTCATTAATCCCCAAAAGCCTGAGTGCACGGCTTTTGAATAAATAGCTTAATTTATGTAATCTTCGACCTTAATTTATGTTTTTGAAACTAGTTCTATCCTTGTTTTTTGTCAATAAATCAACTCCATGCAAGTTTTGAAGCTTCATATATTTTTACTATACAGAAAAATGTTGTCAATAATAAAATAAGTAGACAACATAAGCGATTGTGATATTGTTTATAATGAGAATGATACATTGTCTAGGGCTGGGCAAAAAAACTGAGGCCTAGGAAAAACCGAATTGAACCGGTGGATCCGTTTGGTTCGGATCGGTTTAATTCTTATAAATATCCGAATATCCAATTTATAAGAAAAAACCGAAAAACTAGATCGGATTTCAGTTCACATAGCTTAACCGAACTGAAGAACTGGAATGTTTTTGTAATTTTACCAAAACATGAAATGTGTTATATGTTAATTGGCTATGCAAAATTATTACAATAAGTCTGCTCACACGTGATTGTTATTTTAATTTTGTGTTGTAACTATTACTATTTCTATTTTTCTTTACAACTTTAAATTTATTTAGATAGAGCATTGGAGTCTAGATTATATTCTTAAATCTTAATATTTAATATTTCATTAGCAGTAGTTAGTGAAAGAAATTTAGATCTATCAAAATAGATGTAGGTATTTAAAAACAAGAAATTAATTACTTAATTAATTATTTCGGAAGTACTTAATTAATTACTTTCAAAAGTACTGTTCACTGTTACTGTTACCGTTATTGTTCACCGCAACTGTTCACAGTTACTGTTTACGTTTATTGTTCACGGATACTGTTTATCCGCATCAAAAATATTAATTTTCCAAAAACACAATAAAATGCACAAATAAATGACATGAAGATTTTTACGTGGTTCGAATTAATCAATCTTACATCCACGTGCCCAAATGAAAAGTAATTCACTAAGTTGAGATGTTACAACCTATGGATTTACTAAACTTAAGACTCTCACTTACAGTTTATCACCATACAGTTTACTCAACCTTAGTCTGAATCTGCTTCTCTTGAATAATTGCTACCCGTCTTAATCCACGATCCTCAACGCACTTCGCAAAGTGATGAATAGCAATTCTTCAATATCTAGTGATCTAAGATCCACATAAACTCTCCACAGAGATGAACAGAAGATAAGAAAATAAATCAACAAATCAACACAACATGATGCGCTAAATCCGGATTCTTTGGGGAGGAGGCCGAATTTCGTTTCTCTACTTTATGCTCTGTGTTGTGCATTCAAACTTCAATTGTGAAATACATCTCTTTATATAAGCACTAGGGTTTCACCAAAATAGCAAGTCTTAAAAGACTTGGATTCTTTCCAAGTAAGAGTTTCTTTCCTCTTATAATTCCTATGAATCTGAATAGAAATAAATCTGATCTTCTTGGCTTGCTTGTCTCCTAAGAAATATCTAGAGCATTTAATGACTTCTTGTTTGAACTAACTTCTTGCTCTAAATAGATCTCATGCGCTAATTATAGAATCTCATCATTAATTGACCTTCTAAAGTAGACATATAATTAAATTAGGAAACAAATATTCCTAATAAATTAGAATCTCACTAAATTAAGGAATTAATAAATTAATTCATATTACAAGATATGCAATAAATAAGCTTTCAATTTAACTAGACTTGCAATAAAATGCCAACTCTATAAATAATGGACTTAACAATCTCCCCATTTGGCATTCTTGTGGCAAAAGCAATCCAATACAAGTCTTCCATGAAGCTTGGCGCTAAAATTTGAATCCGAAACAAGCATAAAGACAACAATGAACTAACCAAAATAATTGGCAATTAGCATGTAAGTTCATGAAAATAAACCAAGGCAAGAATTAAAATAAAATGCTAATTTTATTGATCAATAAATAGAAAGGCAACATTAAGCAGAAAATCTAGAGCAATAAAAAGATAAACTCCCCCTAAGAACTAGAATCTAAAAATTAAAAATTCTTGAACAAAAATAAAATCTCTCCCTAGAATGAAAATACTACTCCCTTAACTCATTGCATTCAGCAATTGAAGACTTGAAACAAATTACTCCACCTCTTTTGCCAAAAGATTGCGAAAGAGAAGAATTTGGAGCACCCACAAACATAAATTTCATAGAAGGGGAAGAAATAAACATAAACCAACTCAAACAAGTCAAAGAAAGAAGAAAATATCAAAAGCGAGATCCCATGCATGACATTTTACGAAACAGACACACAGTGCAGAGTAAAGAAATTCAAAATTAAACTGGGAATGAATGAGACATGATCAGAATGTGATCTATATACCCTTGGAAATATTATTGAATCAGCTGGTCACAGGACTTTACAGAACCAAATTTGGAGTTCTGTAGACAAAGTTATGAACAAAAGATCGCAACATGCTCAGTTGAGACGAGAAAAGCTTGACAATGCACTTAAAAAAAAAATGAATGTTGTTCAAAAACAAATATGTGACTCTTAGGACCTAAAACGTATCATTTTAAATAAAACATGAGAATGGACATACATCATGATTTTTTTGTTTTTAAATGCATTAATAATGAAATTGAACAAAACAAAAAAAAAACGTTTAGGAATTTTTCACAACAAGCACTAATTCATGTAATCAAGACTATAATTTCCTTAAATAAGTAAAAATTAGAGAAATTTAAGCTTGTGTGTGTGTGTGTGCAAACAACTCAATCTAAACCTTTTTCCCAAAAATTCATCAATTTTCACAATCAAGGTCTTAAATATAAAATATAGAGTTGGTCAAACTAACCTTATCATCTTGATCTTCAATTTTTGACCATTGCAATTGACAGACCTCCTTTTTTTTATAGCAAAGCCCCCTTTTTTTTTAAATCTATGGTCAGGAACTTTCACTCTACCCCTTAAGATAGCCTTCTTCTCATGGTTGTTCATCCTCTGTCATATTTGTAATACGCAGACTAAGATTACTCAAGAATAACTTCACTCTTAAGAGTTATAGGTAGCTATTTCTGACCACAGTGTCTGCATATATTTGATGTCTTATGACAAGATAAGAATCAAGGCAAACAGTCATAACTTAAGTTAAATATTCTCAACAAAGACCATGCCAATATCAAAACCTTGAGTCAAAGTAGAGACTGAATTGTCATTCATGTGCTTTTGAAGAAAGGTTAAATAACTCTAATCAAAACTTATTTAAGGCTTTCAAATCTTTAAAAACATGAAAAACTGCTTGTCGTCTAAAAGATGAAACACAAAAGCAATGATTTAAAAATAAAATGCATGTCCTATATCTAATGAACAAATGCATGAATTAAAACTAAAGAAAAATATTTTGACTTATATGGAACACACACCTAAAGCTTTCCTCAAAGATTCAAATCGTTTGGAGTCTAAAGCTTTTGTGAAAATATATGCAAGTTGTTTTTCTATATCAATGTATTCTAAGGACACGGTTTTGCTCTCAACTAAATCCCTAATGAAGTGATCACGAATATCAATATGCTTAGTTCTAAAGTGTTAAACAGGATTTTTAGAAATATTGATAGCACTCGTGTTATCACAAAACACAGTCAAAGTATCCTGAACCATACCATAGTCTACAAGCATATGTTTCATCTGCAAACCTAAAAGGTAAGTCAATTCTCCCACTAGAAGAAGTAGAACCAAACACTATATCATCAACATAGATTTGAACAACTAAAATCCCTGGATTGAGTTGCTTAATAAATAGTATTTTATCTACTCCCCTTTACTTATAGCTATTTTCAAGCAAAAATTTGGTCAACCTTTCATACCAAGCTCAAGGAGCCTGCTTTAAACCATATAAAACCTTTTTCAATTTAAAACCATGGTTTGGGAAATAGAGGTCTTCAAAACCTTTAGGTTGTTCAACATAAGCTTTTTCGTTTAAGATATCATTCAAAAAGGTGCTCTTAACATCCATTTGAGATAATTTAAAGCCTATTAAAGAAGCAAGTACAAAAAGCAAATGAATAGATTCGAGTCTAGCAACAGGTGCAAAGGTTTCGTCAGAGTCAACACCTTCAATTTACGTGTAGTCTTGCTCAACCAACCTAGAGAAATCATCTACACAACAAATGCATACCTTTTTCTAACAGAACATTCAATCTGCATTGGTCCCATAAGGTCCATATGAAATAGTTGTATCACTTTTGATGTTGCTCTATCCTGAATGGTTTTATGTGACACCCTTTGTTGTTTTCCAGATTGACATGAACCACATATCCCTAGTTGTTTCTTCTTGAGTATAGGAACTCCTTTGACAACACTTGTTTTCACAATTCTAGTTAGTAATCTGAAGTTCAAGTGACCCAACTTTTGATGCCATAATTCTGTGTCATCAAGAGTGGTCTTATGACAAATAACTAAGCTAGTCAATTTATAACAATGATCGAATGATCGATGTCCCTCCAAAATGCATTTTCCATCAACATCAAAAATGCGACATTTGTTCCTGTCAAAGTTGACAAACAAGTTTTGATCACAAATTTGACGAATGCTGAGTAAATTTACTTTAAGATCCTTTACATGCAAAACATTGTCAAGTTTTGGAAACCCTTCCACATTCAAAGTTCCTTTTTCGAGCACTCGACTTTTGACACCATCAGCAAAAGTTACATTTTCTCGATCAAGCTTTTGATAATTGATCAAGGCATTCTATCACCTGTCATGTGTCTAGAACAACCACTATCAAAATACCAAAAGTTAGTAATGCAAGTTCTCAAGGAAATAAAGGAAACATAAGCTCTATAATCACCCTTCCTTATCCAAGTAGTTCTAGGTTTATTTTTACTTGTCTCAACCTTAGGTCTTGGTGTCATCCTAGGTTTTCTATGAGAATACTTAAAGAACATAGCCTTTTTCATATATTTAATGAGCTTGAAGCAATTAGGTCTTATATGTCCTTTCACATGACAAAAATGACAAATGGGAATAAACTTATTATTCTTACCTTGATGAACTGGTGAAGAATGTGCAACAGCTTTACCTTTTTAAAGATATGGGAGTTTAATTTTTGGTGGAGAAGCTATTTGTGAAGAAGCTTGAACAAACACACCTTGAGAATTCGAGTCTTTACCATATTGATATCTAAGACCATGATGATCTGAGCTAGATTTACCAAGTGACAAGATATAGTCTAACTTCTGAGTTCCAGAATTCATCATCTTAAGTGACTTTTTGGTATTCTCTAATTATGCCATCACTGCAAGTAATTCGTCAACTTTGTCAGTAAGTATTGACTTTTAATGAATTACTTCACTCTCAAGTTTTGCTTTATCATCTAAAAGATTAGATACTTGAGTCATCAAGGTCATATTCTCATTGTAGACTTCTTCCCATTTAGCGAACATCATCTCGTAGCTTTCATAAAAAGCTTTCTTGTTATTTTTATCAATGTCACCAATGTCACTATCTGATGCATTATTCTAGTTAACATGTTGCACAATTATGTCAAGACAGGAATCAGTGTCTTCCTTACAAGGAGCTAAGTGCGAGGATTCAGATGTGGATGCATCTCTGATGTTTGATTCCTATTTACTGCTATCATTATGCACAACAAGTCCTCCAACAAGGTCTTCTTCATCAATGTTATCATTTGAGTCATCATCACTCGAAGTGGATTGCATTGCTTTCTTTTTCATGAGAGTGTTAGCATATTGTGCTTGTATGTGTCCTATGCCTCCACATTCTCTGCATCGAATACCCTCAAGTTTGTTAAAATCAAACAATTTAGAATTAGAGTTAGACGAACCTTTTTGAACTGTAGGAGCCATTGATGTTGAAGTTTTCTTTGGTTTGTTAAAGTTCTTCTTTTTCAACATCTTCTTAAAATTCTTTACAATGAGTGCAAGAGAATTATCCACGTACAAAAATGGATCATCATCTTCACTTGATTGGGCAACGGGAGCCTCCGTTTCAACCTGAAAGGCAATACCTTTTTTTTTCTTGGGATTAAAATTCAAGTAGTTAGTCTCATAGACCATCAATTTTCCTATAAGTGAACCCCTAGTCATAGCAGACATATCAGCATATTCTTCAATGACCAAAATTTTAGGATGATATCTAGGATGGACAGATTTCAAGATTTTTCTGCATATTTCTTCTTCAAAAATAGGTTTTCTAAGAGCGAAAAAATCATTAACCATAGCAAGGATTCTAGAATTAAATTCAGATATGGTTTCATGTTCATGTATTTTCAGGTTTTCAAAATCAGATGTAAGTTTCTAAAGTTTTGAACGTTTTACCATATTATCGCCTTCAAATGTACTCTAGAGTATATCCCAAGCAGCTTTAGATGTCTTGCATGTAGAAATTAGTTGGTGTTAAAACATATCAACTCCATTCACAATGACGTTAAATCCTTTTGCATTATATCCAGACGCATCAAGTTCATCATTAGTCTATTCTCTGACTGGCTTAAGAGATTCTACATCATCTTCATCAATTTTGATAGGTGGAGTATATTCTGTGAGTACGCATTGCCAAACTCTTTCATCAATAGCTATCAGATAAATTTCCATCCTTTGCTTCCAATAAGAATAATTCGTCCTATCTAGTACCGGTAGACCAACCAAAGAGCCTTACTCTCTTTCCAAACTCATTCCTACAAAATAGATCTAGGTTCCAAAAATCTCACTAAATAGTTAGTGTCTTGCTCTGATACCAATTGAAAGAAATTTAGATCTATCAGAAATATATAGAGGCAATTAAAAACTAAAACTTAATTACTTTTGGAAGTACTGTTTACTGTTATTGCTCTGATACCAATAAGAATAATTCGTCCTATCTAGTACTGGTAGACCAACCAAAGAGCCTTCCTCTCTTTCCAAACTCATTCCTACAAAATAGATCTAGGTTCCAAAAATCTCACTAAATAGTTAGTGTCTTGCTCTGATACCAATTGAAAGAAATTTAGATCTATCAGAAATATATGGAGGCAATTAAAAACTAAAAATTAATTACTTTTGGAAGTACTGTTTACTGTTATTGTTCACCGCAACTGCTCACTGTTACTATTTACGTTTACTGTTCATAGTTACTATTCATCCACATCAAAAATATTAATTTTTCAAAAACACAATAAAATGTAGAACATAAATGACACGAAGATTTTTACGTGGTTCGGATTAATCAATCTTACATCCACGAGGCCACGCCTAGATGAAAAACAATTCACTAAGTTGAGATGTTACAACCTATGGATTTACCAAACTTAAGACTCTCACTTATAATTTATCACCATATAGTTTACTTAACTTTAGTCTGAACCTGCTTCTCTTAAATAATTGCTATCCCTCTTGATCCACGATCCTTAAGGCACTTTGCAAAGTGATCAATAGCAATTCTTCAATGTCTAGTGATCCAAGATCCACATAGGCTCTCCACAGAGGTGAACAGAAGATAAGAAAATAAATCAACAAATCAACATAACATGATATGCTAAATCCGGATTCTTTGGGGAGGAGGCCAAATTTCGCTTCTCTACTTTATGCTCTGTGTTGTGCATCCAAACTTCAATTGCGAAATACCTCTCTTTATATAAGCACTAGGGTTTCACCAAAGTAGCAAGTCTTAAAAGACTTGGATTCTTTCCAAATAAGAGTTTCTTTCTTCTTATAATTCCCATAAATCTGAATAGGAATAAATCTGATCTTCTTGTCTTGCTTGTCTCCTAAGAAATATCTAGAGTATTTAATGACTTCCTGTTTGAACCAACTTCTTACTCTAAATAGATCTCATGCGCCAATTATAGAATCTCATCATTAATTGACCTTCTAAATTAGACATCTAATTAAATTAGGAAACAAATATTCCTAATAAATTGGAATCTCACTAAATTAAGGAATTAATAAATTAATACCTATTACAAGATATGAAATAAATAAACTTCTAATTTAACTAGACTTGCCATAAAATGCCAACTCTATAAATAATGGACTTAACAGTTAGTAAGACAGTTGTGATAAATGTATTTGGAACACTTTTTGTTTATTGTTAGTATTTGTAATGAAACTATAATGAACTGATTACTAAAAAAAATTATTTTATTAATGAGGCCCAACGGGCTAAAAATTTGAAATTTGAAATAAGCCCAAAATCGAAAAAATCGAACCGAACTAAACCAAACCAAATGGATCAGACCATGTTTGGTTCTTTATTGTATTCATTCTTATTTGGTTCTTTATATAAAATAACCAAATTTAATCAGTTATACTCAATCTCTATCCGAACCGTGCCCACCCCAGACATTATTAAAGAAATACTGCAGTAGCCATGTTGACTATGCAGCCGTTGAAAGCTCCTGGGGTTGTTGGGCTACATGCCGTCTTCTATCAATCTCAATGGCATGCGGTGGAGGAGTCAGCGTGCAACCTGGTGAAGAATGTTTTTAATGGGAACAGTGTCCTGAATGAAATCAATAAGACGTTGATTGTTCTTATTCCTAAGACTGAGCATCCCAATAGCCTCAAGCTGTATCGCCCTATTAGCCTCAGTATAGTGTTCTACAAAACTATTACCAAGATGGTGGCTAACAGGATTAAAGTCATCCTCTCTGACTTGATCGGCCCCACTCAGGCAAGTTTCGTAGCTGGACATCATGGCATAGAAAATATAGTTGTCGCTCAGGAGATCATTCATAACATAAGGAGGAAGAGAGGTAAAAAAGGGCAAATGCTTATAAAGGTTGACCTTGAGAAGGCTTATGGCAGATTAAGTTGGGAGTTCAGTCATGAGACGTTATGTGAGGTTGGTATTCCGCCTGAACTTATTCGTATTATTATCGATTGTATCCCTTCAGTAACGATGCAAATCATATGGAATGGCGAATGCACTAGTGGTGTGTTTACTTGTGGCTTTGAGGAATGTGAATGAAGAAATGAGAATGAAACCTATGTTTACTTGACAAAATGTAATTTAGGAAAGGGAATAAAATGTGTGGGTCCCACACAATTTGGGAATAAGGAATGAGAATTCTATTCTCATGGGAATGAAAATATGGGAATGGGAATGAAACATAAATTTACTTTTCTATCCTTCTCATTTTTTCATATTTCATAAGTTACCCTTGTTCAAATCACAATTAATTTTATTATTTTAAATCTCATTAATAATAATAATTATTATTATTATTAAATTTTATTAACTTTATTATTTTAGTTATTATTAATTATTGTTATTATTATTATCATTATTAACAATAAAAATAATGATAAAAATAATAATTAATAAAAATAATAATTAATAAAAATAATTAATTTATCATTATTAACAATATTATCATTATTGTTGTTGTTGTTATTGTTGTTATTATTATTATTAAAAATAATAATAATAATAATAATTAAAATAATAGAGTTAATAAAATTTATTAATGATAATAATAAATGTTAATAATGATAATATTAATAAAAATAATACTAATAGTAATTAACAATAACTAAAATAATAAAGTTAATAAAATATAATAATAATAATAATGATAATAATAATAATAATAAATGTTAATAATGATAATATTAATAAAAATAATAATAACAATAATTAATAATAACTAAAATAATAAAGTTAATAAAATATAATAATAATAATAAATGTTAATAATGATAATATTAATAATAATAATAATAAAATTAATTAATAATAATTAAAATTAATAAAATTTAATAATAATAATAAATGTTAATAATGATAATATTAATAAAATAATATTAACAATAATTAATAAATAATAAAGTTAATAAAATTTAATAATAATATTATTAATTATTGTTCTTATTACTTTTATTAATAATAATAATAATAACAACAACAACAATAATGATAATATTGTTGATAATGATAAATTAATTATTTTTATTAAGTATTAATACTATGTGTATTCTGGTAAATTGATTCTCATTCTCATTTATTTTGCCAAGTAAACACATCAATGGCATTCCAGCACATTCTCATTCCTATTTATTTTTGGCAAGTAAACATTAGAATCTCATTTTCATTCCAGCTCATTCCCATTCTCAGCTCATTTTTATTTCAGTTCATTCTCATTCCTAACCCATTCTCATTCCAGCTCATTTCTATTCCGGCTCATTCTCATTCACAGCCCATTCTCGTTCCAACTCATTCCTATTCCATGAAATAAATGCACCATAAGAATTTCTCTCCGTCTGGGGGAATCAGGCAAGGTGATCCTATCTTGCCGTATATTTTTGTTCTTTGCATTGAAAGGCTTAGTCACGGAATTCACTGTGCGGCTATTTGCATTGGACAAGTTTTCCGTAGGTTTATTTGGTGTGGAGCGACGGGACCAAAGAAGATTCATCTGGCTAATTGCCGTAGACTCTGCCAACCGAAATTTTGTGGTGGGCTTGGTTTGTAGAATTTGAGAACCATGAATTATGCGCTGCCGAGATTGTGTGTTTTGATTTGTGTAAGCCATTGGCTAAGATACCATGTGAGAAAATATAAAAGAGTGTGTTTGTTAAGCAAGAAAATAATAAGGAAACGAAAGGAAAGTTTGAAGAAGAATCTGGATCTTTTATTATTGTTACATGCACAAAATGAATGTTCACTACAGTTTATATAGCAGCTGAAATTAACTAATTGAAGCTACTAGAATCTACACAAAATAGTAATACAATTACAATTAACAAATTCTGTTATGCACAGTAGAGGGAACTAACGAATTCTGCCAGTCCAGCATGAGGAAGTATCTGCTGCGTGTGCATCTTGTTGCTTCCAGTAAGCCCACGCTATAGCTCTGTTTCAGAACATATGCTAACAGGTGTGGAGCGACGGGACCAAAGAAGATTCATCTGGCTGATTGCCGTAGACTCTGCCAACCGAAATTTTGTGGTGGGCTTGGTTTGTAGAATTTGAGAACCATGAATTATGCGCTGCTAATGAAGCTCGACTGGGGCATTCTGTCATCTCCAACGAGTTTTGGGTCCAAGGGCTCTGCTCGAAGTATGGTTTTTATCCTAGCTCTTTTGATTCTAATCTTCCAACGAGGTACGGACGTTCTTATGGAAAGCTTTAGGGCAAGTTTGGCACATGGTCGTGGATGGCATAAGGTGGGCAATAGGTAACGGCCAGAGAATTCGGTTTTGGTGGGACAATTGGGTGCCTAAAAATGTTCCACTCTCTGAGCAATTGTTAATGCTCATTCCAAGTAGCGACCATAGAGATTTTTTCAATTTGCCCTTACAGGAGTGGATTATACAGAACTGAACGCATAATGGCCAGTGGGATGGCAATTGTCAGTGGTCTTGCGTTTTTGGGGTTGCATCTGAAGACTTTGGTTTTGGCGCAACAAACTCGTTCATGAAGGATCGTCTAACAGTGTAGCTAATATGGCTATTGATATCAATTCAAGATCAGAGGAAATTCAAAGATTCACTGAGGAGTTTGCTCTAAATAGGATGTTGCGCATGGAAAAATTCTTTGGCTGCTCTCTTCCTATTTGGCCTGCCTTTAAATTGAATTCTGATGGCGCGAGGAAGTTGTCATGGGAGTCTTCTGCCGGCGGATTAGTCAGGGACACTAATGGTGGTTTGGTAGCTGGTTCTGGGACGAATATCGGGGATTGTTTCAATACCATTGCGGAACTTCGGGAATTATACAGGGTCTCAGTTTGGCATGGAATAAGGGCATTTGGGTTCTTCGGGGATTGTACCAAATTACATGAACGGATATAAATTTTTTTAAGATTCGATTCCCAAAAATTGAGGAAGTGGAAGGCATTGGCGTTGGAGCAGAGGAAGTTAGTGGGCTAAAATAATTAAAGTGGAAACTATTTTTTATTAACAATATTTTATTAAAGAAGGGAAATGGAAAGGATTTCACAGGTGGAAGTTTTGGTTGTTCTTAACTTCATTGGTTCGGAGATGCCATGTATTTATAATCCTTACAAACATTTAGTGACCACACATTTAGATTTTTTTTCTATGATTAATTTTTAACCACAACCTTTATTTAGTTATTTTTAGATGTTTAGAAGATATTTTCTAAATGCTTCGATATTTTACGGATCTGAATGTGTCATATTGTGTTAAAATTAATTGTCAACGAAAAATTTGTTTGGTTTGTCTGGTTGTTATGATTTTTGAAAAATTAAGACACATTCAAAGCAGAGAAATTTCCATTCATGAACCAAGGTTTACAAGCAGATCTCATAATTGAAAGAAACTGAAGAAGAAAAATAGTTTCTTATTGTTCTGATACGTGCTTCTCAAATGAGCTTATTTATAATACCAACTTCGGATTCTATCTGTAATTCACAAAATAGGCAAGGGAAAAGCAGACAAATCCATGATAAAATTGAAGAAAACAATAGAAAGCAATAGAATCACTTTCAAATGGTCAGCAAGAAGTAAAGAAAACCATATGATGATAAAATTGTTTAGTAAACTTAGCACTAGAATGGATTCAATATGATGGTAGTTTCGAAAGTAAAAGTTAAATAATCCATTCAGCATTCAACGTTGTGTTAGTTAATTTTTTTTTCACTTAATTTTATTCGAACTTTTTTGATAAATTTTCAGTATTAAGTTTAAAAAAAAAACAAACTGAAAATAGCCGGATTTAGTTTCAATATTTAGTTAAAAAAAAATACTGAAACCTTAATTCTGGCAGTTTCCCTGAATGAAATTATTTAATCAAATAAAAAATTGTTTTCTTATTCGAATTGCGCATCCGTGTTTGTCTCATATGATTCATATTCATATCATATTTTTCTTCTTTTTAATCTCTTTTTAGATTTGTTTGTATTTAATTCTTTTCTTTACATAAAAAGTTTTACTAATAAAGGGTTCATCTCACTTACTGCCCCATTTATTAAGCAAGTATTTTCAATATTATTTTGTTAATGAGTCTGAAAGCATTCAAATTCAATTGTTTCCAATTTTTTAGGCTATATTTTTCGTTTATTTTATAAAATGCATTGATCAAATTTGAGGTCATTTTAGTTGTTGGGTTTCATTGGACATAAGGTCGATAAAAGTATGAAAATTTATTACCAGTTGATAAAGTGACCAAATTAAATATTGATGATTGCACTAAAGTCTTATTCAGGGTGTCAAAAATATCCAGCCAACACAGAACTTTGGCAATGCGGGCCAAGTAAATAGCTAGTCAGGAAAAAAGGTCAGGCCATAGACCTAGGCATCACTTGATAAGCTTCAGCTAGGTTTGAAATCCTAATTTTATTTCTTTAAAAATATAATTATATATATTATTTTAAATAATTATATGTATTTAATTAATTTATTATATATATTTAAAATTTTAAACATTTAATTTATATTTTCATCCCCAATTTCATGAAAATAAAATTTAAAATTATATAATTAAAAAATATACATATAAAATATTATACAATATAAAATCCAAGTTTTAAAAATGCTCAGCTTGGGTGTCCAAAAACCATGTCCGTATCAGATCTAGGCTTTGCCATACCCGGGCCCAACCACATTTTCCATCCCTAGCTTACTTATCAAGGTAAATGCTCCTTTAATTTTTTATTGTTTGAGCAAATTACTTAGTTATCGTATTTTCAAAAATTATCTAAAAGGACCTTACTACATACATAATTCCATAAAATCTAATTAGTTATCTATTTTTCTTAGTTTCTTATCAAATTTGTTTGATTTTTAAATTATATCAAACATAAATATCATTTCTCCCTTAAGAAGTTAAATTTAATCGCTGCGAACTAACTTAGTAATTGGTTTAATTCATAGGAATTGAAAGAATATTTAACCTATTTATTATTTATAACTTTTTAGATATATCATTGCAAAGTGCTAACAAATAAAGAAAAAACAAATTGATCATTACACTTCCGGTAATACTAGACATTCTTTACTGTATCCTTCTTCGCTCTAAATGATTTGGGGCAATAAATAAATTGGAAACTACATATCAACTTTATGCATTCAAACCCATAAAAGAAAATAAGATTGAAGCCACTTGTGCAATAGGTCCCCAAGCCGTAGCTGAATGCCTATCAAACAGTTTTATTGCTTTAGAGTTTAAAAAAATTAATTAAAACTTTAACCATGCATTTATTTATTTACTTTTTGTCCCCTGCTTTTATAACAAATACGCCGTAAGCTACATGAGTCCTTTATTAGTAAGATAATGCCAGTATAGAAAAGAATACACCCACAATTAACTTCTTTGTTCTCTAAAAAGTTAAAAGTCAAACTAACCATACAGCGTAATTCTCTTTCTGAATTGTTTTGAATTGATTAGAAAGAAAATTAAAGCCTAAATAGTGGCTTGGTCATGAAATGCATGACAAATAAATGAAGCATGCTATTGTTTATTGTTATTTTCCATGGTGTATAATAAAAATTGGAAAGATTTTTTACGTTACAGTTATATTTTGAAATACATTTGTTTACCATCCGCTTCTGAAATTTTGGTGGAGAGGTTTTTAAGTATTTTTCTTTGACTGATCATTTGAGTTTGAATATTTGAAGAAATATGGGGCAAAAAAAAAATTAATTTAAAGTTTTTTCTCACCCTCTTATCTTTTTAAAAAATTATATCAGTTAAAAAAAAAAATTGATTGTTCACCATCTGACTTCGGCAAAAATATTAGCGAATGGGCCGAAATTTAAACCCAATTGTAATTATTATTGAACAACTAAGATGGGCTGGACTTTGACTTGATCCAAAATGACTATTAAAATTTAGAAGCTGCTTCTTTCTCATTAGACAAATGGATGAAAAAGGCCCAGAAAAAACAAAACAAAACAAAAAAGAGAGAGAGATTGATGAAACACTATTACGTCTTATGCTGCTTTGACAAACTTTAATGTGTTTCTGAGTGAGAATTACTTGTGTGGAGCGAACGACCACACTGGACCTGCCGTTTAGCAGGCCATGGGACCCACATACATATAATTTAGTTTTTAGGTCCCGCCTGATCAGTCGCACCACCTTAGCAGCCTAACCCACGTAAGTTCTCAGACGCATCACCTTGGCAGCCGTTCAAGTTCTCAGTCAAAGAAAGGATCCACAGCAAAGAACTACATACATAAAAGCGTATGAATTTTGCTAATTGTTTATCAATAGGGCAATCCAATAAACTAATGCCATGAATGTATTTTGTCACTCGCTTCTGTAACTACTATCATAATCGGCCGATTTCACAATAAATGCAATAACATTCTACTAAATAAGCATTAAAAGTAAATAGTATGTCTACCCCAGCCAAGTCTTTTTTCCTAAAGAATAAAGGAAATATTTCATTACAAATCAATCGGGAATCCTAAATTATCCAGCATTATATGTATCCATTCGCAATTATACTTCTTCAATCCAATCTTCAAGAAGGCAAAAAATTTTATAGATCTGTAGCTGTATGAAGAAACCAAAGGTTGTGATCCAGCAGCCCCCTAAGGGTTTATGTTAATCCAATCAATCCTCCATCAAAAAAGCCAAGATCATGAAACTACTACCAACATAACAGATGACATGAAAGTATATCAGCTGTCAGCGTCAAAACATTTCCCATGATTCATAAAATGATAAAGATGAAAGGTACAAGTTCTGTTTGAGTTGGGGCAAAGAGCAACATCATATAACAAAAGAAGAAACCTATATCAAGTTAAACAATTAGCAGCCTAGAAAAGACAAGTGAAACAAACCATTTTAAGTCCACCAAGAGCAGTGAGGCAAAGTGCATGACTGTCATTTCTCCGATAAAAGAAGCTTGAAGCACAAAAAGATACCCAAAAAAGCATAAGTGATGAATCTAATATGCTAAAACTACAACCAAGAAGAACTAGGGCATAGTGTAAAAAGAATTCATCCTACTGACATTTATGCGCTACAATTCTTCATGGCAGACTCTGGCTCAAATTCTAAGCCTAGTTCTCCAATAGTCATTTTCCCATGAAAGATATTCAACAATTGAGGCACATGATCCTGATATTTGGTCACAAATGTATCCAAGAAGCGCTTGTTAGAGTTTATCACCAGAGAAGATAAACAGATTTTCTTTTCTTCATTGATCAAGCCCCTTGAAAGCAAAACTCTTATAACTGAACAACGGGGGATGATCCTCCTCTCCAAACTATACATAAAAGCACTTGGAACATGGGCAATAGCTGAAGGCTGCCAACCCATCTTGTTTACCAAAAAATTGAATACGCTGACTAATTTGATCTTAGATGCAGTCATATAAATGGGACACTTTCTAAATGCCAACCTAATGTCCTCGTCAGACCAACCCCACCTCCTCAAGACATCCAATTTGCACTCCAGAGTTGATTGACCAATTGAAGAAAATACCTGCATTGCATGGACAAATTCACATTTTTGAGGATCAAAACCCATTTTGATGACCTTCTTAACATTTCCATCAAACTTATCCTGTCTTTGGAGGACAATAGGGGGATAACATGATAAAATCAGTGCAAAATAGGCCTCGGGCATTCCGAGTTCTCTCAAGAAAGCAAGTTTCGGAGACACAGTCTTCTGCAAATCAAAACAAAATAACCACGTTCGTTTTTTCCTCAAAACTTTAATAACATTTTCATCGGAGAAAAACACACTTTTGAGGAATTTATAATTGGGAATGAGTACATTCTCCAAGCTTTGACCCAAAATAGCTGGGGTTGACGAGCAAACATCAGCAAGTACAGCATCTGTGGCCCCAATAGAGTTCAAGAACTCAATTTTAGGTAAGAGAGACCGGTCGGGATGGGCAAAAAGTAACTGTGGGCGCACCCTAACAAGTTTAGCAATTTGGGAACCATTGAATCCACGATTTTTCAAAAATTGAAGGACTGAATCTGGTTGTTTCGAAGATTGAAACTTTACTCTTTTGGCAACACATTTTGCAATTTTTGGGGACAACCCACATGAGCTTATGAGGTATGACACCGTAAATGAGCATTCTTTTGGCAATTTCCTTTTAATTTGTTCGTCTCCAGTTGAGAATAACTTCACGCCAAAAGGATTAAACAACCTCGCGTTCTGAACATTCAAACCCAAACCAGAAAACAAATCCAAATAAGAGGTGGCTAAATCTTTCACAATAGACCTATTACTCTTTGCTAACAATTGTGCTAGCAATAGCCTTCCACTACTTCTATAGAATAATCCATACATCTTCGAAAATGACAACTTACAGATAATAGTAATGTAATTGAATTTCATTCAGTTGAAAGAATTCACTCACCAGCTCGTGCTCCTTACTGAAAAGGGGAAGAACAAGAACGCCTCAGCTGATTCATCTTATGATGCCTTGGGGATTCACAGAAAAGGTCGTCGTGTTCTCCTTCACACTTCAGACCACCAAAACGACGGCAGTTCTGGGACCGCGCCGTGTTCCAAAGTAAGCAGTCCTTGGCGACAAAATTTTAGGATTTTAAACAAGGTGGGTTTAGCACTGGTTTTGTTTTGCCGTTTTCCATTTTCTAAAATCAAAATCGTGTAAAATGTGTTTGCTCATTGTTTTTTGTATTTCACGAGAATGAATCATTCTCATTTTTCAGTATCTTATTAGCCCGTTTGGGAGTATTGACGAGGTAGGTGGGCTGTCAAAATCCAACTATTAAAATATTTGATAATACTTGTAGCTGGGCTTTGTAAATTTTTTAATTTCTTTTGTTTTTTGTATTAATTATTTTTTGTAAATTTTTTTTCTCAACTTTTACTCAACAAAGAAGATTGCTTTAAAACCTCTGACGACTCATTCATTCCCAAACACACCCTATAACTCCTATTAAAGAATATAAATGGCCAACTTTCTTAAAATTACAAACATATTTGTATTAGAAAAGCTATTAGGCAGTAATATAAAAATAAAGAAGTAACACACGATAAAGATTAAAATAAGAGAGCAATTTTATTTATTTCAAATGTGTATAAAACAAAGAGATGAGAGAAACACTATGGATCATAATTTCTTATAAGATAATAGAATTTATAGATAAGTCAAGGGTTACTAATGAGAAATAATGAAAAGACTGAGAAATGTATGTTATGAATATCCACATTTATTTTAATAAATTCATAACAATTTAATACTATTTAATTTAAAAAATTTTTGTATCTCTTAAAATTCTCATATTGTTCAGACATAAATGATTAACATAAGTGATTTACTTTAGACATAAACTAAAAGAAAAGTAAATTTGGTTCTTACATTAGTCACTTGTCAAACAAATAAAACAAAGATAGGTTGTGGTCCCTATAAGCATCGCTTTAGCGACACAAAAACACAGAGAACACCAATTTAATGGTTTTCAACATCTTTTATAAAACATAACCCACAAATGATTTATTCCTCACATTTTCTTAGAAAATGATGAACCAAATAAATTTAATTAATTTTTGTACTCGTATAATGAAAATGCTTAAGAGAAAATGATCGCAAATACACCCCCTTAAGTTTTCTAGTTTCCAATCAAAAAATTTTCATCCAATACATTCTAATTGATAAATTGCACTTGTAGACAAATCACTTTATTTTATTTCATATTTTTAGTTTTTAGAACATATTAATGTAATTTTTAATATTTTAATATGCTCACTTAAATTCTCACATTATAACACAATTTTTTCAAGTTCTATTATCTTCGTATTTTCAGACAAAAAGCTAAAAATGGTTTTAAGTTTTCGTTTTCAAATACTATTTTAGAGACAAGCTATGAAATATATTTTTAAATTCGTAAAAATAATTATTTTTACATTATAAAACAAATACAAAAATATGATTTGAAAAACAATATCAAACACAAACCCCATTTATTTCAAAAAATTAATTGTTTCCTTATCCTTTTTTTAAATTTACTAGAACAACCTAAATGTTAACAATATTTTGTGACTTGTCAAAATTTTTTACTTCAGAAGTAATATTGAAATCATTCATTTTTTAACTATTAAATAGAGAGCAAGTTGCCCTCTAAAGAATTTCTTAGGTTGTTCATCATTATAACATGAGAAGAAACCTGTTGGTTTTAAAACATAAAAGAATGAAATAAAAAATTTCCAAGAATAATATTATACATAGTAACTATTGGTTCATAAAATCATGAATTGAAGAACATGCTAGGCTCTGGCTTGGGCTTTGTTAAGCCCCCAACTTAAATTTTAGGGAAATTTATGAAAATAGAAACAAAACTTCAGAATTTTTTAAATTTGACCCCTCAAGCTTTTTCCTATCATAACTAGCCAAATACTAGTTTTTTGAACTAAACAGTCCTCATCACTTTTAACAAATTTATCAACATATGGTACTCCTACAAAAAAATCTAAAAAAAATCAGCACCTCTACACTCTCAACACTTCTAATAAATTATCAAACCTCATCTCTCTCAACAAAACACCAAATTCCATCAAGTAAATATTACATAACTGAAGATATAATCATCAATTGGAGAGCTTTTTAAGGTTAATATATGCTCTTACACAATATAAACTTTTAATGTATTAGGTTTAAGATTTAGGTTCAAAATTGATATGAGTTTTATTATAAATGTTATTATTTTCCATCATAAAACAATGTGATTTCTTAATGTACTTAGTTTTAGTTGAGAAAAAAAATCATTGAGAACAAGAAAAATTTGAGGTAAAACAAGCCTAGATTATGTGGGACATGAAAGTTCATGTGCAACAGGCAATGATACAGGTGGCTAATATATATAATCACAGTATGTGCGATGGCCATGTAAAATGTGTTTGATATCTTTCGAAGGCTATAACTTAGACTATATATGTCTGCTTCGAACATATAATATATTATTTCAAAACTGGTGACAAGACAAATCAAAGCATATTAGAGCGACAAGCACCTGTAGCACCGAAAGACAGTCACATTGAAACTATCTTTTGGTCCGATAGGTGCCTGTCTCACCAACATTTGCCTATCGCATTGAAATACAGTGACTTTGAAACAACATTTTAGTATGGCATGTGTATATCACACTAATATACCTTGGTTCTTCTCACAAGCTTCGAAATGGTATATTATAAGCTCAAAATAGACGCACATAGCCTAAGTTATGACTTTTGGAAGGACCCAACATATTTTACATGGCTTGCGCACATATTATGATTATGTGCAACATGCAACTGTGTTTATGTACAATAGACAATTGTCTCACTGCTTCTCGCACGTGAACTTTCTCGTCGCACATAATCTAGGCTTGTTTTACCTTAAATTTTTATTGTTTTCAATGATTTTTTTTTATTTCTCAACTCAAACTAAGTACATTAAGAAATTACATTGTTTTATGATGGAAGATAACAATATTTACAACAAAATGCACATCAATTTCAAACTAAATCCTAAACTTAATAATTTAAAAGTTTCTATTGTGTAAGAACATACATTAATCCTAAGAATCTCTACAATTGATGATTATATCTTTAATTATGTAATACTTGTTTGATATGGTTTGGTTATTTGTTGAGAGTAATGAGATTTAATGATTTGTTGGCAGAGTTGAGAGTGTTGTTGAGGTGTCGATTTTTCTAGATTTTTCGTAGGAGCACCATTTTTTTGTAAATTTATTGAAAGTAATGAGGACTATTTGGTCCAAAAAAACCAGCATTTGGCTAGTTATGATAGGAAAAATTTTAAGGGGTCAAATTTAAAAAATCCTAAAGTTTATAGCTATTTTCGTTAATTTCTCAAATCGAGTGTGTTCATTAGAATGTACAATTACTTAGTTGTTACTAAATGGAAAATATAAGAAAAAGAAAAAAAAACTAGTTACAACATTCTTGTGGTTTGGCGAAACAGTTATAAAGGGGTTGGAATACAATATTAAGCTAAACTGTATTCAATTCTTCATAATTTTTTGTCACAGGTGCGAGTATATATAATTATATATGGTCAAGATTTAATTAATTTTATATTACTATGTAATATCTATCAATTGTTTTTTTCTAGAAGGTTAGCAACATTGAATCCAAATATGTTATAAAGATCTTCTTGTTTTCAAAAATAGTTAAATAGAATTTTTTTTTATTATTAAGTCAAGGTAAAATACAATTAGATCATGAAAGTTAAAGAATATAATTACCCTACAAAAAAGATTATGTGACCATCTTTTAAATAAAAATATATTCTTATAATTTTTCCAGATCAAATGAAGATTTTGATACCTACTTATGAATAAAAATGAAAGAAAAATATATCTAAAAAGCAGACAAGGGACCTATCATCATTTGTGAATAAACCATTGTATTATGCATGCGAGAATATGAATAACCATAAAAATGACTCATTGCCTTGCTACGTGCTGGATGCATAGAAGAAAAGATAGTATTCATTTTTAATTTATAGGAACTACTTGCTGTTAAGATCATTTATAAGATCTACTTGCTGTTGAGATAATATTGTCATAAATTTGAGATGCTATCATCTAATTAAAATAGTAAAATCTCTTGAATTGAAAATAAGAGTTTTAATATTTGATGTCTGCTCACATGAATGGAGAAGAGATTGAGTTATCATTAGACTAAGGACTAGTTTGGTATTGTGGTTATTGATTAAATAAGATACTCTTGCTGTCTAAATATAATAAGTTGTTGATTAAAAAATCAGTTCGTGTTTGATAAACTTTATTGTTGTAGTTGTTGTGAGTTTGAATTTGAAAAGCAGTGTACACGCATTCGGTAAATTTGATTACAAACGTGTTGTTTTATTATATAATGACTAAAATAGACATAAGTTTAAATTACCTTTTATTTTTCTGGAGTCTGTCTAATAATGTTTAGACATATCATTTTCTTTTTAAAACACATAAAATTACATAAAAAAAAACTCAATTAAATAAAATCCAATGAACTTGTTAGATCAAAATTTTGATACTGAAGAAAATGCACAATAGTTTTATAATTTGATTGTGGTGATAGTAGGATATTGTGGCTTATATATTAGAGTGTATGAAAAAATAAGACATAGTTATTCTTTTAAATTTTAAAGTTATAATAGGAAATTTAAAAAGGCGAGGTAGCTTATACAATAAACTGTTTATGAAAGACAACTCATACCTACTTTTAAAAGCTACTTTCAAGATGGAGAAATTGTGAAATAAGTAGTTTTTACAAAATTTATCAAATAATATTTTTGTCACCATTTTGAAATAAGCAAGTTATTGAATTTCAACATCAATCTCAAACGAGGCCTAAAAATACTATATATCACATATTTAAATTATTTTAAAAAACTAAATAATGATTTCACCTAAGAAATATCTCCACAGGCAATATGTCAAACAAGTAATTTATTAAAATAAAAAAGATAAGGGAACAAAACTCAATGACATTACACAAGTACTACATGATGGATGCAATTTTTGGATTTTCAACATGCTTGAACATCAACATGATTGCAATGAAAAACACCATAAACTGTGAAGTCACACTTATTCTTTTACTAATTATAAATATTCAATCCATTGCGTTTCTAGTCAAAAAAGAACAAAAATGCCAGCTTTTCTTTTTTTAATTATCATGAACAAAATGCAATGAGCTCTTTCCTGCTATCATATATATAAATGTACGTAACAAGAGAAGGGAATATGAAAGATAAATCGAAGGGAAAGGAAGAAATGGAAGGTGAGAACGCAAAAGCTTTGGGGGTACCAGATACTTCGGCAAATATATGGTGAAAGCAAATGTATTTTCTGCTCACAAAGCTTATGCTTATGCTCGACCTGTCAAAAAAAAAAAAATTCAAGTCCCCCCAAGCTTGAAATCCATAAGGAATTTCAGGATATTGGTGTCACAATTATTGAGGTAACTTTATCACTCAATCATCTCGATCTCCTTTCGTTTTCTTGATCTCTCTCTTTTTTTTTTAGTGCGCGTGGAATGATGTCTTATACTTCTTTTTATGAGATTAATTTTGTGCTGATCTAATTAGAATCTTCAATATTATTTGTAAGCTTAAGTATTAACAATAATACTGTTGAAATTAAAATAGGGAGAGCTAGACAAGCACGAAAAATTGTATCTATATTTAAGGAAGTAGATGTGGTGATATCTACTGTAATTTATCCTCAGTTTCGTGATCAACTGAAAATTGACGATGCCATCAAAGTTGCTGGCAACATCAAGGTACTTAATTGAGCTCTTTCTTTTTGAAAAATAAAATAGATCGCTTGTTTTTTTTTCCAGAAATTGAAATATAGTTTGTTTTCTAAATGGAAAATATTAGAAACTTTTAAGTGGGATGTCCACACTTTGTAAATGTAGATTTAAGCTAGGTAATTGTAGTTATATAAAAAAGACGTAAAAAGATATACGAGGGCTAGTAAATTAGCAAAACACCTAAAATCACAAACTCTAATTTAGTATTTGTATCTTTGCAACATTTTAGCGTCTTTTTACAATTCAGTGTTGAATCACATCAAATTTGTTTATATAGAACAGATCTTAAACAAACTATGTTTTGGCTGCTGGAGGTTTCTTCCATCTGAGTTTGGATGTGAAGAGACAGGGTAAGGCCTCTGCCTCCTCTTGAAGCTTAGTTGGAGGAAAAAGCGAATGGTAAGAAGGGCAGTATAACTGTAGAAGCAGCTAAAATTCCATATAACCTTTGTCTCAGCAAATCTCTATGGTGCTTACTTTGTGAATGTCTTGCTTCGTCAATTCGAATCACAGGATGATGTAGTTGTTTACGGAAGTGGTGCAACAAAAGGTATTTAATTCTCCAAGATTGAATTCCACATATTTTAAAATGCAATTTAGACCTAATGGCACTGTCTAATTACAAGCTTTTATGTATAACTTGTCACAAGCACAGTCTGTCTCTATATGTTGATTTTACATTTCATAAAATTCTCGCATCTTCATAATTTATAGTAAATCAACGTTAGATATTGCTTCGAATTGACGTGCGAAGCCAGAATTTAAAATTTAGAGGTGTATAAATAATAGGGATAAATATCTAGAGGTTAAAGTCCATAAAAAGTAAATAATTATTGTCCGTAAAATTATTTAAGTTGTTAAAGTTATAAAGGCCAATCATAAAAAAAGTGTATTTTGCTACTAAAATTATAAATATTTAGTTTCGACTAATTGCAAAACATGTTAAAGAGTACGTTTTGTTTAGGAGCGGATCCAACCCATGACCAGTGGGTTTGAGTTCCAATTGGAGAAAATAAATTTTAAAAATCAAGATATTATTTGAGTTTCTAATTAGTCCCGTTAATCTATTAAAACAGCTATATAAAATTTATAAAAATAGCCTTTGTAAACTCACAAGCTCATAAAATTTAAACTTTGACATAAAAATTTATGAAAGCCCACTCTTTAATTAAAAAAATAAAATTCCACAATAACTCACGTGGGTGATTTAATTTACTAATATTTAATTTAGCCCCTACTAAATTTATTAAAATAGCCTCCATAAACTCAAAAATCCATAAAACTTTAGTTTTTGTATCTTGTTCTTATGCAATTTAACCCTCCCACTGATAAACCATTTTTTTTGAATCCGTTTGACGTTATATTGTCAAATAACATTTGTATTTTACAAAATGCATATTCAAGCAAAACAATTTTATTTTGAGCCGCTGCCTCAACTGAAATTTCAAGCTTTCACAAAACTTTTTGGAATTTATAGTATATAGATAGGAAACTGACAGCATATATTCTGATAGTTAACTCAAATGGAAATTATATTAGTCTGCACTGCCGGTATAACAAGCTAGGTAGTTGTATTTTTTATCCTTTTTCAAAGTTTATTAAACTAATTCTAAAAACATACTGGTTAAAAACACTTTTAAACTCCCGACTCACGACCAAAAATGCCTTCTCAAAACATTAATGGCTAAACAAGCCAACGGAGACCGTATTAAAAAAAATGCTTTAAGAAAATCAGCAAAAACCTTTACTAAGTTTTTATTATTTTTGTCCAAAACAAAACCCATTTTTCAAAAACTTTTCTTCCAAACTCTTTTCCCTTGAATAATAACAAGGACCACCTTTTGTTAATTTTTTAAATATAATTCATACGTTTGTTAATTAAGTAAGACTTCTGATCCCGAAAGATAAATAGGCAAAATTAAAGAAATAAAATTTACTTACTTGATAAGAGCTTGGTAATTGATGTATAAAAGATTACTAAGTGTTTATAAAGAAACTTTTATTGCTTTTTTGATTTTGTATACAGAACTGCCTTTTTTCTATGACTTTGCCTCTCTTCTTTTAAACTTGAGAGGTCTAGATATACAATTTGAAGACTTGATACAATTATTGACTCGATGTACAATAGATAAGATTTTGAAAGTACACTTTACTCTTGGCAAATTGCCAAAAGACTGTCTACAAGTAAACAATAAAAGGATTGACTGGCTACTATTATTTTGTATGACTCACTATCGACAAATAGTGACTAGCTACTATTTTTTTAACCTAATTCACTGTCGGTAATAAAATGACAAAACAAAAAAGATGCCTTCGCAGTTTTTCCCTTATCGGGTAGTGAGTAAAGGAAGGGCATCTATAAAACGTGACAATGATAAAGACTGATTACTTGATTTTTTAACTACTGCTAACTGGCTAATGCTAGCTAACATTTTTGGTGGTGTCGCTTATTTATCAATCATTTCATCAACAGCTTTAGCTATGCTTTCATTCAAAGGTTGATGACTTATAGCTTCATATCCGTCTCTTGATGATGGCATGTCATTAATCCCGATTAGTGCCTCCAAGTATACTTAACCATTTTTTGGATAGCCAACTTTTATTTGCGGCGAAGGAATAAGTTGTTCCTCACGAACAAGATGCTTTTGGGCTATAATAGTATAATGTTCTGCTTGGGCTATGACCTTATCATGAGTGTCCACCCATTAATAAAAGATTGCCATGTCATGTGTTCTTCTATATAAATCTTTTGTAGACAAGTTGGGCTTATCGTGATAAATTCTTCTTCTAAACTTTTTGGCTCCTTCGCTTATAAAAATGAAATGATATGCTAGTAGTATGACACTTATTTTCATTTTATTAATCATTTGGGGTCTTGGTGGCAAAAAATGGAAATTTATTATCAAAAGTGCAGGTTTTATAATAGATATGATTCTATTTAATATTGATGGAAACAATTTAAATTTGTCTAAGTCGAAAATATAAATAGTGCATATCATTCCAAAACTGATAGTCTTTAATAATAAATCTTCATTGTCTAGGGTTTTCGCTAAAGAATAATCAAAGGAAATTATAGAAAAATCATGTCTAAGAGGGGTAATGTTCCTTAGTTCTGACCATCTAGGTAAAAATTAAATTAAGAAATTTAACTGGCTATAAAATAATTGGTTGGCTAAAGAAACAAAGTCTTGGTATAGATTTTCTACTATTTTTTGTTTTACAATGACTTTGCTGCCACCAAGGAAGGAAGAAATATGGTGGATTTTTATTAATTGTCCTACTGAGGTATGATTAAATAATTCTTCCAGTGGTTGTTTTTGTTTTTGGGTTTTTTGGTGATCCAATAGTAGAATATGATATTTATTTTGTAATTTAATATTTTGTCCAATTAACTCTTTATTTTCACTTTCTAATGCAATCATTTTTTTTATCTTCATTTTTCAATTACACTGTCTAGATGATGTCTAGTATCATTAAGTTTTGTAACTGTGTGTGTCATGTTGGGAAAATATGCTCTTTAAAAGCATATGTGTTTATTTAATTGTAATAAACAATTTTTCTGATTAATAAAATAAATGAAGTATTTTATTCAAGTATCTAAATTGCATTAATATTTTGAGTAAAGTCCATTTGATCATGTTATATGTATTTATGTGATCACCATGTGGATTCACAAAGATATAAATACAAGTTATCTTATGATTAAATAAATTATGTTCATGATTGATAAATAAAGTTGGGCACTTTATTTAGGTATAGAAGCGTAATAAATTCATTGAATGGTTTGTCTTAATCATGTATGAATTTATTGATGTAGTATGACTACATTGAACAGATCACATATGAGATTTAATTAACCTTGAAATGACCATTTATCCGAGACTTATTAAATCTCATAGGCATTGATTTTATTGTAATCTTAATCTTGAGTTAGTTATGATTTCATGATTGTAATTGTTATTCCATTTGAGTTACCAATGGGCACGACACAGACTTGTGGTCAAGATTACCCGGTATCTTGGTGGAGGCAATTATGAGTATTGGAGTTATAGATTAACAATATAGAATTTGTACGACACATCTCTTGATGGATTTTCGGCACTTGATCATAGAATTCTCTCAAGCACGAGTGTGTCAACATATTTAGTATGTTGAAAATGATCATTAGAAAACCAAGAAGTATCAAGGAACAAGATGTAATTAAATCGATTGGGCCGGTTGAGATATCGATTTAATTAATGATGTGGTATAAAGGATTATGCAAAAAAGAAATCAATGTGGCTTGAGCGGGTTATTCGAGCATACAATTATGGAGGTCGATTCCAATCTTATAGTGGAGTAGAATTGGAATTAAATAATTATATTTGTTTAATTACAAATTTAATTATTATGTAGCCACTATTGTATGTTCCCAAATGATCCCCTAAGTTAGCTCATTTAATTGACAACACCATCAATTTGGACCCAAAAGCAAGAAAACTTATTAGGTGAAAATCATAATTATAATATTTGTTAAAGCCTAGTATGTAATATTCAAGTGTAAAAGGGGGCTTGTGATATTTTACAAGGTGGTCCCCTAGTTAGTTACACATTCTCTCCACTTTTACGTAAGTGGAGAGATAGCATTTAATTTAAATATTTAAATATTTAAATTAAAAGAGGAATCCTAATCCTAACATACTAGGGTTTTTCATAAGATATTATAAAAGGGGTACTTTTCTCCTTTTCGCGGTGGAGAAGAATTCCGGGGTTTTCAAGAAAAATACAGAAGACATCTAAGAGACGCCAGTTGCAATTGGGAGTGGTGAAACAGACGCCCACACGTCCAGTGTTGATCGATCTTGAGTCATAGCCTGGAAGATCGTTTGGAGACGGATTTACAACTCTTAATCATTCGCTTTCAGATTATCAAAGGTACGAATTTCTAGATTACTTAATTCTTATATGTTGTATGAGATCGGTCCAAAAATATTTTATTTGAAAAATTAAAAAAAACTTGATTTTCTCCCTTCAATTGGTATCAGAGCCATCTCATATTAATATATAAGAATTTCGTATGAAATTAATCTTGATGTTTATGTATTAGAGTGGTACAATTTATTCAGATATATATTATTTGTTTAATATATGAATAAAGCATGTTGTGGTTTGTCTTAATTCATGATTAGATTTTCTGCTGTATTTTTTGTTTGAATCAAAACAAGAGGGGTGGTCTATTATCACCATGTTTCCCTCTTGATTTATTTTACTGTAATAGAAATTTTGTAAGCCAAATATTGGCGTAGGAAATTTGTAAATTCTTTGGAGAATAATCGGAATAACGACATCAAAGGAAACGGAAGACCGGAAATTTCAACTTCAACGCACCAGCAAGTGCATGCTAGCGACCGCAGACGGCCCGGCAAGGCGGCGAAAGGAGAATTTGCCGGCGAGAAAGCTGCGGCGAAAAGATCGGCAAAGGGCGGCGAGGCGCCGAAGAAAGCGCTAAAGCAAACAACGCCCGCTGGTGCAAGTCTTTGCCGCACCAACCGCAAGTTGGGTGCGCGGGTTTGGTAGGTTTCGGGTGATGTGGCGGCAGCGATTCGGCGTTGAAGATGCGTCGGAGATGGCTGGCGTCTCGACACAAAGTGGCGGGCTTTGTGGGGTTGTGGCTGGGGAAGAAGGAGAAAGAAAAAGTTGGTTTTAGGGTTTTCATGGTTTTTATCATGGAGGTCCCTGTGGTTCTATAGTTTTTCTTTTTGGTAGTAAAGTTTTAATTTTTTGTATTTAAGCTTAAAAATAGTTTTGGACTTAATGAATCCTAGTTTTAGGCCCAATTGAAATTGGGCTTAATGGATTAAAATACATTAAACACATTAAATTTATTTTTGGTCCAAAAATTTTATTTAAAAAAAATTTATTATTTATTTATTTCTTTTCAAAATTAAAATTGGACCAATCATAAATTTTAAAGCCCAATTTTCCCTAGTCCATTAATAAAGTCAAGTATATAGAAGATGGATATTGACAAGAAGTCCAGTGAGGATTAGGCTTAGGTTTAATTTTATTTTAGGAAAGTCATGAATTAAGATTATTTAATTATTTTTCTATATGTTATGTTTTAGATGATAACATGCCATGATAACATGTCATATAGAATAGGTAGTGCCACTCTATGCATAATGATATATGTCATTCATATAATATGAATTTATGTATACTATTTGAAATTTGCAAATGCTTGATAATATGAAAAATCACTTAGATAATATTATAGGAAGCATGCAATTAATAATATATGTATGTTTTAAAAGGAAAAACCAATTTTAAAATATTGAGTGGGAGAGGGAAAATTCAAGATGATTTTCCCAGGGGCTCCATTGTTAGTTCAATAATAAAATTATATATATACCTCGACTTCATAATACAGTGATACTCCCTACGGAGGGTATATATATTAGACATTTTATTTGATGAACTTCTTTAAAGATAAGATCGAAATATTTTTCAATATGCATGATATGAGAAATACATAGATTGAAACAATGGTTATACGCTCAACAAAATTTGTTATTAACCTTCCCAACGAAGCTCTGTTAACAAATTTTGGCCCAAAAAGATAACGATAGTTATTTATCATGTTACGACATGAAAGAAAATAATCTAATGGTTAATTGGGTCTAGTAAGTGGCGGCATGACTTCCCCAACGGATAGCTTGCTAAAGCGGTACTAGATTATCGTTACAATAAAATAAAATGCATTTATGGTTTTTTGCATTTTAGATTTTTATTGTGAATATTACTTGTTTCAATGTATTAATGCATGGATGTTTTATTTTTCAGAAATGTCTTCCTTAAGCCCACTTACTATTATTCTGAATCAAAACAAACTCATCACGAGAATTATATAGATTGGAAAAAGAAATCTATATATTGTCCCGACTAATGAAAATTATAAATATGTCTTAACCTGCATGCCCCCAGTACCACCAGAAAATGCTCATAGAAATGAGAGGAGGCTTTATGAGAAATGGCAAAAGGCCAATGAAATGGCTAAATGCTATATTTTAGCCTCAATTTCTAATATTCTGCAGACCAAACACCAGAATTTGGAAACTGCCACTGAAATAATGGATAGTCTCCAAGAGATGTTTGGGCAGAGTACTCGCTCTGCGAGACAAGCAGTATTGAAGGGTGTTATGAATAGCAAAATGGGGAAGGGCACAAGAGTTCGTGATCATGTCCTCAAAATGATGGACTATTTGAATGAGGCTGAGATTCAGGGTGCACAAATTGATGATAACTCAAAAATTGATATGGTGCTAGAATCTCTGCCAGATACATTCAAAGAGTTTAAGGTCAATTATAACATGAACAAAAGAAATATGACCTTAACTGAATTGATGAACGAACTCCATTTTGCTGAAGAGATCTATCGTACTGAGAAATCTCTAGGAAGCATAAATATTGCTGAAAAATGTTCTTCTTCTAGGCCTAAGCCAAAAGGCAAGGGTAAGAAGAAAGGGGGAAAAAAATCGTCTACCAAGCAAGATGGCAAGCCAATTTAATTTCAGATTAGCTTGTTTGTCAAAACAAGGGTACACCAGTAAATTTTGGATCCTCTGTTTGTATTTTTTATAATAAGAGACTTATTTGTTCTGGTACATTGGAAGATAATTTATATCATTTAAGTCTTATGATCTATTCTATGCATGACACAGTGATCAATAATGATGAGCATACACATTTATCTAAGAAAAGAAATATTTTTTCAACCAATGTTACCTCTGGCATTTACGCTTGGGTCATATAAACCAAACTAGGATACGAGAAATGATCAAAGATGGGCTCTTGGGTCCACTGGAAAATGAATCATTGCCACTCTGTGAATCCTGTTTAGAAGGGAAAATGACCAAAAGGCCATTCTCGGCCAAAGGTGTACGTGCAACAGTACCACTTGAATTGGTACATACAGATGTATGTGGACCAATCAATGTACAAGCTCGAGGAGGTTATGAGTATTTCATCACTTTCACTGATGATTACTCGAGATACGGTTATGTTTATCTAATGCGTCATAAGTCTGAAGCTCTTGAGAAATTCAAAGAGTATAAGGCTGAGACAGAAAAGCAATTAGATAAGAACATAAAGAAACTTCGATCTGATCGAGGTGGTGAATATCTCTCCGGAGATTTCAAAGAGTATCTTGTTGAAAATGGGATTATATCTCGATTTTCAGAACACCACAACAAAATGGGGTAGCTGAAAGGAGAAATAGAACTCTTTTGGATATGGTGAGATCTATGCTTAGTTATTCAACATTACCAATCTCTTTTTGGGGACTAGCACTGGAGACTGCTTACCTCTTGAACTTAGTTCCATCTAAGTCAGTACTAAAACCCCAATAGAACTATGGTCGAGTCGCAAAACCAAGTTTACGACATGTCCGTATTTGGGGATCACCAAAGACATGTGCTTTGAAACCAAAGGCATACAAGATGGATTCACGTTCGAGGTTTGCATGTTTGTGGGGTATCCCAAAGGAACAAGGGAGGTTTATTTTATAGTCCTCAAGATAGGAAGGTAATTGTGAGCACACATTTTACTTCCTTGAGGAAGACTATATGAATAACTTCAAACCTAAGAGTAAGGTAATACTTGAAGAACTGTCAGGTGATCAGGTTGATGCTCAGCTTTCAACTCCTGTTATAGAACAGGAAGAACAGCAACAACCAGCTGATCAACACAGGATTATCCCTGAAGAACCATCACTTTTAGAACCTCGTCGTAGTGGGAGGGTAACTAGGTTACCTGCGAGATACATGTTATTGGGAGAAACCTATACGGCTATCTCAGATGAACATGTACAAGATCCCACTAGCTACAACGAAGCTCTAATAGACAGAGATGTCGATTTTTGGAAAAAGGTCATGAATCAAGAAATGGAATCTATGTATTCCAATAAAGTCTGAGAACTTGTAGAAGCACCAAATGGGGTAAAATCTATAGGGTGCAAGTAGATCTACAAGAGAAAAAGAGGAGTAGACGGAATGGTGAAAACATTTAAAGCAAGATTAGTAGCCAAAGGGTTTACTCGAAAGAGGGTACCACCATTATGAGGAAACCTTTTCTCCTATGCTTAAATCCATCGATTCTCGCTCTCCATTCTTTGCATGCTAGATTATGAAATTTGGCAAATGGATGTCAAGACTGCCTTTCTTAATGGGCATCTTGAAGAAAACATCTACATGCAAAGAACCGATGGATTCATACAAAAAGGCCAAGAACACTTGGTATGCAAGTTGCAGAGATCCATCTATGGATTGAAGCAAGCATCCCGGTCATGGAACATCAGATTTGATCAAGCGATTAAATCGTTTGGATTCATTCAGAATATTGATGAACCATGTGTGTACAAGAAAATTCAGGGAAAATCTGTAGCCTTCCTAATTCTTTATGTAGATGATATTCTCCTTATCGGAAACGATGTAGGAGTTTTAACTACAATAAAGAGTTGGCTAGCGAAACAATTTGATATGAAAGATCTTAGTTATATTCTTGGTATCAAGTTGCTACGAGACCGGAAGAATAAAACGATAGCTTTATCTCAAGCGGTCTATATCGATAAGATATTGGCTAGATTTAGCATGGAAAATTCTAAGACTGGTTTGTTACCATTCAGACATGGAATTTCATTCTCTAAGGATCAATCACCCAAAACATTTGAGGAGATAGAGAAAATGAGACGAGTTCCCTGTGCGGAAGTGGGAAGCCTCATGTATGCCATGCTTTGTACTAGACCGGACATCATCCGCTTGCGGTTGGGATGGTTAGAGATATCAATCTAATCCGGACCCGAACACCGGACTATATAATGAAGTATCTCAAAAGAACTAAGGATTATATGCTTGTGTATTCTGATGAACTTATTCCAAAATTCTACTGATTCTGACTTTATGTCAGATAAGGATTCTAGAAAGTCTACTTCTGGCTATGTGTTTACATTAGGAAGTGGAGCTATTAGTTGGAGGAGTGTGAAACAATCTTGTATCGCAGACTCCACAAATGTGCTGAATATGTGGGTCGCATCCGAGGCTGCAAAAGAAGCTGTATGGCTCTGCAAGTTCCTAAAAAGATCTTGAGGTGGTACCTGTAGCAACTGCACCCCTTAAACTATTTTGTGATAATAGTGGTGCAGTAGCTCAATCCAAGGAACCATAAGAAACAAAAACATATTGAGAGGAAGTATCATTTTACGAGGGAATAGTGTAGAAAGGTTATATGACAGTAACCCAAATGGCAGATCTTATTACAATGGCCATCAGTGGGAAACCATTATAACTTGCACTTAGATCCCTAGAGCATGTGCTATATGCCAGATATGCTTTAAGAGCTAGTGGGAGATTGTTGGGAAAATGTGCTCTTTAAAAGCATATGTGTTTATTTAATTGTAATAAACAATTTTTCTGATTAATAAAATAAATGAAGTATTTTATTCAAGTATCTAAATTGCATTAATATTTTGAGTAAAGTCCATTTGATCATATTATATGTATTTATGTGATCACCATGTGGATTCACAGAAGATATAAATACAAGTTATCTTATGATTAAATAAATTATGTTCGCAGTTGATAAATAAAGTTGGGCACTTTATTTAGGTATAGACTGTAATAAATTCATTGAATGGTTTGTCTTAATCATGTATGAATTTATTGATGTAGTATGACTACATTGAACAGGATCACATATGAGATTTAATTAACCTTGAAATGACTGTCAGACTTATTAAATCTCATAGGCATTGATTTTACTGTAATTTTAATCTTGAGTTAGTTATGATTTCATGATTGTAATTGTTATTCCATTTGAGTTACCAATGGGCACGACATTTAGACTTGTGGTCAAGATTACCCAGTATCTTGGTGGAGGTAATTATGAGTATCGGAGTTATAGATTAACAATATAGAATTTGTACGACACATCTCTTGATGGGTTTTCGGCAATTGATCATAGAATTCTCGGCGAGTGTGTCAACATATTTAGTATGTTGAAAATGATCATTAGAGAAACCAGTAAGTATCAAGGAACAAGATGTAATTAAATCGATTGACAGTTGAGATATCGATTTAATTAATGATGTGGTATAAAGGATTATGCGGTAAAAGAAATCAATGTGGCTTGGGCGAATTATTATTCGAGCATACAATTATGGAGGTCGATTCCAATCTTATAGTGGAGTAGAATTGGAATTAAATAATTATATTTGTTTAATTACAAATTTAATTATTGTAGCCACTATTGTATGTTCCCAAATGATCCCAGGGTTAGCTCATTTAATTGACAACACCATCACTGGACCCAAAAGCAAGAAAACCGGCGTATTAGGTGAAAATCATAATTATAATATTTGTTAAAGCCTAGTATGTAATATTCAAGTGTAAAAGGGGCTTGTGATATTTTACAAGGTGGTCCCCTAGTTAGTTACATTCTCTCCACTTTTACGTAAGTGGAGAGATAGCATTTAATTTAAATATTTAAATATTTAAATTAAAAGAAAATCCTAATCCTAACATACTAGGGTTTTTCATAAGATATTATAAAAGTACTTTTCTCCTTTTCGGAGGAGAAGAAGAATTCGGGGTTTTCAAGAAAAATACGAAGACATCTAAGAGACGCCATTGCAATTGAGAGTGGTGAAACAGACGCCCACACGTCCGTGTTGATCGATCTTGAGTCATAGCCGGAAGATCGTTTGGAGACGGATTTACAACTCTCAATCGTCGCCTTTCGGATCATCAAAGGTATGCGAATTTCTAGATTACTTAATTCTTATATGTTGTATGAGATCGGTCCAAAAACGTTTTAATTGAAAAATTAAAAACCTGATTTTCCCTTCATGTCATAATTTCACAGTGGTTGCAAAATTGTATAGATGATGATGATAATGATGATGCTCTGTCTAAAGAATTATTTAATTATATGTTTGATGATGTTGATGCACTGTTAAAAGGTTAATTAAATATCTAACATTGTATTTTGTCCTATCTTTTGTCTAGCCAATTCTATAGCTTCATGAAATATATAAAAACCTCCATAGTATGGATCAGGATAATTGATTGTTAGATCAACTATCTCTCTCAACTGACTATAAATGCCTAGTTGTCTACCTCTGACTAATACAAAAAATACAAAACGATTAGTTTCTACATGCTTATTAATCTGTCTAAAGTAATGCACGAGTGCATTGGCTACTTTAAATTTATCTTTTAGGTTATTGCAATTCTGCGAATTATCTAAGATGGATTGTTGTCTGTCTAGTAATTAATAGTTATTTCTAAACCTTAAATTTGTTCATGAAGGGAATTGTCTAAGTGTTATTGGACCAGAATTCATATATCACTTCATTCCTATAAAATAATTATTAAATAATTAGTCTTGAAAGAATATCAGCTAAAATATTCTCTTTTCCTACTATATGTTGAAATTTTGCTTTATATTCTCTACCTGCTATTTCTTTTAAGAAATATATCCATCTTTTACTAATAAAAGAATTTTTCTTCTCAAAAATTCTTCTTTTGTACTTTTTTTATAAAATTCTACAATATTATTATAATCTATTCTTATTGTAAATATATCATTTTGTATATACAAATGTAATGAGATTAAAGAATTTATTATTCTTAAAATTTTTAATTATGTACTTGACTTTCTACTTTCTATTTTTGTAAATTTTTCATTAGTATACATTGTTATTTCTTCTTTCTCTTTTGAACTATCTTTATTGGACTTTTGTATTAGTATTCCTGTCCATTCTAAACTACTTGCATCAAATTGTATAATTTTATAATAATTGTCTATAGGTAATGCTAATGGCTTAAGATCCTAACTATTCCTTTAAGAGTTTGAACTAATTTTATATCTTCACTGTTAAAATATTTCTCTCCATTTTTACTTAACTTATTATATAAAGGCCTTGTGAGTGTACTAAGGTTTGGTATAAATTTCCAACTATAATTTAATAATCCTAAGAATTTTTATAGTTCTTTAGTATCTTTTATTTTATCAGAAAATTCTAATATTTTACTAACTATATGTAGATGTAATTTTATAATTTCTCTGTCAATTGTTAGTCCTAAAAAATCTATTTTTTGTTTTAATAATTCAATTTTCTTTTTAGAAATTACTATATTATTATTCTTAAAACAATATAAAATTTTATGTAAGTGAGTTACATGCATGAACTTATTATGACTAAAAAAAATTTCATCTACACAAACTATACAAAATTATGAAAAAGGTTTTAATATTTTATCCGTTCTTGCTTGAAAAATTTGTGCAGTATTTTTTAATCCAAAGGGCATTACTAACCGATCAAAATGTCCTTGTGAATATCTAGCATTTTGTATATAGTTTACTAGCTCATCTCTATTAGGTATCTTATAACTATTGTCTAAAGTATAATCGTTTAATCTTTTATAATTAATTACCATTTTACTCTTACCTCTTTTTTGTTATAATTATTTACAATAAATGTTGTACTTCTATATGAAATGCAAGTGTGCAACCCAAGAGGGGGGTGAATTGGTATTTTAAAAATTATCCTAACAAAACACACAACAATCCAATCTAATGCCTTAATAAATTCGAAAACAACAAATTCAATAAAGGCACAATAATAAATGAGTAAGGGAGGAGAAAGCAAACTCAAAGATTTTTACGTGGTTCGGCTATCCCCGCCTACATCCACGCCTCCAAGCAACCCAAACTTGAGGATTTCACTATCCAAGCCTTTCCAAGGCTTCAAATGTTTACAATTGACTTTCAAGGTGTCAATGAACCTTTACAACAAGAGATTAACTCACAATCTCTTCACTCAAGTGTCTCACACACTTAAACACTCACAAATTTATGAGGAAATGAAGATTACAATCAAATACTCTCTTAAAGAGTAGATTTACAAAATGAAGAATAAAGATGATTCAATAAATGATGATTTACGAAATTGAAGCTCAATGTATGTTGTATGCCTTTTTTTTGTGCGTGCTAAGATTACCAAAAATGATTTGAATTTGAGTTTATATAGTTGGAACTCAAAAACTAGCCGTTATGCACTTTTTGCTTATAACCGGATTACCGTTTATAGTATCCGGAATTCCGCTTGCATGTTACCGTTAAGGCAAAAATTTAAATTTTTGAATATCCGGAATGCCGCTTGTGATATCTGGATTGCCGTTTATGCTCCAGAAGCTTTCTCATGCCCCGTTTATGCTCCAGAAGCTTTCTGCCCCGTAACCGGAATTCCGTTTAGCACAACCGGAATGCCGCTTGCTACAGTAACGGTACAGTGCACTGTTTGCTAAAATTACAGTTTGACCCCAAAATTTTCCATAACTACACTATAGCCCAAAACGTTATACATTTTGCAAATAGGTCCAATTTCAGAATTTTTAAATAATACTTTGTGAATCCCAAAACTTTCTGAAATTATGATATCCCCTAAAATACTATGAAATGTTTCAAATAAATCCTTCTCTAAAATTTCAAGCAATACTTGTTGATTTCAAAGTTTTTAAAATTCTTTCAATTAAACCATAAACTTGAAAAACAACTAATTTCATAAAATCATTTTTCCATTAGATATAAAGCCTTTATAATGTGAAAATAATGATTTATTTAAAATGTATGAAAAATAATTTAAGCTTTCAAAAACTTAATCATTCTTAATTTTATTTGTTATCATCAAAATCAACATTATGTTAATATAAATGTTAACAATCTCCCCCCTTTTGATGATGACAAATTTTTCATGTATTTAAAGAATGATTCCATAAATTGCTCCCCTTAAATGTAAGCTTCTCTTACAATTTAGCAATTAACAAATTTAAATACATGTATTCTTCTCCCCCTCATCATCAAAAAGAAAAACCTTAATTGGCAAAGAAAAAGAGTAGAAAATTTTTATAAATTTAAAAAACATGTATTCTTCTTCCCCTTCTATCATTAAAAAGAAAACTTAAAGGAAAAGAATAAGAGTAGCAAATTTGTTACCCATGTTGTCCGAGTAGAAATTTTGATAGAATCTCCCCCTAACAACAAGCATCACCTTAAATATAAGTTTAGCAATATTACTCCCAAATTATCATAAATCATGATACAAGCCAACTCCACACACAAATCATCACACCAAAAAATCATGAACCATTATTCCATCAATTACCAAGTCAACAACTCATAACACAAAAATATCATATAACACAACCATGTAATTAAATTATCATCATATCTCAAAATCATCAAAATCATCACCATAAACACATATCAATCATCAAAATGATACTCAAAGTGCATATTATTCTCCTTCTTTTGACAACATTAAAATGATATATTACTTTGTCTCCCCTTTTGGACAACAACAAAGTTCAAAATGCATATTATCCAAAATTATATTGTATGCTCCCCCTAAATATATGGCCAATTTAAAAATTTAACCAAAATGATTTTATCCAAAAACATATCATATTTATCTCCTCATTTATCAAAAAAAAAAAAGATAGATAGATGCAATTAAAACACGATCATAAAAAATAATTCGATGAAGATATTACCCATTTTGAGCGAGAAAAAATTTCTACAAAATCTCCCCTTAAAAATGAACAAATCCTCAAATACACAACATGGTTAAAACACTTCCTTACAAGCTTAAACAATTATAACAAATCAACAACTCCATCAATTCTTCAAACAACGCACATATAATCATCAATCATCAAAATCATCAAGAAATCAAATCATCCCAAGTTTAGGCCGAATCTTTGAAAATTGCTCTTTGCAAAGAGGTTTTGATTTGTTTACCAAATTAGCATGCATATTATCAACTATCCAAGCTCCATAATTACTAATCACATTTTAGAAATCAAGAAAACTCATCAAAGATCTAATGTGACGTTTCAATATAACTTAAAAAATCTTATATGCTTAAAATTCTCGAAGTATATGTATTTCTCCCCCTTTCGATATCATTTAAAGCAAGTAATGCATATTCGACAATACATCAATAAAGTACAAAAAATGCATTCATTTACCAAACAATAAGTAAATGGATTCATTTACCAAACATAGATTGCATAAGATCAAACTTTATCAAACACATGAAATCATCAAAACATATTCTTTATCTAAAACCTTAAGCAAAGCATAAGTATATAATGACAATATATAGATCATCAAAATCAGCATAGCTTTTAAGATAAGCCATCATTATGAGCTAAAAGAATAAGTGATGAAATTCATAAGTGCAACAAGTCATGTGTGCGAATTTTATAAATAAATAATGATATAACACAATTAATGGCATGTGAATTCACACATTCATAAGTGATGAACAAATATGGAAGATGAATAAATGACATGAAACATGATGATAGACAATTAAAAAGATGAAATCAAAGATCATACAATCATCAAAATCAAACAAAGGCATCATGATAAATCACTCAATGTTATACACATTGATAATTCCATCAAGTAAACACACAAGCATACTTTCGCAAATTCAATCTATTATTCATTTATCATGATCTACTCAACATAATAAATAGGCAAGATAAGCTTATCCATTTCATGTTAATGCACTTAATGTTATAATACCAAATAAAATGTTAAATATTTACTAAGATTAAAAGACCATCACTTATAATCAATAAGGCAATAATTGTTACCAAAACAATTAAAATCATCTTGCCTCATTATTTTTGCTTAGGCATGATCAAGTGATTATCCTCACAAGCTTCATCAAGGAACTCTCCACCATTCCTTGTTTATGGTACCTACAAAAAAATTCAAGTTTTGCCTTTTGATACCCAAATATTCTTAGGTCCTTGAGTGTTAATAATGGTTCCTTTTGGAACCCAAATACATTTTGCTCCATAATATGCATTTCTTTTAACTGGACATCTAAAACTCATATGACCATTTTGATTGCAATAATGACAAACAATTTTATGATCGCTTGTGGAGGTAGCCTTAACAAAATAATTCTTATAATATTTTTGTTTCAAGTTAGGCTTATATGCAAGTCCTCCTTTATCAAATACACATTTTTGAGAGTTGAGCAATTTTTCTAAGTTCTTTTGACCATTTGTGAGTTTTAAGGCAATCTCATTTAACTCATTGCTCCTCTTCTTAAGCACTTCATTTTCTTTCATTAATTCATCAACATGTGATTTCTCATGCTCATATGAAGTACTTTGTTTACATGTAAATGATGCAATCCTATCATGTAGCATTTCATTATCTAATTCCAATTCTTTGATCTTTTCATTTAATGAAACATTGGATTTTTGCAAGGCATCTTTTTCATTTTTCAAGTTATTTGCAAGTGATTCTATATGCTTGTGTGAAGTGTTACATCGCTCATTTGATAATGTAACTTTATTATGTAATGTTTTATTCTCTAATTCTAATTCATTTATCTTTTCATTAAATGAATCAATGCATTTTTTCATGGCATCATTTTCATTTGTAAGTTCTAGTATTTTCTTCTTAAGGCATGCATTCTTTTTACCAAGTTTCATCCACTCATCATGCAATTCTTTAAAAGCATCATATAATTCATCATAGGTATGATCACTTACCTCATCAAGCTCATCATCCAATTCATCTCCAATTGCCATAAGTGCCAAATTTGACATTTCATGAGATTTATCCTCATTTGTAGTCTCCTCATATACAACTTCAAGTTTTCTCCATATTTCATAAGCATTAGAACAATTTGAAACTCTATGAAATTCCTTTTTATCTAAGGCACAAAATAAAGCATTCATAGCCTTAGAATTTAAAGACATATTTTTCCTGTCCAACTCACTTAAAGCATTCTTCCTAGGAATGAATGAACCATCACAAACTATTTCTCATATTTCATAATCTAAGGCTTGTAAAAATACTCTCATTCTAGTTTTCCAACAAGAATAGTCATTGCCATCAAAGAATGGAGGTCTAGTGGTAGATTGGCCTTCCATTAAGGTTGAGCTAATTTGGGTTACTATGGATCTTTAACTCTAAACGGTTAAGTCTACACAAGAGCACCTCGCTCTGATACCAATTGAAATGTAAGTGTGCAACTCAAGAGGGGGGGTGAATTAGTATTTTAAAAATTATCCTAACAAAACACACAACAATCCAATCTAATGCCTTAATAAATTCGAAAACAAAAAATTCAATAAAGGCACAATGATAAATGAGTAAGGGAGGAGAAAGCAAACTCAAGGATTTTTACGTGGTTCGGCTATCCCCGCCTACGTCCACGTCTCCAAGCAACCCAAGCTTGAGGATTTCACTATCCAAGCCTTTCCAAGGCTTCAAATGTTTACAATTGACTTCCAATGTGTCAATGAACCTTTACAACAAGAGATTAACTCACAATCTCTTCACTCAAGTGTCTCACACACTTAAACACTCACAAATTTATGAGAAAATGAAGATTACAATCAAATACTCTCTTAAAGAGTAAATTTATAAAATGAAGAACAAAGATGATTCAATAAATGATGATTTACGAAATTGAAGCTCAATGTATGTTGTATGCCTTTTTTTTGTGCGTGCTAAGATTACCAAAAATGATTTGGATTTGAGTTTATATAGTTAGAACTCAAAAACTAGCCGTTATGCACTTTTTGCTTATAACCAGATTACCTTTTATAGTATCCGGAATTCCGCTTGCATGTCACCGTTAAGGCAAAAATTTGAATTTTTGAATATCTGAAATGCCGCTTGTGATATCCGGATTGCCGTTTATGCTCCAAAAGCTTTTTGCCCCGTAACCGGATTTCCGTTTAGCACAACCGGATTGTAGTTTATGCTCCAAAAGCTTTCTCCCCTGTAACCGGAATTCCGTTTAGCACAACTGGAATGCCGCTTGCTACAGTAACGGTACAGTGCACTGTTTGCTAAAATTACAGTTTGACCCCAAAATTTTTTATAACTGCACTATAGCCCAAAACGTTATACATTTTGTAAATAGGTCCAATTTCAGAATTTTTAAATAATACTTTGTGAATCCCAAAACTTTCTGAAATTATGATATCGCCCAAAATACTATGAAATGTTTCAAATAAATCCTTCTCTAAAATTTCAAGCAATACTTGTTGATTTCAAAGTTTTCAAAATTCTTTCAATTAAACCATAAACTTGAAAAACAACTAATTTCATAAAATCAATTTTCCATTAGATATAAAACCTTTATAATGTGAAAATAATGATTTATTTTAAATGTATGAAAAATAATTTAAGCTTTCAAAAACTTAATCATTCTTAATTTTATTTGTTATCATCAAAATCAACATTATGTTAACATAAATGTTAACACTATGTCTACGTGTACTATTTCTCATTACTTTTAATTTTAATAATTCATTTATGTGCATTTTAAATTCATTTCTATCTTCTAAGCTATAAGCTAAATGATGTGTTTTTATTGGTATATTCGGATTAATAATCTCTAATTTATATAGTTCTTTTTATATTTTCTAATTAGATTGTTGCCTATTATTTCTAATTTTTCTAACTCTTCTACTTTTTTTTCTAATGTCTGCAAGCCATTTTTCACATTCTAAACATTCTACTTCTTTTTCTATACTCATAACATCTTCTAAATCGTTGTCTATCTCTTCATCGTATAAAATTTCTACTTTAGTACTTTCTAACTTATTATTCACGTGCATTTGTCACTTTCTAATTCTAACTTACTATCGTCTGCTAGCTCTTTAGTACTTTCTACTTTGCTATCCTTTTCTTCTTCTAATAAAAAATCAAAGAATTCTATATCTACTTCTTTTCCTAGCATTAAAGTCTTCTTTTCATAAGCAAAATGTGTGTTTCATATTCGGGTTGAATAAATTTTGACTTTTTAAAGAAATTAACTCCATTTAGAGTTATTTATATATTACCATTATTTCCTAATATAAAGTTTAATCCTAAAATAAATTTATATCCTACTTTCAAATTAGAAATAAATGGTTGTGGTAAAATGTGTGCTTCTCCATTTACTCTAATAGGTACATTATTTATACATTTTGTTACTTGCATTAATTCACCATCAAACTGTCTAATATTTACTGGATTTCTTAATTTATTTCTATTTTCTTTAGCTACTAAACTATCATGTATAATATATTTATTTGCTCCCGTGTCTATCATTGCTTTAGTGTAAATTGTTTCTTTTTTAAATAATAATTCTACATCTATATTTATTAATTCACTTCCTACTCTATTTATTTCTATTGCTTTTTTATCTTGGTATTTGTCTTTACAACTATTACAAAATAATTTATTTGTATTTATATCTCTATATCCTAATTCAAAATTTTTATTACAATTTGTACAATTTATACCAAAGAATGATGTATAAATTTTTAGGAAATTAATTTCTAACAATAATAGAATTAGATCTAGAAATTAATGTATTATACATGATAGTTTAGTAGCTGAAGAAAATAGAAATAAGTTAAGAAATTCAGTAAATATTAGAGAGTTTAAATTAATGCAAATAATAGAATGTCTAGATAACATACCTATTAGAATAAATGGAGAAACACACATTTTACCGCAAACTTTTATTTCTAATCAGAAAGTAGGATATAAATTTGTTTTTGGATTAAACTTTATATCAGGAAATAATAATAATATATTAATAACTCCAAATTCATTTAATTTCTTAAAACAAATCAACATTTATTCGACACAAATATGAAACACACATTTTGCCGTATGAAAACAAGACTTTAATGCTAGAAAAAGAAGTATATACAAAATTCTTTTGTTTTTTTTTATTAGAAGAAGAAAAAGATAGCAAAGTAGAACATACTAAAGAGCTAACAGACAACAGTAATTTATACAAAATCTTAGTACATTAATAAAACCTTTATATAATAAGTTAAGTAAAAATGAATAGAAATGTTTTACCAGAGAAGATACAAAATTAATACAAAAGCTTAAAGGAATAGTTAGGAATCTTAAGCCATTAGAATTGCCTATAAACAATAATTATAAAATTATATAAACTAATGTAAGTAGTTTAGGATGGACAAGAATACTAATACAAAAGCCCAATGAAGATATGTCAAAAGAGAAAGAAGAAATAACAATGTATACTGGTAGAAAATTTATAGAAATAATAAGTAGAAAGTCAAGTACAAAATTAGAGAATCTGTGAATAATAAATTCTTTAAACTCATTTCATTTGTATATACAAAGTAACATATTTACAATAAGAATAGATTGTAATAATATTATAGAATTTCATAAAAAATACAAAAGAAAAAATTTGAGAAGAAAAATTCTTTTATTAGTAAAAGATGGATATATTTCTTAGAAGCAATAATAGATAAAGGATATAAAGCAAAATTTGAATATATTGTAAGAAAAAATAATACTTTAATGGATATCCATGTTGTTCAACAATTGTAATGGATTCATTTGTGCTGCATATACTTCAGCCACTAAAGGTTTTGTACAGTCTCTTTTTTTTTATTCACGAAATCATTCAGTTTCTCGTGCTTTGGAATATCCTTTCCTAACGTGGTCCATTGCAAATGAGGTACCCCAAGCTCTTCCATTCTTTCAGATTTCATGGCTTGACTTTGTTTTGGCTGCCATTCTTCTTCCCACCATCATACTAAGAATTTTCTTTCTTGTAATCTTTTGATTTCTTACATTCAGAAGGAGAAGTGTTCATGAATCTAAAATCCACTAAACCATCAATAGTTATAATTGCCATCGACAAGTCCCTCACAGCCTGCTTCCACAATTTTGATTGAACTCATGGCTATAGTCTTAATATAAAATTGAAAAGTTTGTCCTCACATGACATGCTTTTGATGTCCAACATCAATGAAATAAAATCTTTGACATAATCCCTTCTTGATCTAGCATGCTTCAGCTCTTTGAAGATTTTTGTCTTGATCCAGCCAGGATTTACCATTAGAAGTGACCCTTCGATTCTTGCATCAATGTGTCCCATGTTTTGATTACTGATCACTATGTGCTTCGACATCCTCTTGAAGCCTACTCCGCTACCACCGCTTAGCATCCCCTTTTAAGTGCATGCTCATGATAATGACATGCTCCATGTCTGATACTCGAGTAGCTAGAAAGCATTAATCTACATCTCACAGAAAATTCTCCAATTCCCTAGCGTTTTGAGTTCTACCATAAGCCTTAGGTTCTGAAACCTTGACCTTCAGAGGCCCATCGTTAGAATATGAAGCATTGCCTACTACGCGTTTCAGTAACCCAACTTTCTCTTCAAGTTCTCTAATATTGATTTCCAGCACCTTCGCTTATGAACAACATTTTTCATTACCTTGTTAGCTTCTTCATGAAATCATTTCCAAACTCCTTGCAATTTTTTTGCATACTTTCCATCTTAATTGAGTTGATTTTTGTGTTCTTAGCCAAACTCTACAAGTAAGGCTACAAAGTACCCACAAAAGTGTCCAATCATCTAACCCATCCTTTATTGATTCTCCTGCCATGTTGGTTTAGTCTCTAGTCACACAATTCATGTACGATTGTCAATTTCCCCAGAAATTACACAATCTAGCTCATGCATCAGAGCTTCCCTAAAATCACACAATCAGTTATCCTCAAATTGATTTTAATCGAGTCTTGAAATCATTTGTCACCAACATTGATGCAACCTTGCTTCGTAATTGTTGCTTTAATACCAAATTGTTCTACCAACTGGAACAACCTATGCTTGGATATTCGTTGTCCAATCAACTAATGCAATCTTTACTCTGACACCAATTGTTTTAGCAACTGAAGCAACATTTGCTATGATACCAGTTGTCACTTGGTTTTGTCTGAAGACATGACAACTTGTGTGATGGTGCTAAGTTCCCACTTAGCTAATTACTCGACAACGTTAATGAAAGCAACCCAAAAGGCCCGTAATAGAGGTTATCGCAAGAGATTAACCAAACCAACACTAAAAAAAAAAGTAAATAAAAAAACAAGAACACAAAATATTACTTTTTATAGCGGCACTGATCCCTAACTTTTCAATTCCCATAATAGGAAAAATTACGAAATAGCTCTAAGCTTTGTGTGCTTAGGGACCACTCATTTTACTAAAATTTAGATCTCCCAAAACACACACGCACTCTCACTATATATACATGTAACATATGACACCTCTTTTTGTCAAGGCGAGGTGGCTTGCTGTCCTTATGCCACCTCATTTCCTCCCCCCCAGACTAGGCACTATTAAGTATAATTCTAGGAATCACATCTCTATTCCTTTAGGGATTAGGCAACCGTTGCCCACTACACTAGAAGTAAGGAAATAATGAGTAATCGCCACTGTTTACTTCTCTTGTCTACATGTTTTTAGGTGTGAATTTGAAGGCCATGTTTTTATTCATTGCACCAAAAATCCTACTCATGTTTGTTTCTAAGACTCATTCTTGGAAAATTTCTAGCCAACATGCTCAGTGTTCGACTACTATTGCCCAAATATAGGCCACATGTATAATCCAAATGCCTTTTATATTCATATAGTTTAGCTCCCATATATATATCTATATATATATATATATATATATATATATATATATATATATATATTATATATGTTGCACATTGCGCATTTACGTGTTGCCTTAGACGCTTATGCACCCCTGCCAACCAACGTACGCATTGCCTATATAGCCTGAGCACAACTGCATTGCGCCATCCTGTATTCTACCCAGCTTAGCCTATAGGTGTGCTCTATACATCCCATGCTTATACATTTATATAGATCGTAGCACACATCCTTGCAAGCATTGTCTCGCATTCCCCGCACTTGTCTTGGAGCTTGCGCTTGATTTCGCAGCCTAATTCGCAGTCCAGTCTACTGTTACTTTCGTTCATGCCTACAAGTATGCCTATGTTGCTGCTAGCGGCTTGGCATAAGGCCACAAGCTAAGTCTTGGCATAAGGCCACAAGCTAAGTCTTGGCATCAGCAATAATGATTTATAGCGATGACAAACCTCCTTAATAAAAAAACTTGATGTCCTCGTCGATAAGGTAATAAGTCTACCATAACATCTCCCTCATGTTGCCATAGTAAAGCTTATGTTTCCTTCTCTTTGACAAACATCCTTATGTCAACATCTGGCTCAGTGTGCACTTGTTGTGCCATTATTAAGTCCCTCTAATGTTCTGTATATATGTAACTATTTACCACTCATTAGATGATTCTAGACTAATACTTTCTTCACCTGCTAATCGTAAAAACTCCTGCTTGCTTTTCTTACAAATTGCACAATAAAGCTCAGCTTTTGTTTTGATGTTTCTAAGAAAATCAGAAGTTTTCACAGATTCTAGGGGTACATATGCCTTTATCCACTTCAGGTCACCATACTGAACTTTCTCGCCAAATATTCGACATTCACTCCACCTAATTGCACACTAATAAATGAGGAATAATGTCGTTACCACTAATTGACACCAATAAGAACAAAATAGCCATGAATGAAACTAAATTTTTGTTTGCTGCCTTAGAGTGCTCGCCACACTTCTATGCCCTTTTACCGCCATTTTCGCTCGAATGAAATTGGTATATGATGGTTGTCGAAGCCAGCAAAAATAAAAACATACTCTAAATAAATTATGTATAGTGATTAAGCAGGGCCGTGTCCACAGAGATCGGTAATTATTTAAATCCTTTTAAAATGTAAAATGCAAAATGGGGGGATTGTTGACAACAATAAAAATTAAATTAAAATAATAAGAATGTAAATTAAAATTGTAATTCAAATTGGAAAAAGCTCTGGTTGAAGGAATTAACTCAGCTTGATTCGAATACTGATCATTGATTCAAATATAAATCATTACTACTTATGAATAGACCGGTTATAACTAGTGAGACCCTCTAATAGCCAATCTCTCCTTAACTAATCGATAACCAAGGTACGACCACTGGTTATTTCTCTAATCAATAGACAACCCTAGATACGATCATAGGATTTAATCAATTGACAGCTTAAAAAATCAGAGAGACCCAAATCCTAATTAACAAACGCATACGATGGTTCATTTAAATTAGATTGTTTATTCTCATAACACAACGCACTGCTATGCTATTTGTCACAAGCATTAAAATCTTCATACGATGAATCTTTTAATTGACAATAGATTAAATTGATAATTAAATAGTGGCCAATTATCTAGTTAACAAAGATAATCATGACCAATAATTTAGAGAATAAATAAATACCCAAAAAGTAACAAAACAATTAAAGCACAAGAAAGATCTCACAATAATGATGAATCAAAGCTTTATTAACCTTCAACTAGAATAATAGGTTTAGTTCTTCATAGAAAGAAGAAAAAATTTAGATCTAGGATTTTTTCTTCTTCTTCTTCCTTCCCCTTATTCTCCTTTCTTCTCCTCTAGAGTTCTTGTTAAAATAAAATACTAATATCTAAAATATTATCTAAAAATTAAATTCGGAATTACAAAAATAACCAAAAAGATAAAATACGTTAAACTAAAAACTGCAGGTCCTTAGTTGACAGCACGTGCCCACACCTTATCAATAAAGTTCTTCTAAAGGTCATAATTTCTCTAGGAAAAGAATCATCCTCAAACATCATCTTGTAGCTCAATTTTAGCACCAATCAATAGAATTGCACTTACAAAAATAAAACACAAGTAAATCACTATTATTAAGTGCAAAACATCGATATTAAAGGAAGTAAACAATGCAAAACTAGTGCATAAATTGACTCTAACAGTATACCACAGTCTTTACCTTTTCGAAAGTCTTCCACATTCTTACTGTAGACAGTCCTTTCATAAGTAAAATCACTTGCCAGGACTCAGCCTTTGATTCTACTTCATATTGGTCCTTTTCTGCTTCTAGCAGCTTATTTAATCGAGGTTCTAATGACGCACTAGTCGCAAGCTATTGAACACCTTGGTATACCCATCAATTCCCTCCTTAAATTGAAGGTGCTCCGTAACTATGGATATCATCGTGGAATTCCCTCGATCTAAACCAGTTATGGTAGTCTGGGATGGTGGTCCCAACCTATTGAAACTTTTAAACTCACATTTGATTGTGCACGGCTCTTTCATGCTCCTAGTCTAAATGCATAATAAGTGAGATAGTAAATGTACCTCTGAATTGTATAAGAACTCCATTCCTAAAATTACAACAAATATCGTCGATCATATAACCATAAACCTAGCATCTAGTACCCAAGTTCCCACACTTAGGTTGGCTACAACTATATCCTGTGAAACTACTTGATTATTTGAAGCAAAACTAACGTCAATGTTAGCTCTAGCGATCTGCAGTCCAAGACGTGGTATCAAATTCGCCTTTACATGTTTCACCATTTCACCCCATGTCTATTATTGCCCATGTTTCTACTCTGTTAACCATCATTACTACACACATCAGTCTACCTAATTAGGATTCACCCATCACGACACTTTTCAAATTCTCTTCATTTACGGGTTCCTCCTTGACCTTGACATCCATGTTGTTTAATAGTTGTAATGGATTTATATGCGCTGCATCTAATTTCGCAGCTGAAAGTTTCAAGGAATTCTCTTCCATTTCATTCACCAACGCATTAACCTTCTTGGGCTTTAGATAATCTTTTGCCCGATGTGGTCGGTTGCAAAATGTAATATCCTGAACTCTTTTTGTCTTGCAATTCCCTTACTTGGCTTTAGTGTGGTTGTCATTCTTCATCCTACGATCACACGAAATGTTGCCTTTCTTGTTATCTTTTGATTTCTTATATTCGAAATGATAAGTATTCATGGGTCTGAAATGCACCAAGCTATCAGCAGCTGGAATTGCCGTTGGTAAGTACCTTACAGCCTATTTCTGTAATTCCGTTTGAGCCCATTAGTGTATACTAATATAAAATTGAAGAGCTTGCCCTCACTTTATATTTTCTTGATGTCCAACATCAATTAACTAAACTCTTTAACGTAATCTCTCATTAAGCCGATGTGCTTTAGCTTTTTCAAGCTCTCCCTGCAAGCCAAATACCATTCCTCCATAAGAGCTGACCCTTCAATTCTCCCTTAAGTGTGTCCTATTTTTCAATTACCAATCGCTGTGTGCTTCAGTATCCTATTGAAGCCTACCTCGTTGACACAACTTAGTATCAGCCTCTATGTGTATGCTCGTGATAGTGACACGCTTTGTCTATGGTACTCGAATAGCTAGAAAGTGATGTTATACATCTTACTAAAAATCCTCCAACTTCTTAGTGTTTTGAGTTCTACTATAAGCCTTAGGTTCTAAAACCTTGACCTTTGAAGGCCCATCGTTTGAACGTGAATCAATGTTTACCGCCTGTTTCAGTTACTTAACTTTCTCTTTAAGGTCTCTAATATTGCTTTTCAGCACGTTCGCCTACGAGCAACATCTTCCTTCTCCATAAAATCATTTACAAACTCAGAGCAAGTTTTTTTTCACACTTTCTATCTCAATTAAGTTGATTGTCATGTTCTATGGCGAACTCTCCAAGTGAGGTTGCAAAACACCTATGATAGCATCCAATCACACCAACTTGTCCTTTCGTGGTTCTTCTATCATGTTGGTTTTCATTGCTAGTCATACAAGTTATGCGCTATTATCAATTTCCCCCGAAATTACACAATTTAAATCTTACACCATAGATTCCTTGAAACCACGTAGTGAGCTATCCTCGAAATGGTTTTAACGAAGCCTTGAAATCATTTGTCACCAACATTAATGCAACCATACTTTGTAACAACTGCTTTGGTACCAAATTGTTCCACCAACTGAAACAACCTTTGATCTGATAGCAATTGTTCTAACAACTGAAATACCCTTTGCCCTAATACCAGTTGTTCCAACAATTGAAACAATCTTTACCCAGATACCAATTGTCATTGGGTTTTGTCCGAAGATGTGGCAACCTGCGTCATGGCGTTAAGTCTCCATTTAGCCAACCACTCGATAATGCCAATAAAAGCAACCCACAATACCCATAACAGAGATTATCACAAGAGACTAGCCAGACCAACAACAAAGAATAGGAAACAAAACAACAAGGACACACAATATTATTCTTTACAGAGGTATTGTTATAAAATAGGCCAATTCTCGAAACACTTTTCAGATTCAAAAACAGAAACCCCAAGATAAAGAACACACACACTTGCACAAAGATAAAATAAAGCAACTCCAATCACCAAAAGAACTCAAAAGAAATGACAAGAAGATGTAACGTGGTTCGGCAACATAATGCCTATATCCACGGTTGAATCAGCTCTGCCTTAAAGCTTTATTTGAATAAGATGAGTTACAGGAGCAATGAGATTACATAGATTATCACTTCTCACACAAGAGCAGTATCTAATTCTCTCACAAAGAATCTCACAACCTGACCTCAACCAACCACCCTTTGCTGCTTCTATATTCCCTTCTTTATACACACAGACTTGGAACGGAATAAGTTTATTAAAACAAACAACAGCCATTCAAAGATGCCACCTCATTCACTTTGTAACAGAATATAACTAACTCTGGCTTCACAATTCTCCACCTAGTTCTATTCTGTTAAAGCTTCTTTCAGACACTGAATCAACTTCCTTAGCTGACCTATAGGTTAACTACACCAATCAAATTCAAGGCTGCTTTGAATTTGATTGATGGTAGAGGTTTTGTAAGTATGTCTGCAGGGTTGTGCTCTGTGGGAATCTTAACCACATTTACCACTTCCTGAGCAATTTCATCTCTGATGAAGTGAACCCTTATATCAACATGCTTTGTCCTCTCGTGGTACTTTGGATTCTTGCTTAACTGAATAGCACTAGAGCTATCACAGTTAATGTAGACTGGACCTTGCTCAAGTCCTAACTCTGACACTAATCCCTTTAACCAGATTGCTTCTTTAACTGCTTCTGAGAGAGCTATGTACTCTGCCTCAGTAGTAGATAAAGCAACTACTGATTGTAGGGAAGCCTTCCAACTTACTGCTCCACCACATAAGGTATAGACATATCCAGTGATTGACCTCCTCTTATCCAGATCACCTGCGAAATCTGCATCAGCATATCCTAGCACTTGGTCTGAGCTTCTGCTGCATCTTCCATATAAAATGCCATGACTTCCTGTGCCATTAAGATACCTTAACATCCACTTAGCTGCATGCCAGTGAAGTTTGCCGGGATTTGCCATGAATCTACTTAGCACTCCAATTCCATATGCCAAGTCAGGCCTGGTGCAGACCATTGCATACATCATGCATCCCACCACATTTGAATATGGTGTTTTCTTCATGAATTCAACTTCTGCATCTTCCATTGGCTCTTGCTGTTTTGAGAGTCTGAATTGTGCACCCAATGGTGTTGTTACTGGCTTGGAGTCTTTCATTCCAAATCTGCTGATAACCTTCTCTACATATCCTGTTTGAGAGAGAAATAAAGTCTTTGATCCCCTATCTCTGATAATGTGCATTCCCAGAATTTTAGTTGCTGGACCTAGATCCTTCATTTCGAATTCAGAGCTGAGTTCACCCTTAAGCCATTCTAGTTCTTCTCTTTGTTTACATGCCAAAAGCATGTCATCAACGTAGAGCAGAAGATAGATGATATTTCCAGAAGGTAGAGTTTTGAAATACACACAACTGTCATATTTGCTTCTATTGTAACTGTGTGTGATCATGAACTCGTCAAACCTCAAATACCATTGCCTAGGTGATTGCTTTAGTCCATATAGGCTCTTATTTAGTAAACATACCATGTCTTCTGTTCCAGTTTCAACAAATCCCTCTGGCTGTTCCATTAATATCTTCTCACTGAGATTTCCATGGAGAAAAGCAGTCTTTACGTCCATCTGATCCAATTCCAGATCATTGTAAGCTGTAATTGCTAACAGGATTCTAATAGAGCTGTGCTTGACCACAGGAGAGAAGACTTCATTAAAATCTACTCCCTCTTTTTGAGTGAAGCCCTTTGCCACAAGCCTAGCTTTGTACCTGGCTGGTTCAGTGTCTGAGGCTCCATCCTTCACCTTATAAATCCATTTGCAGCCTACCAATTTCTTGTCACATGGTTTCTTTACTAGTGTCCAGGTGTTATTCTTTTTAAGAGAGGCCATTTCTTCTTGCATAGCAGCCATCCATTTAGTCTTATCCTTGCTTTTCATAGCCTGTTTGAAATTGTGTGGTTCTTCACTTATTTCAGTTCCTGCTACTATCAAAGCATAGGATATGAGATCAGCTACTCCATATCTCTCTGGCATTTTGATGGTTCTTCTTTTCCTGTCCCTTGCAAGTTGGTATCCTTCTAGCTCTGACTGTGTTTGTTCTCTCTGCTGTTTTCCTTTACTTGGTGACTCCACCTCCAGCTCAGAATCTTCCTTTTCATCTACATTTGGTATGGCAATTTGAGTTTCAACCTTTGACTGTGTTATTGCTTCTTCATTAAAGACAACATCTCTGCTCACAAAGGTTCTGGTAGGTCTCCCATCAATGCTCCAGATTTTATACCCCTTAATACCCTCTGGATAACCGATAAAGTAACCTTTAACAGCCCTTGGTTCCAGTTTTCCCTGACTAATGTGTGCATAGGCAGGGCTACCAAAGATTCTTAGGTTGCTTAGATCAGGTGGTTTACCTAGATCAGGTGGTTTACCAGACCAGACCTCCTGAGGTGTTTTAAACTCCAGAGCTGACGATGGACTTCTGTTGATGAGGTATGTAGCAGTAACTACAGCTTCAGCCCAAAAATGCTTGGAGAGGTTTGAGCTCAACAGCATGCATCGAACCTTTTCAACCAAGGTTCTATTCATCCTCTCGGCAAGGCCATTTTGCTGGGGAGTGTTCCTCACAGTCTTATGCCTTGCAATGCCATGCCTTTTACAGAATTCATCAAATTCTTTGCTGCAATATTCTAAACCATTATCTGTTCTGAGCCTTTTTATTTTTCTCCCAATTTGATTTTCCATCAGGGCTGTCCATTCTTTGAATTTGTCTATGACTTCACTCTTATGTTTCAATATATAAACCCAAAGCTTCCTAGAGTAGTCATCTATAATGGTGACAAAGTACCTAGCTCCACCATGGGAGGGTACTTGGGAGGGTCCCCATACATCAGAGTGCACATAGTCCAGGGTCTGTTTTGTTTCATGCTTGCCTGTGTTAAATTTAAGTCTGGTTGCTTTACCAAACACACACTTTTCACAGAACTCGAGCTGAGTAATATGATCATGACCAAACAGACCTTGTTTTTGTAATTCTTTCATACCCTTCTGACTCATATGTCCAAGTCTCATGTGCCAAAGCTTGGTTTTATCACTACTTGCACTAGCATTCATCCCAAACTGAGGTACTGACCCAACCAGGACATATAAACCATTTCTTCTAATACCCTTCATAATGGTTTCACCTTTATTAAAAACTTCAATTTGACCATTTTCGGCCTTAATGCTACAGCCCATTTTATCAATCATGCCTAGTGAGATCAGGTTTCTTTTTAATTCAGGGACATACCTCACTTGTTTTAGCTCCCTGGTTTTTCCATCAAACATCTCAAGGTTGATGGTTCCCATTCCAGCAACTCTACAAGCAAGGTTGTTTCCCAGCAGCACTTTTCCCCCAGTTATGCTCTCAAAAGTTTTGAAGAATTCTTTATTTGGGCACATGTGAAATGAGCACCCAGAATCAAGAATCCACTCATCTGTGGGTTGTTTCTCTGCAGCAATAAGAACATCTGCACCTTCAGCATCTTCTTCATCTTCTGATGCAATGGCTGCCTTTCCATTTGTATCCTGTTGCAGCTTTTCAAGTTTCTTCTTTTCGAAGCAATCTTTGATGTAATGCCCTTCCTTTTGACAGAAGTAGCATTTCCTCTTTTTCTTCTTCTTGTCAGCTTTTTCTTTCTGGTTTTTGTTCTTCTTATCTTTGTTCACCTTCTTTTCTGGTTTTGCTTTGGCAACTAATCCATCTCCAGTGGCTTGGTCCTTCAACTCTGTCCTTTTCTTCAAGTCTTTTGATTCGAGGGCATTCTTGACATCTTTTAAGGTGAGAGTCTGTCTTCCATAGAGCAAGGTGTCCACGAAATGTTCATAAGAGTCAGGTAGTGAGCTTAACAAGATAAGGGCTCTGTCTTCATCTTCAAGCATAATGTTGACGTTTTCAAGGTCAAGAATCAGTTTATTGAATTCATCAAGGTGGTCTCTCATTGCTGTCCCTTCCTTCATTGAGAATGTGTAGAGCTTCCTCTTCATGTACAATCTTTTAGCCAAGGATTTTTTCAGGAAGAGTTCTTCCAGCTTTGCCCATAAACCAGAGACAGTCTTCTCTTTGCCTACTTCTAAGCTTTGTTATTTATCGTTCTTGAGTCTCCACCTAAACTTGAAGATCCTTCTCCTTTTTCTTTTCTGGACTTGATTTCTTCTTCATCATCAAGGGCTGTATCCAAGCCCTGTTGAATCAAGATAGCTCTCATCTTAAGACTCCATAAGTAGAAGTCATTCTCACCGTTAAATTTTTCAAGATCAAACCTTGTGCTGGCCATTCTTGAAGATCAAGAACAGAGAGTCTTACGGCTCTGATACCAGTTTGTTGTGCCAAAGAACAATTCTCTAAACACTTCCCAGAATCAAGAAATAGAAACCCAAGATAAAGAAAACACACACTAACACAAAGATGAAATAAAGCAACCCCAATTACCAAGAAAATTAAAGCTTAAAAGGAAGTGACAAGAAGATGTAACGTGGTTCGGCAACACAATGCCTACATCCACGGTTGAACCAGCTCTGCCTTAAAGCTTTATTAGAATGAGATGAGTTACAGTAGCAATGAGATTACAGAGATATTCACTTCTCACACAAGAGCAGTATCTAATTCTCTCACAAAGAATCTCACAACGTGACCTCAACCCTTATATTTTGCTGCTTCTATATTCCCTTCTTTATACACACAGACTTGGAACGGAATAAGCTGTTATCATAACAAACAGCTGCCAGCTCAGCATGCCACCTCATTCACTTTGAAACAGAATATGACTAACCCTGGCTTCACAAGTATCAACCCCCAAATTTTGCTGCCACAATAAGAAAAGATTATAAGATAGTTTAAGGATTTGTATGCTCAGGAACCACTCATTTTACCAAAATCCGGATCCCTCAAAACACACACTCATCTGCACTATATATACATGTTGCAAATAACACCTCCATTTGTTAAGGAGAGGTGGCATGTTGCCCTTGCACCACCTTATTTCTTTTCTCCAAGACTAGGCACCACTAAGCATGATTTTAGGAAGTATATCTTCACTCCCCTAATCATAAGGTAATCACTGCTCATTAGCCTAGAAGCAAGAAAGTGATGAGTAACCACTACTACATGCATCCCTTGTCTACACATTTCTAGGCATGAATTTTAAGGCCATGTCCTGTCAGTTGCACCGACCGCTGCCCACTCATGCTTGTTTCTAGGACCTATTTCTAGAGAACTCCAACCACCATGCTTAACATTCGACCGCCATTGCTTGAACACAGCTTGTACTTGTAATTCGAATGCATGCCTCTCATATTTGCGTAGTTTGGTCCCCATGTAATGTGTTGCACATTGCCCATTTACGTGCTTCCTTGCACACTTTTATGCCCGCTACCTACCAGCAAATGCGCTGCCCATACATGCTTTGGCGCTACTACCTTGTGCCATTTCGCATCTGTCCAACTTAGCTTGTGTGCGCGCTTTGCGCCTGCACACTTGTGAGATGTGGCGTGCGTGGGCTGTATGCAATGTCTCGCGCTCCCCGTGCTTGTCCCATGGCATGCGTTAGCTGTCATGCCTCAGCCCGCGTGCCAATCTTGCCTTGCTTTCGTGTTCATTTACAACCATGCTCACATTGTTGCCAACGGCTTGGCATGAGGTTAGAAGCCAAGCCATGGCATTGTCCATCATAATTTACGGTAGTGATACATATCCACTTCAAAGTTTATATCACACTTATAATTTAAAGGACATTCAATGATAACAGTCTATTGGTGAACAAAATATCCCAAATCTGATCTCTATTGTATATTGGGCATTCAATTTTGTCTTTAAGGCCATACGTTAGGGGGATAAATGACAATATATCATCTTAATACATGAGTAATTGATACTTATATATTACTATTATTTCCTTGGTGAATTGAAAGATACCTTAAATCCACTACAAAATGAAGTGATGAAGAAAATGACATTATATGCCATTGGTAGAACAACATTATTTTACATTTCTTTGTTAACTTGCATGGCTTATGCTGCCATTGGAAATAGTGTTCCAGGAAATGTTCTCAGGGGATTTAATCATCATTTTTGCTCACAGATATTACCAACTGATTCAGATTCTCTGATGATATGAAATTTCTGATTTTTTAAAGATCTATTTCATACGTGGCTATTAACAAAATGAATGGCTAAGATTTGTTTATTTGAATTTTATTTAACAACTCTTAAACTCTTATTTTTCTTCCCTAACTCTAAAAAATCTTACGTTCCCTAGTTCACTCTACAAAGCACAATACTTTTGATCAGCTACGATCTCTATCAAAATCAAGTCTTTGCAATTTCTAAAAACAAAAGAAAAATAAGGCCGAAGTTATAAAGGTAGGAAGCCGTAGTTTGATTAGGTTCTTCAATGTGAATAATTGCTTGGCCAATATTTGATTCAACATCATAAGAATTCTCTTCATGCATGATTAATCTGCTACTCTCAGCTAAAATTAGTTCTTGGGTGTTTGTATCATCCTAAAGTTAGACCTTCGATCTGCCATCTGAAAATTAAATTGCTATAGAGGAGACTTCTATTCTTTAATAGGTTTAATTAAAATAAACTCTTTGGATAATTGTGCTTGTTAAAGTACACGCTCAAACGTAGGCTCTTCTTCTTTAATTTTTCTTCTTGCACTGGCTGCCTGCTCTTTCCTTCTTCTTCATTTTTTCTTTCCTTTTTTTTTTGTGTACAGTGATTAATTATTGAGGAGAAGATGAGTTATTGATGGAGAGGGAAAAAAACCACTAGGAGCCATGGTATCATGAAGTGCGAGTTTTTTATGAGTGCATCGCTTAAGAGGCTTGTAATATATTTAATGAGAAAATAAGTCCTCACTATACATTTTGATGATTGTCACGTGTAGATTTTTAGAACATTGGATACCAGAATATGAGAAGATATGAATCCTATTAGGTAATAATTCCTCTCTCTCTCTTTATGTTTTCAGTCACAATTTTTCTTCTCTTTTTTGGGGGATTTGGTAGTTTTGGGATAACAATATAAAATTACTTAAATCCTAACCATATATTCTATACATGCACGTGTATAAAAAAAATTATGAAGTGAGTATAGCTCAATTATGCGCTAGATCCAAATCATTTTTTTTTAATATTAGTGAAGGTCATTTTTCCTATTAGTGTGTAAATGTGGAGAGAAATTTAGGTAAGACGGACCACTAGTGTTTTGCCATATAGAAAAACAGTGGTTCAAAAGTGGAACCATTAGTGTGTCCTACTAACTATTTTAATTTAGTGGGGTTCTCTGCTCTGTCATTGTTTGGAGAAAAATTTAATTGAGACAATTTATTGGTGCTCTGTGTTGGAATAGTGGGTTCAGAGATGGGAGCATTGGTGAGTCCCATTAATTTTTTAATTTAATATAACCCTCTGCTCTCTCATATGACAGAATATTATTTGAGTGTTCACAAATTTTTCTCTATTGTTTGGGCAAAAAGGGCAATTAGCCAGTTATTAGGTACCCAATGAGGGCAACCACTTACCCCTCCATGTTTTTTCTCGTTAAACCATTAGTACCGTAAGTCAAAACTTGTAAATACTCTCATTCTTCATGGGGAGCATAATTTGATGCACTGCTTCTCGGGGACCCTTTTTCTGGATTTGTTGATGACAAAAATCAGCATCCTAGAGTCTCTTTCATAACTAAAATTTTATACGATTGTTTTAGGTAGCCGCCGTGTTTTGGAGCATGTACAACTTCGAGCTACGATAAGTATATGGCTAATTGAGTACGATTATGAAAACCAATTTAGTACGATTATGAATTTAATGAATTATATTATTTCAGTGAAGTTAATTTAGAGTTTTAGTACTTACTATTCATATTAAATTTTTTTAAATCATATTGTTGTTTGAACATAACCCCAACTATATTGAATATCTAACTTCGCTGTTGCCTAAAAGTTTTGTGGTCCGCAATGATACACGGCCAATGTTTAGTTGGTATTAAGAATAATAGATTTATGTACAATATCTTTAGTTGATATCAACATGCCAATGCCGCGCTCATTTATATTCACATGTAAATTAGGTTCATAAGATGCGAGTTGCTGGTAACTTGCTCGGTGACGTATCCAATGTGGAGTTGTGTGCGAAAGTGTCATTTGTTGCAGTTCAATGCCACTTATGCGCAGATGTGCAATCAATAGGCACTAGATAATTTACAAAAGATAAAGAGAGAATAATTTACAAAAGATTCGGCAACGATACCAACATCCAAGGAGGCAAAGAGAGAATAATTTTTTTTTAACAATTAATAGAGTATAAATTTGAGTGATTAAACCTTATTTTCTAAATACTTAAATACATTTAGTATTCTCAACGCTCTTGAAGGAAAGAATTTGCCGAAGGAAACAATTTCTCGCATCCCTACAAATAATATAGATCTCAACTGAACACTCAAGAGAACCTCCCAAACTTTCTAAGAGCTCACTTGTAAATACTGTGTTTCTCTGCACACTCTCTCATAGAGTTAAATCTTAGGCTCTCTACATTTTGGGATGCTTTACTCTCTCTCTCTTCGTTAATAGTGTAAGGATGGCGTGTAAGGATCGCCTTAAGCTTGCGGTCCAAAATCCGGTGAAATATCCGCCATTTTCATGAGCAAATATTGACAAATCATGAATGAATTGCGGATCGACCATTCATAATGGCCAAAGACCACGTGAGATTTAGGCAACCAAATTTTATTGAAAAATGCTACGTAACGAGAGAAACGAGAGAATGACGAGAGAAAACATACTCTTTCATTTTTTTTATTTTTTTAATGTTTAATGAGTGAGAGGAACGAGAGGAGAGAAACGGCAGCAGTTTCTCTCGTCATTCTCTCGTCCCTCTCGCTGCCTAGCAGCGCTCAATTTTATTTGCATGAACAAAATTTTCAAAAGTAAAATAATTTTATACAGACAATTGCCAACTTCTTCAATGGTCCCCAACCTCGCCACTTGGCATTTAATTGCAGGAACAAAATTTTCAGAGAATTTTGCTATTTCATTATCACGCTTTTACCGAGCAAATATTTTGCCCTATTTTCTTTAATGTTTTCCCACATTCAAGTCAAATTTTCAACATGTAGAAAATTTAGCACTTGTTGGTCGGATTAGACTTCTTTTTATCGCGGTTTAAAAAAATTAAAATATTTTAATAATAAAGTTAGCTATTGAAAATTATATTTAAATAAATTTTTTTCAGGGAACAATAATGGAAATAAAATTCATGTGGTTAAAAATATTGATTATTGATGAAAATTAAAAAATAATAGTCTAAGTGAGACAACTTTTTCAAGAAAACAAATTTACCAGATTCCATGTGTATAAATTTGTTGAGATAGTGAAAATATCTATAGTGAAAACAAATTTCCCCAAGTCTTGTGGTTTTCAAGCATCTATATTTGGCTAGTCACTTGAGGGTGATAGAAACGTTATAATAATTATGCCTAGATAAAAATAATTCGATCACTACAATAAAAGACATAGTTTTCGTAAGAAGAGGTGAAATGACTATTTTTTAAAATAAATAAATATATTTGTAAAAATTTTACAAAAACGTAAGTGCTTTAATTTCCACTTAAAACAGTTTAAAAAAAAATCAATTGAAGAGTCGGATCCCTTTTTTTCTTTTTTTTTTCAATAGTACAAATGGAAGAAAAATATATCTACAAAGCTCACAAAAACCCATCATCCTTTTATCAATCAACCATTGTATTATATATTCATGCGAGAATCTGAATACTCACAAAAGTCGCTCGTGGCATAGAGCAATAGACACCATTCATTTCGCATAGGAAACGTCGTCATTTTATTTATCAACCAGAAACTTATTATCACATATTTGTCGCCAGCCTAAAGCGCGGTTTTCAAATAGTATTATTTGGTTGATTCCGAGTTTGAATCCTAAAACTAGAGGAAATAATGAGTTAATTTGAACTTTGTCTACTATTCTATCATTTAAAGAAAAATAAATAAAAAATATATTATCAAAAATTTAAATTATCCATTTATAAGGAGAAACATAAGAATCATGGCTGATTTTGTCAATTTATGTGTAAACTATGTAATATACGTTAAGCATAAACCAGCTTTTTGATTGGGCTTCCTTAAAAATAGTACACCAAGGAAATTCGGAAAAAAATTTCCTTTCATTTTTTTTCTTTTCACTCAAATTATTTTTTGTATATGAATTTTATGTTCTTAAAGTTTAGGTATGTTTGATATGGGATTCAAACAAAGTATTCAGAAGTTAAGATTAATTCAAATTTTTGGGTTGTATTCTTCTTATTTTTAATATCCGAAAAATTGTTTCATATGAATATGCAATACTGTTTTCAATAAATAAGAATTCATGAGTGGAAAAATTATGATTCCATTAAGATATAAGCGCAATCAATATGTGAAACAAGTAATATATCAAAGTGAAAAAAGATGGAGAACAAACTCAATCAAGGATGCAAGTACTACTTCAAAAATTTCTCAATCAAGAGGAAAAAAAAAATCGTAACAGTCAAAGACGACGAGATAAAATTACTCTGTAAAAAAATTACAAATTTATCACACTAAAAGATGTTATCAATTTATGTCACTCAGAAATAAGGAGACAATTTTCGGATTTTGAACCGCTGAAATAGCCCCATTGATTTTAACATTTAGAACGGACAACATTATTGCACGGAAACACCATAAATTGAGTCCCCCACATGAACTGTCGAGTCTCACATTTTCAACACTAAACAAGTGAGTTCCTGATATCATATATAAATATGTAAAAAGGCAACGGAAGATGAAAGATAAATTGAAGTGAAAGGAAGAAATGGAAGGTGAGAACACAAAACCAAAGATACTTATCTTTGGGGGTACTGGATACCTCGGTAAGTATATGGTGAAAGCAAGTGTTTCTTCTGGTCACCTTACTTTTGTTTATGCTCGACCTGTTACACAAAATTCAAGACCCTCCAAGCTTGAAACCCACAAGGAATTTCAGGGTATTGGCGTCACCATTATTGAGGTTACTTCATTACTCAATTATCTCGATCTCCTTTGGTTTTGTTTCTTTTTGTTTTCCTCTTTTTTCTCCCTTTAAATGCACGCGTGAAATTCGAACCTTAGACATCTTATACTTCTTTCTATGAGATTAATTTTGTGTTGATCGAATTGGAACCCTCCGATATTATTTGTAATAATACTATTGAAATTAAAACAGGGAGAGCTGGACGAGTACGAGAAAATTGTATCTATACTTAAGGAAGTAGATGTGGTGATATCTACTGTAGCTTATCCTCAGTTCCTTGATCAACTGAAAATTGTTCATGCCATCAAAGTTGCTGGTAACATTAAGGTATTTAATTGAGCTCTTTCTTTTTTTAAAAAATAAAATAAATCGCTTCGTTGTCTTTTTTTTTTTTTTTGAGAAATTGAAATACAGTTTGTTTGCTAATTGGAAAATATTAGAAAATTTTAAGTGTGGACGTCCGCATTTTGTAAATGTAGATTTAAGCTAGGCAATAGTAGTTAGCTATAAAAGACATAAAAATATATATGAGGGCTACTTAATTAGCAAAATACCTAAAATCACAAACTTTAACAATTCAGTGCTGCATTGCTTCAAATTTGTTTAAATAGAACAGATCTTAAACACACTATGTTTTGGTTGCTAGAGGTTTCTTCCATCTGAGTTTGGATGTGAAGAGGACAGGGTGAGGCCTCTGCCCCCTTTTGAAGCTTACTTGGAGAAAAAACGAATAGTAAGAAGGGCAGTAGAAGCAGCTAAAATTCCCTACACCTTTGTCTCAGCAAATCTCTGTGGTGCTTACTTTGTGAATGTCCTGCTTCGTCCATCTGAATCACATGATGATGTTGTTGTTTATGGAAGTGGTGAAGCAAAAGGTACGTATACCTTCCCATGCAGAAGTCCACACATATTAAAATACAATTTACCCTAAGAGTTCATTTGTTGAATATCTTTTTGATGTTATATCATCTATTTGTCTATTTCAGCTGTCTTTAATTACGAGGAAGATATAGCTAAATGTACGATCAAAGTGATAAATGATCCAAGGACGTGCAATCGAATTGTGATTTATCGACCGCAAACAAACATTTTATCACAGCGCGAATTGATCTCCCTTTGGGAACAGAAGACTGGACGGAGTTTTAAAAGAGTTCAGGTTTCTGAGGAAGAACTAGTAAAGCTATCTCAGAGTAAGAATTTTGATTTTGTATTTAATTTTTTGTTTAATAAAATTATTTACTTTTATATAAAGTCATAAACAGATAAAATCAATACAAGCAGGAGCGGAACCGGAATGATGTTCCATTCTACGGGCCCAAAGTATAAATCTAATGGGGTCGATACGTAAATTGTTTTGTTAAATTTCAAATTAGACCCTCATCTTTTATAAATTTTTGCCATAACCTATATGTTTCTCGTGTATGATATTTTATCACTCATTTGACTGTTAATCGTTTGAAGTTAGTATCTTAACTAAGGGCACCATACCCCACAATCCGAGTATTATTAGATAATTAAAAAGTTTAAGAAAGTCAATAAAATAAAAACTATCTAACTGTGCCAATTTGGGTAGGGTGTACATAGGATAATTTTTCTAGTTAAATGAAGTTAATTAATAAAGTATTTCTCAAACCTAAAAGTACTTATTTAATGTTAGTGTGATGTAACAGCTTTAATTTTAGATTTTTTTTTTAAATTGAAAAAATTTTAGTTACCTCATTCTAAGAAAAATTTATATCTTCACCTCTGCCTAGTTCCACCCCTAACTATAAAATTTTATAAGCCTCGATCTCTTTGATATCTCATTCATTTTTACACTTAATTAATATTGTTTATTACAACCTATTAATTTTTCAATTGTTGCAGCCTTACCACCTCCAGAAGACATACCAATATCCATCATGCACAGCGCACTTGCAAAGGGTGACTTGATGAACTTTGAACTTGGAGAGGATGACATTGAAGCTTCAAAGCTGTACCCAGATTTTAAATTCACCACAATCGATCAACTTCTTGACATTTTTCTCATTGACCCCCCAAAACCTGCACGTACGGCTTTTGAATAAGAAGCTTAATTTATGTAATTTTCGACTTTAATTTGCCTCTAAAACTAGTTCTATCCTTGTTTTGTGTCAATAAATCAAAAGACGGAATAACAGAATATGCATGGAACTCCATGCATATTTTGAAGCTTTTATAGATTTTTACTCTATAGAAAAATGCCGTGGTAACGAAAGATATAAAATAAAATAAGCAGACAACATAAAATAATCACAATATAATTTATAGTGAGAATGATAGGTTATCAAAGAAATGTTGAAAAAATAATTCATTTTTCAAAAGAAATTTATCATACTCTTCCATTTCGATCTTTCCTCCTTTAAATTCCATGATATAAAAATTTTTTAAGTTTCAATTCCCAAGAATTAAGGAAATGGAAGGCATAGGAGTTGGAGCATGGGTAGATAGTGGGCTAAAATAATTAAAGGGGAAACTATTTTTGATATTTGATTAAAGATAAAGGGTAGTGGAAAGTATTTTACTAGTGAAAGATTTAATTATTCTTAACTTCATTGCTTCAATCGGAGACACGGCCATGTATTTATAGGCCTTACAAATTCTAGGTGACCACATGTTTAGAATTTTTATGCTATGGCTAATTTTTAACCATAACTTTTTTCTAAATATTTATAACTGTCTAGAAGATATTTTCTAGATTCTTAGATACTAATTTCTGGCATTCATAAATTTTTTTAAAGATATTTTCTAAATATTTAGATATTTTATTGCTCTTAATATGTCATATTGTGTAAAAAATAATTGTCAACTGAAAATGTGTTTGGTTTGTCTGGTTGTTATGATTCTTTAAAGATCAAGACACATTTAGAGTAGCAAAATAATTGTGGCATTCAAATAGGTATTTTCTGCATGCTTAGATATTTCTGACATTCATAAATTTCTTTTGAAGATATTTTCTAAATGTTTTGATATTTTGCTACTCTCAATATGTTATATTGTGTAAAAAATAATTGTTAACTGAAAATGTGTTTGGTTTGTATAGTTGTTATCGATACACATTCAAAGCAGCAAAAATGCTCATTCACGAACCAAGATTTACAGGCAAATCTCATGCTTGAAAGAGACTGAAAAGAAAGTTGAATAAGAATTTTTTAAATGCAGTCTTTAGGAGGATACGGAACAATTGTTTCTTGTTGTTCTGATACTTGCTAGGGGTGGAAAAACCTAATCTAACCCAATGGACCTAACCTAACTCAACTCAAGCCAATCCAATTTAATTTTGGCTAGTTAAATGAATTATTGTAGGTTAATTGGGTTAATTTTTTTAAACCTAATTAATATTTGGGTTGGGTTGAGTTAATTATGATAGAATAATGATAGAGTTAAAAACTCTTGTACAAACTTATTTTGTACAAACTGATGTATCATGATAAAATTGGTTGAATTAAATATCTCTTACCCCACAAGATTTATTTCTATTATTTTATATTTTCATTCAACCAATAAATTAATGCCACATCAGTTTGTACAAGAGTTTGCGGTTGTATCATCACTCATTATGATAAACTCATTTAATCCAACACAACCCAACCCACATAAGTGATAATACTTATTTGTTTTAGTGCTGGTAAACATTCCAATTAAGCATGTGGCTATTGATATAGTAGCATATAATTGCTTAGTAAATTTATTATCTTGTAAGTTTAATTTTGAAGGTAAGTTGGTTTCGGTTTATTTTTATTTTTTAATAAACTTTTAGTATTACATAATTATAAATTACTTTCATTTTATTACAGGACATGATGCCAGTTAATTATTTAAAACATCTGAATTTGCAATTTGAAAAAGAGATGCGGAAAGCTAGGAATAAAATTTAGAAGCTCATTACTTTTAATTTTAAGATAGGTTTTTTTAGCTTTCTTTATCGAATGTTAGACCATGAATGAAATTTTCATGTTATAATATATTTACATTTAATTTTAATAAGTCTCATTTTAAGTTTTATATCTTTTTTATTTAATTTTAAATTCAAATTTTCAACTTGATCAACCCAATCCAACCTGATGATTTAAAGATTAAGCTGGATCAGATTGAGCATATTTATTGGGTTGGGTTGAATTGATTTTATATCAGCCCATTCAATAGTGGTTTAGATTGAATATTCACAAATCTTATCTAACCAACTCATGCCCACCCTTAAAATTACGTGCTTCTCAAATGAGCTAATTTATGCTGCCAACTTCAGATTCTATCTTTATTTCACAAAATAGGCAGGGGAAAAGCAGACAAATCATATGATAAAATTGTTTAGTAAACTTAGCGCTAGAATGGATTCAATATGATGGTAGTTTCGAAAGTAAGAGTTAAATAATCCATTCCGCATTCAACATTAAATGTTGAGTTATTCTTTTTCACACTTAATTTTATTCAAACTTATTTGATAAATATGATGGTAGTTTCGAAAGTAAGAGCTAAATAATCCATTCCGCATTCAACATTAAATGTTGAGTTATTCTTTTTCACACTTAATTTTATTCAAACTTATTTGATTAATTTTCGGTGTTAATTTAAAAACAAACAAATTGAAAATAGCTGGATCTAGTTTCAATATTAAGTGAAAAAACAAACAACACTGAACCCTTGATTTTGGCATTTTCCTTGAATGAAGTTATTTAATAAAATAAAAAATTGTTTTCTTATTGGAATTGCGCATCGGTGTTTGTCTCATACAATTTATATTCATATCATATTTTTCTTCTTTTTAATCTCTTTTTAAATTTGATTGCATTAGTAAAATTTTCTTTACACAGAAAACAGAAAATTTTACTAATAAAGGGTTCATCTCACTTAACGCCCTATTTATTACGCAAGTAGTTTCAATATTATTTTGTTAATGAGTTTGAAAGCATTCAAATTCAATTGTTTCCATTTTTTAGTTCATTTTATAAAATGCATTTATGAAATTTGAGATCATTTTAGTAATGGGGTTCATTGGACATAAGGTCGTACTTTTGATAAGAGTACGGAAATTTTATTACTAGTTGATAAAGTGACCAAATTAAATATGGATAATTGCATTAAAGCCTTATTTAGGGGTGTCAAAAATATCCGCGCAACCGGACTTGAACAGAACTTATGCGATGTGGGCCAAGTAATATCTAGTCAAGGGATGAGGTCAAGCCATAGCCTCAGGCATCACTTGATAAGTTAGGGATGGGGTTCGAAATTCTAATTTTATTTAAAAAATTATAAAATATATATTATTTTAAATAATTATATTTATTCGGTCAATCTATTGCATACATTAAAAATTTGAAAAATTTAAATTCATATTTTCATGCCCAATTTCATTAAAAAATTAAAAAATTATATAAATCTAAACATATACATACATAATATTATAAAATATAAAATCCAACGCTTTTGAAGCTTGGACAAAATGCGTAGCCTGGGTGTTCAAAAAACATGTCCGTGGAGGATCTAGGCTTTGCCATTCCTGGGCCCAACCCCAGGTTTTGTCATCCCTGGTCTTACTTATCAAAGTAAATGTTCCTTTAATTTTTATGATTTGAGCAAATTATTTAGTTATTGTTTTTTTAAAAAATTATTTTAAAGGACCTTACTATATATATAATTCCATGAAATCTGATTTATCATCTATTTTACATAGTTTCTTGTCAAATTTGTTTAAATTTTAAACAATATCAAATCTAAATACCATTTCACCCTTGAAAAATTAAATCTAATTGCAACAAAAATAACAACATGAGAGCACAAAAACTAATTGAGCAATTGGTTTAATCTATAGGCATTGAAAGAACATTTACCTTATTTATTATTTATAACTATTTATTTAGATCATTGCAAAGTGCTAACGAATAAAGAAAAAAAACTGATCATTACACTTACAGTAATACTAGACATTCTTTATTGTATCCTTCTTTGCTCTAAATGATTTAGGACAATCAATAAATTGGAAACTGCATATCAATCTTATGCTTTCAAACCCATAAAAGAAAATAAGATTGAAGCTACTTGTGCAACAAGTCCTCGAGCCTTAGTCAAGAGGTTTTTAAATAATTTTATTTTATTAGAATTTATATCTTAAAGAGAAAGATTAAAAAAAATTGATTTAATCTTTAACCATGCATTTGCTTATTTACTTTTTTTCCCTGCTTGTATAACAAACTAGGAAATAGAACCACACTTCACGCGGCTTTGAAAAAATATTTAGTATTATCTTTTTTTCTTACTTTACCCTTGATGAAACTAATAAAAAATATAAATTGATTTTTTTTAAGATGAGACAGCCTTATAAAATTAATGTTATTTATGAAAGTAAATTATTTGTTTGTTAACTTTAAATATATTTATTAATACCAAAAAATAGAATATATTATTAAATAATAATATAAAATGATTAACTTATTTGTTTTTAAAAAACAAAAAGTCAAAATAGTTACATAATCACTCAAACTAACATAATTCCTTGTGAGATAGTGGGAGTTATAGGAAAATTAAAGGTTGCTAATGGGAGATAGTGAGGAGACTAAAAAATATATGTTATGAACATCTACATTTATTTTAATAATTTTATAACACTCCCCCTTGGATGTTTATTACAAAGAATATGTCTCATTAAAATCTTTACATAATTGTTATTGTGTAATAATAATCAAATTAATTATGAGAAGATGAAAGGCCAAATTTGAAAGAAAATTTCTCTATTTATTAGATAATAGAAAATATACAAAGATATTTTTTATAAATTTATATTTTTTAAGAATAAAAATAAAAATGATATTTTACAGATACTATATTTTAGATTTAAATATACATTTGGTATTATTTTTTATATTTTGTATTTCAAAACTGAAAACAATAATATGCGTTTAGTAAATATAGTTAAAAATAATAAAAACAAATAATATGTACACAATTCTTTTCAGAGAAATACTTTTTTTTTCCAAAAAAACAAAAAAATAATTTTTACTAAACATTTTTAGTTATACTTATAGTCTCCATAAAAAAAAAAGTTATACTTATAGTCAAAAAATAATTGTGACAATATTACATACACAAATATACCATAATAATTTAAGCAAAATTATTATAAAAAAATTAAATGATGATAAAGTTTTATAATTACCATTAATTAAAAAAAAGTTTTACATTGTCATTGTTTTTACACCATAATTAAGATATATGTACAACATATGATTTAAATAAAATAACTATAAAAAATTACATGATACGCATTATGTGTGTAATCATGCCACATAGTCAAAAATAATTGTGACAATAATCCCATCTCTTATAAGCAAAATTATTAAATGATGATAAAGTTTTATAATTACCATTAATTAAAAAAGTTTTACATCTCAAATAAGATATATGTAAACATATGATTTAAATATGACAATGATTTAAATAAAATAACATAAAAATAAATCAATATTAATAAGTGGCTTATTAATATCTCCTTCTTCACTGGTAACCAAATCTTGCTATCCTCACCATCAACAACAACATGTGGATCCATATCTTGTTACTAGAAAATTAAAAAAAATAACATATATCAAATATTAATGAAATTAAAGAAACTACTTCTAAACATACATAGCTCAAACTTTTGAAATTAATCAAATGCAACATAGCATAAAAGCCATTTTACCAATATGTCATAGATAAAAAATTCAACAGTCCAAAATAAAAAATATTCCAATACAACTTCACCAATTCAAATTAATGGCATAAAGAATTTCATGGCATAAACAAAAACAGATATCTGTATTCTTCATGCTTAAAACACAAATACAATGCTATTCGGCAATCACCATTTTCCCAAAACATATTTATCTGAAATTACAATTTTCAGCTTGCATTTCGATTCAATGACAGAGAGAGAAAATATTAAAACTCATAATGACCAAGCACACAAAGCAGCAGCATAGCAACAATTAAAGCAGCAGCATAAGACAAATCCCGCAATTCCAGTTCATGGCTCCCTTTTTTTTCATTCCGCAAACAAAATCAAAGTGTACCAAAACTATACTTACACGATTTTGCTTTCAGATCAACACAATTACTCATAATCTAACATATTTATTCAAAATTATTAAAACTCATAATAACAAAGCACACGAAGCAACAACATAACAACAATTAAATCCCCCAATTCCAGTTCATCGCTTCCTTTTTTTTTTTTCATTCCGCAAACAAAATAAAAGTGCAGCAAAACTATATTCACACGGTTTTGTTTTCAAATCAACACAATTACTCATAATCTAAAACAATTACTCAAAATTATTTTGGCATGAATAGAGGGAATACATAATTAACATGCTTTAAAAAAATCTCTCAAAATTATTCAAACAATTACTGAAATAAAATTTTTTTCCTGAAATTAAAAAAAATTACCAGCAAGCCGAGAGAGATGCCAAACAGCAGCAGCGACATTTTGTAGATTGTTTTTAACTTAAACAAAACAAATACTGGCAAGTGACAGATCCAGCTATGGCTGGGCGCTGGGCGAAGACCAGCAGCAACGGCTGAGAGTGCAGATTTGTTGAGGAAAGGGATAGAGTGCAGATTTGCTGCAACTGAATCAAGAAGGCTGCGGGGGGAGGGGGAAGAGAGAGAGGCAGTAAAGAGATAAGGAGGAGGTCACGATTTTTTTTATTTTTTTAATTCAATTTTAGGTTTAGTTTGTAAAATTTGGAGAACATGTTTAACTTGTTTTCAATTGTGTAGTTATAATAATGAATCCGGATTTTGTGTTTTGTAATTTGTTTTGTGAAAAAAATCCACCGAACATGTTTTACGTGTGTATTATAAAAATGAAAACGAAAACATGGCTTGGAAAAGGGTACCGAACGGGCCCTTACAGATCCAGCTTTAGCCAACTTCCATATACACTCATTTGCTCCTCTCATTGGGCGTGTATGTTACAGAATTGTTTTGAATTTGTCTTTTGATTAGAAAGGAAATGAAAGCCTGAAAAGTGGCTTGGTCATGAAATGAATGACAAATAAATGAAGCACGCTATTTATTTATTGTTATTTTTTTAGGCATTATGTAATATGGTGATAATAAAAATTGGAAAGATTTTGTAATTAATAGATATATTATGAAGTACGTTTGTTTACCATCAGCTTCTAAAATTTTCATGAAGTACTTTTTAAGTAAGAATTTCTTAGGCTGATCATCTGAGTTCAAATATTTAAAGAGGTAGGGGGCAAAAAAATTAATTTAAAGTTTTTTCTCACCCTCTTTATCTTTTTTAAAAATTATGTAAGTAAAAAACAAAAAAAAATTGATTGTTCACCATCAGGTTTGAGCAAACATATCAGCGAATGGGATGCAATTTAAACCCAATTATAATAATTACTGAACAACTAAGATGGGCTGGGCTTTGACTTGATCCAAAATGTCTATCAAAATTTAGAAGCTGTTTCTTTCTCACTCAGACATTCAGATAGATGAAAAAAAAAAAAAAAAAAAACCCGCACATTGATGAAAGACTATTTCATCTTATGCTGCTTTGAGAAACTTCAATGCATTTCAGAGTGAGAGTTACTTGTGTGGGGCCGGGCGACCAGACCACGTTGGACCTGGGTTTAGCAGGCCTTGGAGCCTGCAAATTTTTATGGGTCCCATATAATTTACTTTGCGGGTCCCGACTGGTCAGACGCGCCACTTTAACAGTCTAACCCACACAAGTTTGCAGATGCACCATCTTGGCAATGGCAGCCGAACCCACACAAGTTCTCAGTCAGAGTGCGTATCAACAATAAAGAACTACAAACACAAAAGCTGTATTAATTTTGCCAATTGTTTTCCGATAGGACAATCTAATGAATAATGCCACGATTGAATTTTGTCACTCGCTTTTATAACTACCATTATAATTATAATTTTAATAATATTATAATTATACCCACAAACTATTTAATTATATTATATTAATTAATATGTAAAATTATATTAATTAATATAAATTCAATTCTTTATAATATAATATAATTTATAAATTTTTTTTCTCCTCTTTTCCTTGTTTGCAGTTTGTGTTTTTTTTTTTTTTACTTTTGCATTTGCCTTTTGCTTTTTATAATAAAAATATATAAATTAACTTTTTAATTTAATATAATCTTAATAATATTTTTATTTTTATATTATAATTTAATATAAATTAATAAATATTTTTATTATTCAATAATATTATATTATATTTTTATTTTTTTTTTTTATTTTTATTTTTATATTATAATTTATTAATAAATTTATAATATAATAAATATTTAGATATAAATAAATTTGATATCCACCAATCCCGCAATATTTTTTTCAAATATTTTTAATTTAATTTTAATCTAAAAATGTATAAGGAAAATAATGTAATTTATGGATTATTATATATCTATTATAATTTTGTATGTATTATTTTTCTTTAACTTAATACATGACTTATTTTATTATTATAATTTTTTTCTTCGAATTAGAATTTAAAAATATTAATCTTTATTATTATTGTAAAATATAATATTTAATTTAAATTAATTATAAAAAAATTGGATGAGTGCTTATGGTGATGAATGAAATGAATATCTTCTCTTAGAGTTTATTTTAAATGATAATATGAAATATAATTATTATTTTTAGACACTAGTTTGTGTTTTTTAAATAAATTTGTGTAATTTATACTTAAAATTGAGAATTTGTATTGGATTGATGTTGAAATTTTAATTTTTTATTTACATTGTTTAAATATAAAATTGAGTATGTTATATGAAATTTGAGGTTATTATTATAAATTTACATATTAAATATTTGTGGTTTTTAAAAATAAATATTATTAAAACCCATGGTGAAAAAAATCTCTTCTCTTAGAGTTTATTTTAAATGATAATATGAAATATAATTATTATTTTTAGACACTTTTGGTAATTTATCAAAATCAGAATTTGTATTGGATTGATGTTGAATTTTTATTTACTTAAAAAAAATTAAAACCAGTTATTGCAAATTGCAGTGGGTTTGATAATTTAAATTTTATGCGGGTTTGGGTTTGGTAATGGCAATTTTCTTAAAAAAATTAAAATCCGCTGCAAGTTGCAGGTGGGTTTAATAATTTAAATTTTATACGGGTTTAGGTTTGTTAATGGCAAACTCGCTGCGGGCGGTGCCCATTGCCATCCCTAATCATAATCGGTCTAAGTTCAAAATAAATGCAACAACATTATGCTAAATAAGCATTAAAAATAAATAGTATGTCTACCCTAGCCAAGTCTTTTTCCTAAAGAAGAAATGAAATATTTCATTACAAATAAATTGGGAATCCTAAATTATCCACCATTATATGTATCCATTCGCAGTTTTACTTCTTCAATCCAATCTTCAAGAAGGCTAAAAATATTATAGATCTGTGGCTGTACGAACAAGCCAGAGGCTGTGATCCAGCAGCCCCCTAAGGTAATTGTATTCGATTGGATTAAGTTGAATTTGATTAAGCTGGATTGTATTATATAATGTATTATATTTGGTACAATATTGGATTGGACAATGTTAGATCATATTTAAATAAAAAAATAATATTTATGAATATTTAAGAGTAATAATTAAAATTAATTTAAAAGTAATTAACAAGAGCATTAAATATATAGTAAATTAGTTACTGGATAGCCATAATTATAATAAACAAATATAAATTAATAAAACTATTTAATTATTTAATTAATATTTATTAGATATTTTAGATATATTTTATTTTATCAAAAAGTTAGCAAATAATGTATATATAAAATCAATTATTTACTTGTATTATTAATTTCCATGATTATTTTTAATATTACATTGGTGATTATTAAATTTAATACAATCAATTATTGTAACAAATTATTAAATAGCTAATTTTATTGGAGTAAAAGTACCAATTTAATTAGACTATAAAAACAAAATAAAAATAAATTCAAGTAAATCATGAATAAAATAATTAATTAAGTAATTAAATTTTAGGTTACAAATAAAAAATAGTGTTATTTATGAAAGAAATATGAATAAATTTTTTTCCTCTTATTCTAATCCCATCTAAACTCACTTGTAAATTGGGATTGTTAATCCCATGATTTAAGAACTAAATTTAAATTTAGTCTTGCCTAATCCAATCCAAGCAAAGTAGCCAAATATGGGATAAAATATTTAATCCCAAAATTAATCTAATCTCATACTTAATCTTAACTCCCAAACATGCATAAAGGGCTTATGCTAATCCAATCAATCCTCTATCAAAAAAGCCAAGATCATGAAACTACTGCCAACAAAACAGACGACATGAAAGTGTATCAGCTGTCAGCGTCAAAACATTTCCCATGATTCATAAAATGATAAAGATGAAAGGTACAAGTTCTGTTTGAGTTGGGGCAAAGAGCAACATCATATAACAAAAGAAGAAACCTAGATCAAGTTAAGCAATTAGCAGCCTAGAAAAGACAAGTGAAACAAACCATTTTAAGTCCACCAAGAGCAGGGAGGCAAAATGGATGACTGTCATTTTGCGGATAAAAGAAGCTTGAAGCACAAAAAGATACCAAAAAAAGTATTAAGTGATGAATCTAATATGCTAAAACTACAACCAAGAAGAACTCGAGCACAGTGTAAAAAGAATTCATCGTATTGACATTTATGCACTACAATTCTTCATGACAGGCTCTGGCTCAAATTCTAAGACTGGTTCTCCAATAGTCATTTTCCCATGAAAGATATTCAACAATTGAGGCACATGATCCTGATATTTGGTCACGAATGTATCCAAGAAGCGCTTGTTAGAGTTTATCACCAGAGAAGATAAACAGATTTTATTTTCTTCATTAATCAAGCCCCTTGAAAGCAAAACTCTTATAACTGAACAACGGGGGATGATCCTCCTCTCCAAACTATACATAAACGCACTTGGAACATGGGCAATAGCTGAAGGCTGCCAACCCATCTTGTTTACCAAAAAATTGAATACGCTGACTAATTTGATCTTAGATGCAGTCATATAAATGGGACACTTTCTAAATGCCAACCTAATGTCCCCGTCAGACCAACCCCACCTCCTCAAGACATCCAATTTGCACTCCAGAGTTGATTCACCAATTGAAGAAAATACCTGCATTGCATGGACAAATTCACGTTTTTGAGGATCAAAACCCATTTTGATGACCTTCTTAACATTTCCATCGAACTTATCCTGTCTTTGAAGGACAATAGGGGGATAACATGATAAAATCAGTGCAAAATAGGCCTCGGGCATTCCAAGGTCTCTCAAGAATGCAAGTTTCGGAGACACAGTCTTCTGCAAATCAAAACAAAATAACCGCGATCTTTTTTTCCTCAAAACTTTAATAACATTTTCATCAGAGAAAAACACACTTTTGAGGAATTTATAATTGGGAATGAGTACATTCTCCAAGCTTTGACCCAAAATGGTTGGGATTGACGAGCAAACATCAGCGAGTTCAGCGTCTGTGGCCCCAATAGAGTTCAAGAACTCAATTTTAGGTAAGAGAGACCTCTCGGGATGGGCAAAAAGTAACTGTGGGCGCACCCTAACAAGTTTAGCAATTTGGGAACCATTGAATCCACGATTTTTCAAAAATTGAAGGACTGAATCTGGTTGTTTCGAAGATTGAAGCTTTACTCTTTTGGCAACAGATTTTGCAATTTTTGGGGACAACCCACATGAGTTTATGAGGTATGACACCGTAAATGAGCATTCTTTTGGCAATTTCCTATTAATTTGTTCGTCTCCAGTTGAGAATAACTTAACGCCAAAAGGATTAAACAACCTTGCGTTCTGGACATTCAAACCCAAACCAGAAAACAAATCCAAATAAGAGGTGGCTAAATCTTGCACAATAGACCTATTACTATTTGATAACACTTGTGCTAGTGATAGCCTTCCATTACTTCTATAGAATAATCCATACATCTTCGAAAACGAAAACTTACAGATAATACTAATGTAATTGAATTTCGTTCAGTTGAAAGAATTCACTCACCAGCTCGTGCTCCTTACTGCAAAGGGGAAGAACAAGAACTCCTCAGCCGATTTGTTTTATGATGCCTCGGCGATTCACGAAAAAGGTCGTCGCGTTCTTCTTCACACTTCAGACCACCAAAACGACGGCAGTTCTGGGACCAAAGCACGCCGTGTTCCAAAGTAAGCAGTTCTTGCCGACAAAATTTTAGGATTTTAAACAAGGTGGGTTTGGTACTGGTTTTGTTTTGGGGGTTTCCGTTTTCCAAAAACAAAATCGTGTCAAATGCGTTTGCCCACCGTTTTTTGTATTTCGCGAGAATGAATCATTCTCATTTTTCAGCATTTGGTATTGCATTTTGATTGGCGTTCTTATAACTCCTACCAGAGAAAAGAAATGGCTAGCTTTCTTAAAATTACAAACATATTTGTATTAGAAAAGCTTTGAACCAGCAATAGAAAAATAAAGAAGCAAAGTAAGGTAAAGAGTAAAATGAAAGAGTAATATACAGTGATTTTATTTAGGGTTATTATTATTTTATTATTTTAGGAAATGTCAAATATCAAATTCTGTTCAACTATCTCTCCTATCATTTTACTATTATATCTTTATAAAAATATCATTTTACTACTTTTCTGTTGTTAGTTGATTTTAGTTATTTTTAGTTGAACAATACTAATTTTACCCTTTATGATTAAAAAAATTAATAAGATAAATTTGTAATTCATATATCATAATTCTAGCAAAAAAATTATGTTGCTATTTTATATCTATTTTAATAAATATATTACAAATTTATTTTATAAATATGCTTCAAATATATATTTTTTAATCATAAAGGGTAAAATTGATATTTTGTTATAATAACTCAACTAAGTTAAGGGTTCTTAACTAACTAACAGAATTTTTAAAAGAGTAAAATGATATTTTTATAAATATATAGTAGTAAAGTGATATGAGATAATAATTGTTGTATATGATATTTAACATTCCTTAAAAATGATAATAACCCTTTTATTTATTTTAAGCGTGTACAAAATAAATAGATGAGAGAAACACTATGAATCATAATTCTTTATGATATGGTGGAATTTATAGATAAGTTAAGGGTTGCTAGTGGAAGATAACGAGGAAACTAAAAGATATATGTTATAAAAATTTATATTTATTTTAATAAATTCATAAAATTTAGTGCTGTTTAATTTGAAAGAATTTTATATTTCTTAAAATTCCCATGTTGTTCAGACATAAATGATTAACATAAGTGATTAACTTTAGACATAAACTAAAAGGATAGGTTGTGGTCCCTATATGAATGACTTTAGTCACACAAAAGTATAGAAAACACCAATTTAATGTTTTCCAACTTTTATAAAAAAACAACACAAATGATTTATTCCTCACATTCTCTTAGAAAACGCTGAACCAAATAAATTTAATTAAGTTTTGTACTTGTATAATAAAAATGGTTAAGAGAAAATGATAGCGAACACACCCTCTTAAGTTACCTAGTTTCGCATTGAAAATTTTTCATCCAAGACACTCGCATTGATAAATTGCACTTGTAGCCAAATTACTTTACTAAAAATATAATATTATGTTATTTTATTTCCTATTTTTAGTTTTTAGAACGTGTTAATGTTATTTTTAATATTTTAATATGCTCCACTTAAATTCTCACATTATAACACAATTTTTTCAAATTTTCTTATTACTTTCATATTTTCAGACAAATAGCTAAAAATGTTTTTAAGTTTTCATTTTCAAATACTATTTTAGAGACAAGCTATGAAATGTAATTTTAAATTCACAAAAATATTTTTTTACATTATAAAAAAATACAAAATATAATTTGAAAAACAATATCAAACACAAACTCCCACTTATTTCAAAAAATTAATTGTTTCCTTATCCTATTTTTAAATTTACTAGAACACCATAAATGTTAACAATATTTTGTGACTTGTAAATATTTTTTACTTCAAAAGTAGTATTGAAATCATTCATTTTTTAACTATCATATTTAACTATTAAATAGAGAGCAAGTTGCCCTCTAAAGAGTTTATCAGGTTGTTTGTCATTATAACATGAAAAGAAATCTGGTGGTTTTAAAACATTAAAGAATGAAATAAAAAAATTCTAAGAATAATATTATACATAGTAACTATTGGTTCAAAATATCAGGAATTGAAGAACATGCTGGGCTCTGGTAAGCCCGAAGCTTAAATTTTAGGGAAATTTATGAAAATAGATACAAAACTTTGGAATTTTTTTAAATTTGACTCCTCAAATCATAACTAGCCAAATGTAGTTTTTTGAACCAAATAGTTCTCATCACTTTCAACAAATTTACAAACAAATAGCACTCCTACAAAAAATCCAGAAAAAATCAGCACCTCACGCTCTTAACACTCCTAACAAATTATTAAACGTCATCACTCTCAACAAATCACTAAACCCCATCAGCTAAGTATTACATAACTAAAGATATAATCATCAATTGGAGAGTTTATTAAGATTAATTTATGTTTTTACAAAATACAAACTTTTAATATATTAAGTTTAAGATTTAGGTTCAAAATTGATGTGAGTTTTATTGTAAATGTTATTATTTTCCATCATAAAAACAATGTGATTTCTTAAAGGACTTGGTTTGAGTTGAGAAATAAAAAAAAATCATTGAAAACAATAATAATTCGAGGTAAAACAAGCCTAGATTATGTGAAACAAGAAAGTTCATATGCAACAGGCAGTGAGACAGATGACCAACGTACATAATCACAGTATATAAGATAGCCATGTAAAATGAGTTTGATATCTTTCGAAGGCTATAACTTAGAATATAAGTGTCCATTTTGAACATATAATATATCATTTCGAAATTTGTGACGAGACAAATCAAATCATATTAAAGTGATAGGCACCTGTAGCACCAAAAGACAGTCACATTGAAAATGTCTTTGGGCTCGACAGGTGTTTGTCACACCAGTATTTGCTTAACGCACTGAAATACAGTGACTTTGAAACTTTATTTTAATATCACATGTGCATATCACAGTAATATGCCTTGGTTCATCTTATCACAAGCTTCGAAACGGTATATTATACGCCGAAAACAGATACATGTAGCCTAAGTTATGCTTCTAAAAAGCACCCGACACATTTTACATAGTTGTCGCACTTATTATGATTATGTGCGATAGGCAATTTTATGTATGAAATGCAGCTCTGTTTATGCACAACAGGCACCTGTCTTACTGCTTGTCGCACATGAACTTTCTTGTCGCACATAATCTAGGCTTGTTTTACCTCAAATTTTTATTGTTTTCAATATTTTTTTTATTTCTCAGCTCAAACTAAGTACATTAAGAAATGACATTGTTTTATGACGGAAGATAACAGTGTTTACAACAAAATCCACATCAATTTTGAATGAAATCCTAAACTTAATGCATTAAAAGTTTCTATTGTGTAAGAACATACATTAATCTTAAGAAGCTTTGCAATTGACGATTATATCTTCATATATGTAGTACTTGTTTGATGTTATTTGGTGATTTTTGAGAGTAATGAGGTCTAATGATTTGTTGGGAGAGTTGAGAGCATTGAGGTGCTAATTTTTCTTGATTTTTTGTAGGAGCGCCATTTGTTTGTAAATTTATTGAAAGTAATGAGGACCATTTGGTCCAAAAAACTAGTATTTGGCTAGTTATGATAGGAAAAAGTTTGAGTGTCAAAATTAAAAAATTCTAAAGTTTTGTAGCTATTTTCGTTAATTTCTCAAATTTACCATCCTAAGGGTGTGTTTATTATAATGTACGATTACTTAGTTGTTACCAAATGGAAAATAAAAGAAAAATAGTTGCAATATTCTTGTGGTTTGGCAAAACAGTTATGAAGGGATTTGAATGCACTACTGAGTTGAATTGTACTTAATTCTTCATAACATTTTGTCACAAGTGCATGTATTTACAATTTTATATGGTTAAAATTTAATTAGTTTTATATTATTATGCAATAACTATCAATTGTTTTTTTTTTCTAAAAGGTTAGCAACATTGAATCCAAATTTGTTATAAAGATCTTCTTGTTTTCAAAAATAGTTATATAGAATTTTTTTGATTATTAAGTCTAGATAAAATACAATAGATAATGAAAGTTAAAGAATATAATTATCCTACAAAAAAGATTACGTGACCATCTTTTAAATAAAATATATCCTTATAATTTTTCCAGATTAATGAAGATTTTGATACCTATTTATGAATAAAAATGAAAGAAAAATATATCTAAAAAGTAGACAAAGGATCTATCATCATTTGTGAATAAACCATTGTATTATTCATTTAGACCATTGTATTATGCATGCGAGAATCTAAATATGCATAAAAGCGACTCATTGCCTTGCCACCTGCTGGATGCATAGAAGAAAAGACACTGTTCATTTTTCATTTATAGGATCTACTTGCTATTAAGATCATTTATAAGATCTACTTGCTGTTAAGATAATATTGTCATAAATTTGAGATGGTATCATCTAATTGAAATAGGAAAACCACTTGTATTGAAAATAAGAGTTTTAATATTTGATGTATGCTCACATAAATGGAGAAGAGACTGAGTTATCAGTAGACTAAGGGTACGTTTGGGATTGAGGTTGGACAACTGTAGCTTAAAAGATACAGCAATAAAGTGTTTGGTAAACACTAACTGTTGTAACTTGTAAGCTATGTTGATATGATTTTTCACTTGTATAATGAAAAATCTATTATATTTTTAAAAATTTTGTCAATATTATTATTTAAAAATTATATTTGCTGCATATTATTAACTTTTGTTTGATAGTTACAAAAAGTTTTTTTTCCAAACAAACCTGAAATTAGTTTAGTAGCTTAAAAGTTATAACATTTCAATCCTAAACGAGACCTAAGGACTAGTTTAGTATTGTGGTTGCTAATTATATAAGTTTAAATTACCTTTTATTTTCCTAGGTTTATTTAATAATGTTTAGACATATCTTTTTCTTTTTAAAACACATAAAATTACATAAAGTAAAAGAAAAAAACTCAATTAAAAAAAATCCAATGGACTTATTGGATCAAAGCTTTGATATTGAAGAGAATGCACAATAGTTTTATAATTTGATTGTAGTGATAGTATGATATTATGGTTTATATATCAGGGTGTATGAAAAAAAAAAGACATAGTTATTCTTTTAAATTTTAAGGTTATAATAGGAAATTTAAAAAGGTATGGTAGCTTATTTAATAAGTTGTTTATAAAAGGTAATCCCTACATGCTTTTAAAAGATACACTACAACAAATATGGTCTTTAGTAACATTATATTGTAGCATTTTTTTTAAAGAATGTTACCAAATATTAATTTATTGTAATATTTTCTAAAGTGACGCTACCTTTGTAGTATGAAAGGCATTACATTTTGGTTTTAATGACACTTGATAATTACTAGTAGCATTTTTGTATATGCTACATATAATATTGAATTATATAGCATCTAGGAAATGCTACAAGATAAGATTAAATAAAATAGCATTTGAAAAATGTTAAGGAATAGTAATAAATGTAATAATATTTTAAAATAGTATTGGTAGCATTCTAATTGATAAAATATAATAGCATTTGAAAATTGCTACAAGACAAAAGGGTTGAAGTATTAGACCGTCAATGTCTATCGGTGATATGCAAATATGCTAAATAGAATATCAATTAATAATTTAACATTCTAAAAATACTACAAGATAGTATTAAATATAATATTGTGTTAGGCATCCCATATCTAAGTCTCAATTTGAGTCTCAACGGATGTGGCACTCATCTATTTAATGGCGAATAACTAATTTTATAAGTTATGAAATTAATCATCAAATAAATGTGTGATAAATAGTATTCGGTTTCAACTTGAGACTTAAATACTAGGATCCCTAATATTATTGTCAAATATAATAACATTATTTTTTTGAGTAAATATTAAAGCATTTTTAAATTTATAAAATAGTGAAAATTATAAAAATAAAAACTGGGCTGAAAATTAAGTTAAAGATATATAAAACGGGTAGTTTTAGTAAAAGGCGGGTACTTTATAAAAAAATTAAAAACACCCATTATTTTATTTCACTTCCCGCAATCCTTTTTACTTTTAGACAATTCCCCTCTGCTATCTCTTCTCCATGCCCATTGTTCTCTCCAACTCTAATTCCAACTAAATCTTAAAAAAGATAAAAAAATAGAAAAAGATGAACAACGATTCCATGGACACTTCACGTATGTTTGCTGATTTGAGAAAGATTACTTGGCCTTTTGGATGATTTAGAAGTGGTATCATTGATTTGGTAAGGATTCTTACTCCGTTACTCTGCAACTTCAATTTCATTATACCATGGTCAAAGCAAATGCACATCCTTAATCTGGGTGCTCTTTCTTCCATCCACTTGAGTAATTAATGATTAAATTATTTACTATTATATATGGGTCTGATGATTGAACATTTAAATGGAAAAGTCATGTTATCTTGTTAATTGATTTTGGATTATTGATAGTTTTATAGTTTATTATTTTTTCTCTCAATCCCTAGCATTCTAGCAATATCTACAATTAACTGCGTCAATATAATTTTTTTAACTTATATATCATTATTATAGATTGGCTGCTTATGATTTCTTTCTCTTTTGATCAAATTGGTCTTGGGTTTTGATATATTTTATGATTGTTAGTATTAACAGAATTTTAATTGTAGAATCTCAAAATTCTTGTTTGGTATGTTTAGTGTTAGCCTTTGATTGAGGAATTATCAGCTTCATACTCAATAGGCTTGCAGTAACGTGTATATCAATTCTAAGGAAGGTTTGGTGAAGAAATTTAAAGTCAAAGAACAAAGGTGCAACCAATACAATTTTCTGGTACTATTTATTTTATTTTAATATTTTTTAAAATTTGTTCACGGCAACATCCTTTAATAATTATTAATCGTTTTGCATTGTGACTTTTATGTTTTGTGTTCTTAAACTAATTCTTTCTTTTTATGTGTTTTATGTTTGTTTGGGTAATGATAGACAGAATATATATGTAAGACTTTAATAATTGATAGCTTTATTCTACATTGTCTCTAGATAGTTATAAATAATATCAATTTTAACTGATGAAATGAATCATAAACTAAAAGAGAGCAATAGCCAGGATCATTTAAATTTTAATTTTTTTCATAGTTCATGACAAATGTTGCTCACACGTGAAGTAATGATTTTAGATATGCTTTCACATAGATGAATATATGAAGTATATAAATTAAAATGACTCTCATTATATAGGGTTAAGAGCTATCGGCAAAGGAATCACCATTTCAAAGTTGGCCATACTATCACAAAGGACAGCATAATAGCTAAGTTGACACAAGAACATGATGAAATTAAAAAAAAAGCTCAAATGAAACAAGAACAAGATGAAATGAAGAAAGCATTGTTCGATATATGAAGTTTAGTTGAAGAGTTACAAAAAAGGAAAACATGTACTATGTTTTACTCACTTTTATATGGTTGTTATAATATTCAGTTACTGGCTTTTTATTTTTCATTTTAGAGTCATTTTCATGAAACCAAAGCAAGTGGGAATCCTCAAAAAACACCTTTGACATCTCCAATGGTAAGAACATTATTTACACTTTTAAGTTTAGTGAAAGTATGAAAAATAAAATGCTGAAGGCTTATTACTAATATTTTTTCTTAATTAAATTTTCCTTGTGTTCTTTGTTAAAGAGTGTGAAGGCAATCCCGAACATTATTAAATGTAAAATGCTTGATTTGGAGGGGTTTGATACATTGTGGATGAAGGGCGTTGGTCATCAAGTGATCCAAATGCACTTGTTCATCACATTCCTCTTGGTTCTAATGCTTTGTAAGAGTTTAAGTGGATATAGCTCGAAATACTAAATTTTTTGTGGAAAGTAACACCTTATATGACTACAATTGAAGAATCTGTTGGGAGTACAATTGCATGGCCAATGATAGGGTTATTTTGCTGCCAACTAAGTTTTCTAGTCCATCTATTTAGGTATTCTTTTACGTCCTTTTCTTTTTCCAATGACCTCATATTTTTAAGTTCGCTTGCAAATATGATCTAGTTTACCACTATGAGAAAGTAATTTTGCATTTTTCTACTTTGAAAAGATTCTGATTTTATAGTTTTTGTATGCAAAATTGTCCTTTTATATTATCTTCTTAGTTCAATTTTTCCTGGAGTGGTTATTTTGAAAAGCAGTTGTTTTGCTCATTTTTACTAGGAGCCATACACCAAGGTTTCACTATTGCCATAAGTGTTTGAAATGTTAATCTTGGTGGGTTGTCATTTGGCTTATTGCTTATCATTATGTTATTTCTTTTTTTTCTTGATAAATGAAAAATAAAATCTTTTCCTCTTATGATTCAAATACTCGATTCATTGCTTTGAATTTTCAATATTGTTATTTTTATTTGTATTTATTAATGAGTTATTATTTTATTTGTCATTCTTAAAGCGTCATTATTAATTCTTTTCATTATCGCAATGTAACTATGTTTTTGTTTTAAATTCATAAAGATTTAAGTGTATTTTGTAAAGAGTATAAGGGAAGTTGTGGATGTTATGGGTAGCATAATGGGTAAAAAATTGCAAGTATGACATGAACGTACTTAATTTTTTGTGTAAGTCTCTTTGTATACTTTGATGTACATGATTATGTGATTTTGGATGCTTTTATAGTTACAGTGATGAAATATATGGTATCTAAATTTTTTTCATGAAAGGAATAATAGATTACACGTCAAATGGTTTGGCATAGGAGACTTCAAATTATATTTGGTGAATAAACATTTTGATACGAATTTATCAACTAAATTGATGATATTGAATAGCCATTAAAAAAATACTTTTTTATTTACCAACATTCAAAACGTTTTACAAATGCTACTATATAAAAATTTAAAATCTTCCATAGCATTTACTAACAGCTACATTATAGATATATTAATTTTGTACTAGTTGTAACATTACCAAAACGTTATAATTATTAGTAAAATTGCATTATCAAAGTGCTATAAAAGACAAGTGGTAGCATTAGTAAACGGTTCAATAGCATTTTTTAATGTTATATATGTAATTTAGTAGCATTGCATAAATGCTACACATTAGACAATGATAGCATTTGCACGAAGCTGTAAAATAAGATTTGCTAACCATTTTAAAATGCTATATATATGAATTGTTAGCATTCAATAGATGCTACTAAATAGTAAAACTTTTAGTTACATGGGCAAACTTAGCGTTGCCTAAAATGCTACCAATCACTTTTGGTAGCATTTTTTGATGCTATTATGTATCCTTTTTGTTGTAGTGATATCTTGTCAAAATAGAGAAATTGTGAAATAAGTAGTTTTTACAACATTTACCAAATAATTTTGTTGTCACAATTATGAAATAAACAAGTTATTGAGTTTCAACTTAAATCTCAAACGAGGCCTAAAAATACTATATATCACATATTTAAATTTAAAAATAAATAAATTATGGTTTCGCCTAAGAAATATATATCTCCGCAGGAAATATGTCAAACAAGTAATATATTAAAATAAAAAAAGATAAGAGAGCAAAACTCAATGACAGGACACAAGTACTACATGATGGATGCAATTTTCGGATTTTCAACATGCTGAAATAGCTCCATTAATCTTAACATTATGAACATTCAACATATTGCAATGAAAATCACCATAAACTGTGAGGTCACGCTTATTCTTTTACTAATTATAAATGTGTCAATCCATTGCGTTTCTAGTAAAAAAAGAACAAAAATGCCAAAAAATTTTCTTTTCTTCTTTTATTATCATGACAAAAATGCAATGAGCTCTTTCGTGCTATCATATAGATAAATGTACGTGACAAGAGAAGGGAATATGAAAGATAAATCGAAGTAAAAGGAAGAAATGGAAGGCGAGAACACAAAACTTTGGGGGTACTTCAGCGAATATATGGTGAAAGCAAGTGTATCTTCCGGTCACAAAGCTTATGCTTATGCTCGACCTGATAAAAATATATATATATATACCAAGTCCCTCCAAGCTTGAAATCCATAAGGAATTTCAGGATATTGGTGTCACAATTATTGACGTAACTTCATCACTCAGCCATCTCGATCTCCTTTTGTTTTCTTGATCTCTTTTTTTTTTTTTTCTAGTGCGCGTGGAATTTGAACCTTACTTCTTATACTTCTTTTTATGAGATTAATTTTAGGGTTATTATCATTTTACTACTTTAGGATATATCAAATGACTATAAAAAGTATTGTCTCCTATCATTTTACTACTATATCTTTGTAAAAATATTATTTTACTACTTTTTGACAATTGCTAGTTGACCATTAGTTGATCACTTGACTAACACATCCAATTTTACCCTTCATGATTAAAAAAAATAATAAGATAAAAATTTATAATTCATATATCATAATTCTAACAAAAAAAATTATGTTGGTATTTTATATCCATTTTAATAAATATATTACAAATTTATTTTATAAAAAACCTTTAAATATTTTTTTTATCATGAAGGGTGAAATTGGTATTTTGTTAGTCAACTAACTGGTCAACTAACAATTTATGTAAAAAAAAAGTAGTAAAATGATATTTTTATAAAGATATAGTAGTAAAATGATACCTAATACTTCTTATAGTCATTTGATATTTGACAATTTCTGATAGTAAAATGATAATAACCCTTTTTTATGCTGATCTAATTAGAATCTGCAATATTATTTGTAGGCTTAAGTATTAACAATAATACTGTTGAAATTAAAACAGGGAGAGCTAGACGAGCACGAGAAAAATTATATCTATATTTAAGGAAGTAGATGTGGTGATATCTACTGTAGCTTACCCTCAGTTTCGTGATCAACTGAAAATTGGTGAGGCCATCAAAGTACTTGATTGAGCTCTTTCTTTCTGAAAAATAAAATAGATCGCTTTTTTTTTAATCAGAAATTGAAATATAATTTATTTACTAAATGGAAAATATGAGGAACTTTTAAATGTGGATGTCCGCACTTTGTAAATATAGATTTAAGATAGGTAATTGTAGTTATCTAAAAAAGACGTAAAAATATATACAAAGGCTAGTTAATTAGCAAAATATCTAAAATCACAAACTTACTTGGAGAAAAAAACGAATGGTAAGAAGGGCAGTAGAACTGAAGAAGCAGCTAAAATTCCCTATAACCTTTGTCTCAGCAAATCTCTATGGTGCTTACTTTGTGAATGTCTTGCTTCGTCAATCCGAATCAAAGATGATGTAGTTGTTTATGGAAGTGGTGCAGCGAAAGGTATTTAATTCTCCAAGATTGAATTCTACATATTTTAAAATGCAATTTAGACCTAATGGCACTCTCTAATTACAAACTTTTATGTATAACTTGTCACACGCACAGTCTGTCTCTATATGTTGATTTTACATTTCATAAAATTCTCGCATCTTCATAATTTATAGTAACTCAACGTTAGATATTGCTTCGAGCTGACGTGCGAAGCCAGAATTTAAAATTTAGAGGTGTAAAAATAATAGAGAGCAATATCTAGAGGTTAAAGTCCATAAAAAGTAAATAATTATTGTCCGTAAAATATTTAAGTTGTTAAAGTTATAGAGGCCAATCATAAAAAAAAAAAAAATCTATTTTGCTACTAAAATTATAAATACTTAGTTTCGACTAATTGCAAAACATGTTAAAGAGTACGTTTTGTTTAGGAGCGGATCCAACTCATGACCAGAGGGTTTGAATCGTTAGTCATAATAAAATTCTACTCGAAAACAAAATAAAAAAAATGACTCGTTAATCACAAAAAGATAACAACAGTAGAAGAATTCACAAGTCTGGATTTCTAGACTCATTGTTATTAAAAACTAAGAAATAAAACCACGCTTCACGCGGTTTTGAAAAAAAAATTAATATTATTTTTTTCTTACTTTATACTTGATGAAACTGATAAAAAATATGAATTGATTTTTTTTTTAAAGATGAGGCAGCCTTATAAAACTAATGTTATTTATGAAAGTTAATTATTTTTTTGTTAACTTTAAAAATATATATTAATGTGTATAGTGTAAGTGTATAGACCTTGTACCTTTTATAGTTGTTGATAAGCTCCAAATTATATTCAACTTACTAATCTGTTAGAACTTTTATATCTCTTTTTTTCCAACCAGCTCTAACAATTTCAATATCACTCACACCATATAAACTTCCGACAACGTCGGTAATATTATGGAAAAATAACATAAACATGTTAAAATATAAGGATCAATAATTTCTAATATACACTGAAATATTAACAAACATTAATAATTCAAAAAACCTGAGAGAATTGTATTATCATTCGCACATATATCAATCAAATTCGGAGATATGAATTGGAATTCATTGATCGAAATCTTAACAGTTCGTTCTTTTAACCTCTTAAGCGAAGTTATAACCAAGAAAATAATCTTATATTGATTTGAAAGTGGTTTGTATTTGCCTATAGTTGAAACAACTTTTCAAATTCTTGACATATACAAAGAACCGTCACTCAACATGTGCCTAAACCTTGTCACTAAATTTTTCGTAATTATTGCATGCATTAGATTTTCCTACGAAAAAAAATGCTACATTAAATGTAAAACAATTGGGAAAAAAATTAGAGAAAATAATGGGACGAGAAGAATTAGAGAAAATTGTTGAGAGAAGATGAAGAAACCTTCTTTCCTATATTAATTAATTGATGTATTGTAAGCCACTAAATTTTAATTTTTGGCATAATAAAATAAATGAATGTTTCAAAACTTATAATTAATTATTATTATTAATAATCTCTCTTCCCATGTTAATTATTTGATGTACTTTAAGTCACTAAAATTTAATTGCTAGCATAATAAAATAAATGAATGTTTTAAAAGACTTATAATTAATTATTATTAATGGTTACATATTGTTGGATTTAAATAGAAGGAGGAAGAGATATGTACAAAAAATATCTACCAATATTTTAGACATTTAAAATAATAGAGAATATAAAAAGAAGATGAATGTTGATGTCAAATAAATGAATGTTTCAAAAACTTATAATTAATTATTATTAATGGTTACATATTGTTGGATTTAAATAAAAGGAGGAAGAGACATGTACAAAAAATATCCACCAATATTTTATATATTTTAGATAATAGAGAATATAAAAAGAAGATGAATGGTAATGTCACATCACTAAAGAAGATGTTGGTTAAATAATAAAAAAAACCTAAACATAACAAATTTTAAATATTTAGTGTTTAGAGAGTTTGAAGAAGCCAAAAGGCACTAAACAAAAGGTTGTATAATTAAATATGAGATTATGACATTAGGCCCTAGTGCCATTGTTGAGGGAAGATGAAAAAGCCTCTCTTCCTATGTTAATTAGTTGATGTACTTTAAGCCACTAAAGTTTAATTGCTAGCATAATAAAATAAGTGAATGTTTCAAAAGACTTATAATTAATTATTATTAATAGTTACATGTTGTTGGATTTAAATAGAAAGAGGAAGAGACATGTACAAAGGACATCCACTAATATTTTAGATATTTTAGATAATAGAGAATATAAAAAGAATAAAAATAGTGATGCCACATCACTTCCTGAAATCCCAGCTTTATATATATACTAGGAAATAGAATCGTGCTTCACGCGGTTTTGAAAAAATAATTTAGTATTATCATTTTTTTCTTACTTTACCCTTGATGAAACTGATAAAAAACATAAATTGATTTTTTTAAAGATGAAACAGCCTTACAAAATTAATGTTATTTATAAAAGTTAATTATTTATTTGATAACTTTCAATATATATATTAATGTGTATAGTTAAGTGTACACAACCTTTTCATCAATAAATGAGACAATATATTATAATAATAATAATAATAATATAAAATGAGAGAATATATTATAGAGTGATTTTATTCATTCCAATTATGTGTGTACAAAATAAAAAAGATGAACTCTCCTTTTATAGTTACATAATCACTCCATAAAATTAATGCAAAATTATAGATCATAATTCCTTATGAGATAGTGAGAGTTATAGGAAAACTAAAGATTGCTAATGGGAGATAGTGAAGAGACTAAGAGATATATGTTATGAACATCCACATTTATTTTAATAAATTTATAACACTCCCCCTTGGATGTTCATTACAAAGAATATGTCTCATTAAAACCTTTACATAATTGTTATTGTGTAATAACAATCAAATTAATTATGAGAAGATGAAAAGCCAAATTTGAAAAAAAATTTCTCTATTTATTAGATAATAAAAAATATACAAAGATGAGAAATAGTGATACCACATCACCTCTTGAAGTCCCAACTTTATATATATATATATATAGATATAGATTATTCAAATGAGGGCTTCACAGTGTCCGTTCTGCAATGTTGCAACCCTAGCACATCCAGAAAACAAATACCAGCATCCAATCTTCACAGGGCTCTTTTGAAAAGGGTGAATTAATAAACTTCGAACTTCGGGAGCGTGCGACATTGAAGCTTCGAAGCTGTACAGATTTTCAGTACACCTTGACATTTTTCTCATTAATGCCCCAAAGCCTGAACTTTCTGCTTTTGAATAAGCAGCTAGCTTTATGTAATTTTCGACTTTTATGTTGCTGAAAGTAGTCTTATGCTAGTTTTATGTCAACAAACTCTAACAGAGGAATAGAAGAAAATGCATGGAGTTCCATGCATATTTTGAAGCTATGACATTTCAAATGATAAGAGATGTTCCTACCAAAAGTTAAATAAATAAATAAATAAGACGGAATATTATAATATGATCAATATATTTGCTTCACCTGAAAAAATTCACCGAATCTCATGAGTTGTTAGTAATGGGCATGATAGATGATCTGACAAAGATTATTCAATATGATTCATATATCCAACAAAAAAAAATTGAAGTATTTGTCCACTTTATATTTGATATATTGACAGGATACTTATTTTCAAGAAGCGTATTAAACCAAATCACAGTACGATATAAGAGGTTTTGGGTTCAACTCCTGATCACATCAGATTCTGATGGGGCATGGTTTATATTAAAGTAATCAATCACACTCATTCTCACCTTTTTCCCATGAGACGAGGCTGTTAACATGAGGCAGACAAGCACTGGAAGGCGGAAACCACCCCTGTTCCCTCTCAATCTTCGTCATCAGTTCACGTATGAAATCATAAGCATAAAATGAGCCATCTTCATCCCTCCTGAAAATCATCTCTCCACTGATTCTTAAACAGAAATGAGGAACCAAATCAATTATGCAACCTCTTGTGATTCTATGATGCATACTCCAGGCCTCATCGTGTAAGCCCTTTAAGATCCAAATATCTATGTTCAATTCTTCATGTGTAACAAAACAGAGGAAACCACCCTTTTCGACAATTCCATCATGAGTTCTACAAGACTTTGGGAGAGAGATTGTGTGGAACTTTTCACTGTTCACTTCGAAGGACGCTATGTAATCACTATGATCAATCTGAGGAACCCAATGCAAAGCTCCTATAGCTGAAACAGGTCTGTATCCAAACCAACCAAAGATGCCAAATGCAGGCCCATTCACCTCTCTCCACATTCTCGTCCCCAGATTTAGCGTCTCACAACCGACATATCCCAACTCATCTCGAAACAAATGAACCACTTTATATTCACCAGTAACCTCATTAATTGCAAAGGCAAAAGATTCTTCATAGGGAGGACATATAGTACCTACAGGAAGTGCGATTAACTTCCTCGTCACAGGATTCATAACTATCAGTCCTCCTGTCTTCAGATCATTATCGAGTAAAATAAGACCGTTGCATGTAGCTCTTATATTGCCTAAGCAGCAAAGATCATACCCTTCTGTTTTGATCTTTCCTCCTCTAAATTCCATGAACTGGATATAAAATTTTTTTAAGATTCGTTTCCCAAAAATTGAGTAAGTGAAAGGCATTGGTTCTAGACTTGCTTCAACTGAAAATGTATTTGGTCTGTCTTGTTGATATGATGTCATAGGACAGCTTGCAACTGATTTTTGAAAGATCAAGACAGATTCAGAACAGTGAAAATGCGCATTCACGAAATTGTCACTGGCAATTATGTTGTACCAAGGTTTACAGGCAAATCTCATGCTTGAAAGAGACTGAAGAGGAAGTCGAACTAGAATTTTTGATATGCAGTCTTTAGGGAGATATGGGACTACAGTTTCTTGATGTTCCTTGTGTTCTTCCTCCACCTTCTTCAACAGTGCTCTCTCTTCCACCAATCTCAACAAATTTGCATTCCTGCTTCCAATTGACCTGGCCATTATGCTGTTATACTCCCAGCTAAAAAAAAATTCAACCGAAAAAAATTGGGATATTAGAGTTTTTGGATCAGATTTTCATTATCAAAACTAATTTTAAAACGTAAAGAGCAGGACACAGAGCAATCTATCAAATCCTGTCTTTCACTCTCAGAAAGATCACATGACGGAAACGAAACAGACCACACATCATGGTAAATTTACGTATGAGAAACATAAAATAGCTCCAACAAACTATCGTCAAATTGAAACATATCTTTTATTTGCTTCCAAGATATTTGTTTCAATTATTTCGTAACTTCTTATTTGTCATACCATTTACAACAATCGAATATGAAAAATACACAATTAAGCCACTGCAGAATGAATCATTAGTTGTCAAGTACAAGTGTGCGAGTAGGTCATAAGCATTAACAGCCATGTAAAAGCTAGTGTCTGCCAAATACTTCAATGACAATTATAAATATACTGTTTAGTTTTTTTATTGTATTAAAAAATGCAAAAATAATCGAAATACAAATGACTATGAATAATAATAATGCTAGGGATCCTAGCACCTGAGTCCCAACTTTAGTTCCAACTGGTATGTGTTAGTCATCCAATTGATGATGAACTTCGTGACTTGTAAAATTACCATTCTACCATCCAAATAGATGAAAGTCTCAACGCCTGGAACTCAAATGTCCCTAGCATTACTCTTATGAATAATCAAAGTGAAACCCACTTCACTCTCTTTATATTCACTAGAATTTCAAATTACAATAACCCCAAAAAAATTAAAAAAATTTCGGGCCAGAGATCACCAGATCAAGAAAACCCAGTTTATAAATTTGACTTAACTCATCGTTTTCAAGTAAAATCTATCACAACAGATTTAATCATTGACTTTCTACTGACACTGATAAACCCATCACAAAAATAAAATAAAATCCACTTATGTGCAAGTAACATGAGAAAAATTAAGCAGGAAAATGAGAAAAATGAAATAATATTACCTGGTGTTTTCGTTGCTTTGAGAGAACCGAATATTTACATTTAACAAAGGGCCGTGGAGTTCAAGGCGAGCCTTGCATTTTGTTTAGAGATGGACCTTTGTTTGACTTGCCGAGGACGTATTGGAAATTCTTGGCGGCACTCCTAAAGTTTTAAATATTTTCATCTTGACCTTCTAGTTTTATCATATCGTTGTCCAGATTCTCCCAATGACTTTTTGGTTCTTTTTCCATTTTGCAATGAGTTTTTTATTTTAAAGGAGTCAAATATCAAGCTGGCTGCTTTTTGAGCTACTAAAATAAGTTGACATAGTATCAATTGCTTAGGTTCAGATTTATTGAATTCAAATATTTTTTAATAAAAATATATTAGGAAACTAATTTTTTTATGGACTTTTAAAATAAGTTGACTTAACATGAGTATACTTGATTAGACTATAATATTAAGTAGTCCAAAAATGTGAAAAACGCCTAATAGCAACATACATCACCAGTCATGAAACTTGAAAAAAAAAAAAAGGAACAAGAAAAGAAGATTATCAAAGTGATTTTTAGTTAAAATCATTAACAAAAATAATTTTTATACTTTAAATAGGAATAAAGAAGAACAGATATTGTAAATGTTTTTGGAGGGAGGGAAGAACGTGATGAGGGGATGAAATATATACTCTTTTTTTTCGAATAAAGAAAGTTAAAAAATAGGAAAATAAAAATACAATTTTTTCTCTTTTTAGTTAATCTTTACAAATGAATGCAACTATTTCAGAAGGTGTGGACAATGAAAAATAAAATGTAAAGTTGTCTAAATGATAATACACCAAATTATGGAGAGGTTGATAGAATTTTCCATTTGACAAGATGATGATATGGCCTTTCAATCGAATGTTTTGTCGGTTTCTTCGGAAATATGAATTGCCGTCTTCAACCCTCCTTGTTCCAATTAAATTATAAAAATAAGTTGAGGAAAGCGAATTTAAGTTATTAAAATAATTTAATAAAATTTAAAGTAATAATACATTGCGCCACTGGGCACAACCCCTGCACTCCGAAGTTCTGATTCTCAGCCTCGGATTCAATTTCCCTGCCAACTACATTAGATAGGGTAAAATTTTTCCCCAATTAGGTCTGGATTTCTAACGTTAAATATATAAAGAATTTAGATATAAGAAAAATTGGGGAACAGATGATTTGTTAAAAAGTTTGCAAACATTGATTTCATAAACATAAAAATTTGCTAAACAAATTAAAGGTCAGCATCCCACATTGACATATTAATAATTGTTTTTAAAAACGGTGTTGGGTCATTTTAAAACACTCAGTCCCTTGTTCCCTTCATTATTAATATGACTAACCTGTTCATAAAAATTGTTAAAATTGTTGCACATCAATTTATATCCTTACCATACTGTCGAATCTGATGCTAAATACCAAAGATGATAGTTAATAACGGGCATGATGATGCATGATCTGACAAGGATTCATTCACTATGATTCCATCTGTCAAAACAAGCTTACAAGTAAACAACCAAATTTAACTATTTGTCTGGTGAATATACTCATTTGACAGGAAGCATATTAAACCACACTATGGTATAAGAGGCCTTAGTTAGGTTCAAATCCCGCTCACACCATGGCCAATGGCCGGTGTGGGCATGTTTATACTAAAGCAATCAATCACACACATTCTGACCTTTTTCCCAGGAGACAAGGCTGTTCACATGAGGTAGACAGGAACTGGAAGGCGGAAACCACCCCTTTTCTCTCTCAATCTTCGTCATCACTTTGTGTGTGAAATCATAAGCATAAAATGAGCCATCTTCATCCCTCCTGAAAACCATATCTCCACTGATTCTTAAACAGAAATGGGGAACCATATCGATTACGCTTCTCGTGATTCTATGATACTTTGTCCAGGCCTCATTGCATAAACCCTTTAAGATCCAAATGTCTATGTTCAATTCTTGATAATCATGTGAAACAAAACAAAGGAAACCACCCATTTCGACAATTCCATCATGAGTTGTACAAGACTTTGGGAGAGAGATTGTTTGGAACTTTTCGCTGTTCACTTCCATGGACACTATGCAATCGCTATGATTGATCTGAGGAACCCAATGCAAAGCTCCGATAGCTGAAATAGGTCTGTATCCAAACCAACCAAAGACCCCAAATGCAGGTCCGTTCACCTCTCTCCACTTTCTCGTCCCCAGATTTAGTGTCTCACAACTGACATATCCCAACTCATCTCGAAACAGATGCACCACTTTATAATCACCGGTAACTTCATTTAGTGCAAAGCCAAAGGATTCATTATGGGGACGACATATAGTACCTGCAGGAAGTGCAATTAATTTCCTTGTCACAGGATTCATCACTACAAGCCCTCCTTTTTTCAGATCATTATCAAGCAAAATAAGACCGTTGCACGTAGCTCTAATTTTGCCTAAGCAGCAAAGATTATACCTTTCAGTTTCAATCTTTCCTCCTTTAAATTCCATGAACTGGATATAAAATTTCCTTCTCACTCGATTGTCAAAAATTGAAGAATAGGAAGTTCTGGGTTGTAGACTTGCTTCAACTGAAAATGTGTTCGATTTTTCTGGTTGATATGATGTCGGAGTACGACTTACAACTGGTTTTTGAAAGATCAAGACAGATTCAGAGCGGCGAAAATGCACATCCACGAAATTGTCACTGGTAATCATGTTGTACCAAGGTTTACAGACAAACTTCGTGCTCGAAAGAGATTGAAGAGGAAGTCGAATAAGAATTTTCAACATACAGTCTTTAGGAAGATAAGGGCATACAGTTTCTTGTTGTTCCTCGTGTTGTTCCTCCGCCTTCTTCCCTTCCACTTTCTTTGACAATGCTCTCTCTTCTACCAACCTCAACAAGTTTGCATTCCTGCTTCCAATTGATTTGGCCATTTTGCCTTTGCTAACAAATCTAAAGATCAAAATAGTGATATTAAAGTTTCTGGATGGGATTTTTATTAACAAAGTAAAGAAATACAAAGAAAGAGATAGAGCAACCAATCATATCCGCTATTTCACCGTCTGATGAGATAACATGAAGGAGTACACGTAATGGGCTAGACCATAAATAATGACAAATTTACATATGAGAATCATAAATCAGCTGTAAGAAACTATCACCATAATGAAGCATATCATAAATGCATAGACAGACTGTGTTATCTTATTTGAACAGTTACTTAAAATCAAATCTAAATCTACGTAGGCTTGTTTTACATTTCAGGTCAACAGTGACTCTTTCAGTGACGTCACAGTTAATTTTGCTTACGAATTCAGATTTCGGCGCGTCAAATTGACAATTGTGTTACTCTTCTAAATGTTCTGATTCCTCTCAATGTATTTGTTTCAGCAATATCGTAATTTATTATTTATCATAATATTTACAGCCATTGAATACAAGAAATTTCCCAGTTACTCTAGTGTAGAATGAAATCACTAGCAGACAAGCATAAACGTGCGAGTAGTTTGGTAAGCAATAGCTGCCAAGTAAAAGCAATAATTACAAATGCACCTTTAGTTTTCTTTTCTTTTTTTTTTTTCTCCAATTTAATATTAACGGAGCAAATAATCAAACACAAACGATTATGAATAATCAAAATGAAACCCACAATGCTTTGTCTACAATTACTAGGATTTCATATTACAAAGAACAAAAAGAACCAATTCAGCCAAGAGCTCAACGAACCCAGAAAACCAAGTTAATAAATTTGACCCAACTCATGCTTTTCAAGTAAAATTTCTCACTGAAAGTAACAGATAAAATAATTCAGTTTCTATGTGACACAGCAAACCCATGATAAATAGAAAAACAAAAAATAAAATAAAATAAAATCTACTCATCTGCGAGTAAAATGAGTAAAATCAAGTAGAAAATTAAGAAAAACTGAAATAGTATTACCAGATTACATCAGTTCTCGAACTGTTTTCGCTGCTTCGAGAGAGCTGAAGAATGTCAACTATGCTCCGTGAAGTACACGCCGATCATTGCATTTTATCTTTATTTATTTATTTTTTTTAATTGGGAAGACTTTTGCTTGACTACGGAGGACGTGTTGGAGTTCTTAATAGTACCCCTAGAGTTTAAAATATCTTCAATTTGGCCATCTAGTTTTATCATATTCCCTACTAACTTTTTTGGGATTTTTTTTAATAAATACGCTCCACAGTCAATTGCGAATAAATTTTTTTATTACTAAATTTTTTAATAAATAGACAGGATAATTCTTTTTTTTTAAAGTAATTATTATTATTTTTTTCCCTTTGAATGCCGATAATCACCTTTATCTCAGTTGCTAATGTTTTGAGTTTTTTCTTCATTCCGTTTTCATGCATATGTGATATGTGCTCGACTGTTCCTCCCTCAATAATTGTTTTGTGCTGTCAATATGTGATCATTATGTAAAACCAAACCCCTTCTAAATTATAAATTGTTTAAGAAAGAAAAAAAAAAACTCTTCTCAATTTGGATATATTTCGCAGCTGTTCTTTTTTTTTTTTTTCCCCAAAAGAAAAGCTCTGCATTCTTAATAAACTTGTAAGATAACAGAGTATTTGAAACAGAAAGTATTTTGATCAATTGATCATAAAAGACTTACATGTTGAAGTTTAACGAAATTAGGAAGCTTTAGAGTGAAAGAATTTGAGATGAAATTTAGACCGACATTATCTTCTAATCGGTCAAAATGACCTAAAGTGGATGTTTCATGTTCAATTAAATTCAAACAAAGTTTCTTTTAAAGAGAAATATGAAGACAGAGAAAGAGTCATAACTTATCATGAGAATTTATTTTTCATTTTGAATGTAGGGGTATATTGGGTATTAAGATGGATTTTTAGAGCAGGAACTAAAATTTCGAATTTCAGGAGATTTTATTGACTCAGGACATTTTGGAATTACTTTTGAAAGGTTCAAAACTGATTTTTAAAAATTAAAAATTAATTTTAGTATTTATTAATTTTTTTAAAATCACCCCTATTTTCAAAATGTGATTTTAAAAATCAGTTTTATACTTAATACATTTTCATATACATATTCTCACATATATTATAAAATCCAAACTTATCCTTATTCAATTAGAAAATAAATTATTAAATTTAAAGAGATTATTATTATTATCAAATATATTAAAATAATAAAATAAGAAATAAAGTTAATAAAATAAGAAAACTATTTTACCTATAAACCCCAAAATTATAATTGAGTCATTATAGAATTCACATCGTGATATTGTGTAACTTATCCTCCCTTAGTATGTAATTCCTGGCATTGCCGCTCAGCAAAATGACAATGGAGGATAAGTTGGTTATATACATTCTCTGTATTCTTGTAAAAATGCGAGTTAAGACGTGAGAATTTAGTTAATAAACATGCTTAAAGCATGAGAATTTAGTTAATAGACTCTTTTTTATGGGTATAGTTGTGGTATTATAGTTGCAAGATTGCATTAGATTAGATCCAAATCATTATTCAGATTAATAGTTGTTATTAATCGAATCCAACTACTTGATCCAATCAGAAGACTGCATAAATCAGTAGATCTTCGCTTTATCTCTTTTTTATTATTTAATTTGTAATTAGTGTAAAATATATAGTGCTTGTAACAGACACTATTGAATCTTGATCAACTGACGTTGCTATCTCAGCTGCCAAACAGCAGCACTTTTCACTTTTAGCTTTTGTTTCAGGAACTTTAATAGCTTTTATGGCTTTCAAGCCGAAATCCATCTGTCGTTTAGCCAAAATTGTAAATTTTCATCTGGGATTGTCAAATTTGGTGCCCAACGGATGTGGGTTTGCTTCTGATTTGAGATTTTTCAGAATATGGGAATGTTGCAGTGCTGCTGGTGCTGGTGTTTTGGCTCAGACTCATGACTCTCAGTCCACTAGTTTTCACGAGAATTTGAATCTTCTTTCTAGTGGGTTTTTTCACAATTGATTTGTTTCTTTTATTGCTTTGTATCAGGATTGTTTGTTAGTTAATGTTGAATTATGTGTTTGATAACTTTGATTTTTGCATGTCTTGTGATTTTGCCAGTTAATCCGTAGTTTCTTACGGTCAACGACAATTAAGGCCCAGGTGTTAGGTCAGTTACGTTTTAGGACTTAGTTGATATATTTTCAGAATTAATGGTTTAGTTGATTTTTCATCGAACAACAGGGGTTGTAGTGTAAATTACTCTTTTCAAATCCTTGAGCACCACAATGGGGACGATAGCTAATAATATCATAGTCCTTGAGCTTTTATAAATACTTTACATTTATGGTGGGTTTACTAATTGATAAGTAGAATTGAAATCATGATGGGGAATTAAAAATAGGAAAGGGATGTTTATTTAAATTACGACTGCTAATAATAATATTAAAAATTTGAGAAACCAGGATCTATTTGGTAAGAATGAACAACTTTGTTTAAATTTGAAAAATGGTAGATGATTGGGGATATAAATGTTATTATCCTAAACATAGAACCTTGTCGCGTAAGAAAAAATGATACAAAATCTTTAGCGGTAGCAGCCGGAAAGGCCTCTGGATTTATTCAGTATCTGCAATCTCTTCAGTTCACAAGGGTAACTGGGCGGATTTGGTAAAGTTTAATATTTTATTATTTATTTTTTAAATTATGATTTTGATCTTTGTTTGGTGATATTACCATCTCCTACAGTATCTGAAATCTTAAGCCGGTTTCTGCCTTTTCTTTGATTTTTTATTTTATCAAAGATTTAATCATTTTAGAAATTTTTGCTTGAATTATGCTCAATGTCGTCTCATTTTAATATTCTATTGAGGAATCTAGTGAAATTTAAGGTTTCAGTGAATATTATTGCTGTAATTCATTTCATTTTGTTTCACTTTTCTTTAATTCAAACATTCAATAGGATGTGCATGACATATGCAGTGAAAAAGATTGACATGGTTCATCATTCAATCTCACCAAGGAGTCGAGAGAATATTATGTTTTAGCAGCAGACAGAGCTATTTTACTAGTATCTGGGGGGATTATGCTAATCTTTTTGTGGTGTTTTGGTTATTTTGTAAATCATTAAATTCAAAAAAGTTAAATGCCCGATTTATCACAGACTTGGATAGAGTTTATCTGTTAGGCTAGTTTCAATCTAGTGTTCTGCACACAAACACACTTATGCACTTGTGCAAATATTTTATGCATGTGTTTGATGACAGAAACTTTCTCTGGTTTGGTGATTTATTCCTGGTCCTCTAGAATAACAGGTTTCTTTTATTTCCCGGCTTGTTCAATGCAGATATAAGGAAAATGGAGGGAATGGCTAGGAGCAGTGATAAAAACATCACCCGTGTTCTCTTTTGTGGTCCACATTTCCCTGCTTCCCATAATTATACTAAAGAATACTTGCAAAATTACCCTTCCATTCAGGTACTCTCACACTTTTCTTTGAGAATTCTCTACCTTCAATAGTTTGTTTATGGGCAGAATAATCACACTAGTATACTATACCTAAGTACTTTGCTAACTCCAGACTTGCAAAAGAAGAAGTTGCTTATGGAACGTAATTGCACTTCTTGAGGGTATAAGAGTTGCTGTTTGTTGGAAAATCAGCTTTAGTTTGTAAGTTATCACTTGAGTCCAAAACCTATGCTTATAGGCATGAGCCAACATAGTATTTAAAGTCTTTTATAGATAATAGTTGTGGATTAAACTTTCTTTGTGGGGGATTTTCTTGCATACGCTTGAGGTAATTTTATAATTGTCTACCAAAGTGCATTCATGACCTAAATTATTCTGGAAACAATTTGTTTCGAAATTAAAAGTAAGGGTCTATACTTTTTCCTAGTATGAATACATTATATGCCTCTTATTGAACTTCTGGGCAGATGATAGCCTCAGTTTATTGCATGATTATGGACCTTCCATAAGTTCCATGACTGTTTCTTCCATTGCTGATTTTTATTTATTGAAACATACACGTAATATAAAATTTTATTTGATAAAATGTCCTAGTTGCTATTAATTTATTAAGTATTCCTATTTTCACATTTGTAGGTTGATGTGGTCCCCATTAGTGACGTGCCTGATGTCATAGCAAACTACCATCTTTGTGTGGTAAAAACCATGCGGCTAGATTCAAATGTTATATCTCGTGCGAATCAGATGAAGCTTATAATGCAGTTTGGGGTTGGCCTGGAAGGTCATTGTCTTAGATGCTCATTTGCCATAAACTTGGAGCTTTTTGGATATGATTTATAATTTTGGATGTATTTTCCATTTATGTTTCATAATATCTGCTATTGAACTTGATTAGTTTCTGTGTTTGTGTTAAGGTGTGGATATTAATGCTGCTACAAGATGCGGCATCAAAGTTGCTAGAATCCCAGGTGACGTGACTGGAAATGCTGCATCGTGTGCTGAATTGACCATATATCTAATGCTGGGCCTTCTCAGAAAGCAGGTTGTTTTGTTCAATCTAACAACTGACACTCCTTTCTCATAAAAGCACTCATTGTGATAGGAGAAAGAGCAGTGGTTGTGAATGAAAAGTGTTCCTTTCATGTATTTGTACCTTGAAATATTTGCCGAAATTAAATCTGCTTTGCATATTATTTTCAGCATACAACCTCCATTTTAATGATTTCCTGACCATCTGAGTAACTTCTGAAATGTTGTAGAATGAGATGAGAATGGCCATAGAGCAGAAAAAACTTGGAGTGCCAACTGGTGAGACACTACTTGGGAAAACTGTGAGTGTCAACTTTACTAGTCTTTTAAGTTCTAAGTACATTCACTTTTTTCCTTCAAGCAGTTTCTGTGCAAAGCTTAATAAATTTCATGTTTCTTTCTCCATCTCTTTTCATTGCTTCATGTTTGCTAGTTTTGGACAACGCAAATGATTCCTATTATCATAAAAAAATTTTAAGATTGATTTGAGAACTCCTTTTAAACGATGATCTTCAAATGTTTACCATTTTTAGTAAGATGTACTATATTTGACTGTCCCTATCACGTTTATCATTAAATGTTATATTTTCCTTGTTCTTTCAGGTATTTATATTGGGCTTTGGAAATATTGGGGTTGAATTGGCAAAGCGCTTGCGACCATTTGGTGTGAAAATTATTGCCACAAAAAGGAGTTGGGCTTCACATTCTCAAGTTTCTTGCCAATCCAGTGGTATGTTAGGACCCTTGAGTGACAGTGAAACTCATCACTGAAGTCTTTTTCATTTAGCTGTTTCATTTGTCAGCACTTGCAGTAAAAAACGGGATCATTGATGATTTGGTTGATGAGAAGGGGTGTCATGAAGATATTTTTGAGTTTGCTAGCAAGGCCGACATAGTTGCTTGTTGCCTGAGTTTAAATAAGCAGACGGTGAAGCTCTGCTCATACTCCTTATCTTCAAAATCTATGTTCTTTGCAACATATGTTGTTTTCATGTTTCAAGGACATGGGGTTTCATTCTAATTCTATATGCATTCTTATAAATAATCTTAACCGGAAAAACTCATATGGAGCTTGTTCCTCAATGTGATTCCAGTGAAAAGATTTTTTTTCCCCCCAGTTATTTCATCTCATGTTAACCTGTATGATATACTTTCTTCCTACAATACAATCCCAGTTATTCTTAGATTATTTGGAACTCTAGCAATATGAAATCTATCTGTCTATCTTTTTGCTTGTGTATGTTTTTACTTTGCAATTATACTCTTCCATTTAAAAGGTGATAATTATTTGCTTCTAACATGTTCTTTCCTTGTGCCTGGCCTTTGTACTCATATAGATGCTTCCGGTAATATAAGTACATAAAAATTCAGGTCTGTTCACAAAGCATCATGTTGGTCTTTGTGTTGGATAACTAGTACTCCCTGAAATGCTCTGTGTGTGCCAGGCCTTTACACTATACATGTCAATATCTCTAATATGATAAGTATATAAAACTTCAGGTCTGTTCAGTGTTCACAAGACTGCACATTGGGGTCTTTATGTTAGATAATTACTATGATGGGATTGTTGCTTCTTTTATAGTAGTCTTTTTATGTCATTATTACTCAACCAACTTACAATCTGGATTATATTCAATGTCTGCATTAGTCATTGTCTGCAATTGACCATTTGGATATCTTGACTTACAGGCTGGCATTGTAAACAAGTCATTTCTATCTTCAATGAAAAAGGTTTGTTCTTTTATAAGCACTAGTAAACTGCACAAGGAGGCCTTTTTATTTTCCTTTCCCTATTTTCATTTTCCAAAATCTGCGTCTATAGGCATTGCAAGAGAGCATAACATACATAATGGAAGTGATTCATATTTCCAGGGTTCTCTTCTGGTGAATATTGCTCGAGGAGGTCTTTTAGACTATGAGGCCATTGCTCATTACCTCAAATCTGGCCACTTGGGAGGCTTGGGCATTGATGTTGCTTGGACAGAGCCGTTTGATCCCAATGACCCAATTCTAAAGTTCAAGAATGTTTTAATCACACCTCATGTTGGAGGTGTTACCGAACATTCTTACAGATCAATGGCTAAGGTATGTATTGGTGCAATTAGTGATAGAACTTGAATTAGGACACTATTTAAGCCACTGGCTGCTCATGAAAATCACCGTAAAACTAAGTTTTGCACATAACAATTGGCAATAAGAAACTGATAAGCCTTAATTAAGTTTTGCACATAATAACTGACAACAAGAAACTGAGAAGCCTTGAAGTTTTCTTACTCATTTGGTCCTAATTAAATCTTGCTCAATCTGAAATTATAGTAATTGATGTGTGTTTATACTTTGAATCATAAATTTAAGCCCCAGAGGGAAAGAAGATGCACAATTGTCCGTTAGAGTTTGGGAAATTATGAGGGATAGGTTGAAATTTAAAGGACCTCACGCCCTTCATTTTGAATGACAACTGTGATTCACTGGAAATTGGCATCACTTTATTAGCATTTTGCAGCATCTATTGTTCTGGTCTCTATATCATCAGTCGTTTTATTTATTTGCTTATAATATTCACTCAACTATTACTTTTATGTCGCATCAGTTCATGCGAATTTGTATTATTAGTTTATATGATTTGCTAACGTTATTTCATCTAAGATTATTTATACTGAATGTGTCCTATATGCATCTCTCTTGATTGTACAATTACAGGTTGTTGGTGACGTTGCCCTTCAACTTCATGCGGGGACTCCTTTGACAGGACTAGAGTTTGTGAATTGATTCAACTCTAAGGAATCTGTTTCATCGGCCAAACCTAATAGGCTTGCTATCCTTTGACTAATCTTTCCTGGCATTTTGAAAGAGCCACCATTGCCTGTTTGACAGTTGACCATTTCAAACCAATTCCTTATACCTCCATTGCTGTTTATGCAAACATTGTATACTTCGAAAAGTGTATTCTTACTTCTGTTTGATGGAATCCCTTAGTTAGAAGTAAAGATGGCCAATGGGCCGGGCGGTACGCGGTACGACACGGGCACGACATGTGTCCATATAGTACAGTACGGCACGAGTACATTTTGGTATGGCACGGCATGCACGTGGGCTGGGTCATGCCTAGAATTTTAAGCACGCGGGCCTTAAAAACAAGATAAGATTAGAGATGGGTCAAAGCACGGTATGCGAAAAGACATAATAAACACGCTTCATTAATGGTCTAGCACGCAGTCCGTGAGCTATCAATAGCACGTGGGTCAAAGTATATTAAAATAAAAGTTTTTAATGAAAAGTAAATATAAAATATTATGATTTTATAAATATTTTGAAATTAAAATTGTTAATATATTTTTTAGCATAGGCTTTTAAAAATTAATTTATGTCTTAGTTTAAATAAATATTCTAATTGTTTTCTGTTTATAATTTATTAAATGAATAAATAAATATCATGATTCTAATAAATAAAATTTTGAATATCATAATTTGATAAATGATATATAAAAAATTTTACAATATTAATATTTCATTTATGAAATCATAACTTAGTTAATGGAGATATGTTTTATTTGTAAATGAAATATTTCTCATATTTATCCACAAAAAAAATAAAATTACGAACAAAATATTTTTATGATATTTTAATTTTCATTAATCATTACTATGATCTATGAAATTAAATTTATATATTGTTGTGTTATAATTGGTTATTGTGAAATTAAATATATAGTTGTGAAATTATTATAAACTGATAATAAAATATTAATTGCTCTATTAATAAAAATTATTGTTATTGTTGTTGTTGTTAATATTATTAGGCTGATGGGTTTAAAAAAAATGTCAGGCATGTGGGATAAAATAAAACACATCATATACGTGGTCTATTTTAGGCACGCTAGACATGTGAGCTTGAACGGGGAAAAAAAAGTTGATGGGCCTTTTTTGGGCATGGCACGAGCATGGCATGAGTGGGTTTGTGTTGTGGTGATGCCGGGCCCTTATAAAAAAAAATTGGGCGCGGCACGGCACGGCCCACCAGCTTAGTAGGTCGTACCGTGTTGGCCCATGGGCTCTAATGGGTCAAGGTTTGAAGGGCAGTGCCGTGCGTTGGCCATCTTTAGTTAAAAGGAATTCAGAATTTAATTCCTTTAATGTTAATGAGAAATGTTCTAGTTTATTTCTTTAAATATAAAGATGTTACGGTAGATGTTCGGTATAGTTACGGTAGATGCTCAGTATAGTCATGATGTTGGGACTAAACCAATTTTGTTACAAAGAAGAGGTTACAACTTAATAGAAATGTAGTTACAAAATTTATCGTTTTGGCTTAGTAATTCACTTTTTTTTGTTGTTTTTTCAGGTAGAGGTTAGTTATTCTTAGTACAATTGACAAAGAGGTAAAATATGTACTACATTAATAATTAATTAATGGAACATTCTAAATCCAATGTTTAAACATTGATGGAAAAAAATAGATATAATTTAGAAAAACTAGCACATATTTTTTATAATATACGGATAATTATTATCAAGTAGATGCAAGTTTCTTAAGATGAGAATTTAAAAAATTATAATTTATTATAATGTAGAGTTTATTCTTATTTATAATAAGCCTAAATTAAGATCAAATTTTTTTTGATTGTATAATAAATCATATTGAGAGATTTTACTGGATTTTTAATTAAATATACCCTAAAAATAGGGTAAATACTCCATGCTTAAAAATTATGTGGATATGTCATTTTTTATATGGTGTATTGTCTAAAATATTCCTAAAGAAAAATATAAAATACACACTAAAATCACCTCTAATGTACTCTTTACTTCTCACACTTTTTCACTCTATACAACACAAAATTACTCCACACTCTCAAAATCACTCATGAACAATCAATGTGTTGATATTTTAGTTTGCAAATAGGTACATTATTCATCTAATGAATGACATACTTTCAACTTTATTTTTATTTTGTATTATTTATTCATTTTCTTGACATTATATTATTTTTAGGATTTTATTTGGTTTGTGATAAACAATAAAACAACTCAAATTTTCATTATATTTCATCATATCACTGTTATGTGATGGATTTTCTAACTAAATTTGTTGAAACTTCAATTTGTTCTCAAATTTTGTTCTGCACTCGTATTGTGCATGTATAAATTTACACGCCTGTAATCGTGCAAGTGTGCAAAATGTTCCAACTACTATAACACCTTAACATTCTATTAGTGCAAAAAATATATTTTTCACTAAATATGTCATCTGACTATTATTGGATTGTAGTTGTGTATTTTAATAAGTTACACGACTACTATCATGTACATATGAACTTACATACTACAGTTATGCATATATGTAAAATGTTGTAGCTGTTATGAGAGCCTAGTTTTCTGTCAATGCAAAAAAAAGAAGAAGAAATATGTCCTCTGACTATTTACTGGGTTGTAGTCGTGTATTTTTGTACGTTACACAACTTTTGTCATGTATGTATGAATTTATACTACAATAATTGTGCAAGTGTGAAAAATACAATAGCTGTTATGACATCTAGCATTCTGTTAGTGTAAAGAATACTTTTTTCTACTAAATATATCCTCTGATTGTTTACTTGACTATAGTTGTATATTTTAGCAAGTTATGCAACTTTTGTCGTGTAAACGAGCAATCACACAACTGCAATCGTGTAAATGGGCTAATGGTTCCACACTTCATTATATGCGTTGTTTGATTTTGTTTTTGAATTTGTAGCATAATCATGTATTGTGTTATTAAAGGAAATGATTTCAGTACGTGTGCCTATTATGTTTCGTGGTGAATGGATTGAACAAATGGCCATTATAGATTTAATGCTACAGAAGTAAGAGGGATAATAGTGCCCTATTCTACAACATATGTACTGATAGAAAAAGTATTTATTTTCATTAATATTTCTGAATTTGACATTTAAATGAAATTCAAGCTTAAAACGTTCGATCCAACGTCGTCCGTTCCAATTATGACTGATGATGATATATATTATTTTCTAAAGAAAAAGATTAGTGGATCTGAGTTGAAGATTATTTTTTGTATTGCCTACAAGCGAAAATAGATTTTGGTGACACCTATTGCTGAGGCTAGATAGTTATCCACAAGAAACTGTCGAGCATATGTTAGAGGTGAAGGTTTAAGCTCAAATAATTTTGTTGCTAAAGATCAATTAGTATCCAAATTTGTTCTTGAAACATAACTTAATGATAGAAAGAGTTGAATTTAAAAAATGTAAATATTATTGTTCACAATGATTTTGATGGTATAACAGTTAGTGATCCAATAGTGGGGAATATAGTGCCTTGCAATATAAGTTTCCCACTCCCTAATAGTAGACATGCCTAGAGTTAATTTGTTTGCATGCAGCAATAAATTAGACAATGACAGCTCGCTTTCAAGTAGTAATAACTTGCCATCCATGGAAGCTATTAGTGATAGTAAAGGGTTAATATGGAAAAAGTTCTTCAGTTTGAAAGATGAGTTGCAAAAAGTGCTTTTATAGAAGCCTTGAGGAAAAATTTTAAGTTTAAAACCTTCAAGTCAGGTAAAAACATACTTATTGTTAGGTTTATTAACAATAATTATAAATGGCTACTTCGTGCTACCAAGCTTGGAAATTCGAATATGTTTCAAATTAAAAGGTATTATAGTGTCCATACTTGCGCACTTGATGTCTGTAAGAGAGATCATCGTCATGTTTCATTCAAGCTTATCAGATAAAAGATTTGTTACAAGTATAAAGGTGCTCATCCTTATATAGGCCTGGTGATATCAGAGAAGATTTCCAAAAACAGTTTGGGCATAAAATAAATTACCACAAAGTATAAAAGGCAAAAGAATATACAATAGATAAAGTTAAAAGCACGCCTGAGGATTCATTCAAGTTACTCCCTTCCTATATGGTAATGTTGGAGAAGAAAAATCCAGGCATCTATAAATTTCTTGAAGTAGACAAGGCAAATAACATTAAGTATTTCTTTATGGTAGTTAGGAGCTGTATACATGGATTCATTTGATCAATAAGGCCAGTCATTACAATTGACGACACATTCTTGAAGGAAAAATTTAAAGGAACTTTGCTTATTGCGACAACACTTGATGGTAACAATCAACTTTATCCTATTGCATTTGGTATCGGTAACAGTGGGAACAATGCCTCATAGGAGTGGTTTCTAATGAAGTTAAAGGAAGCAAGAGGTGAAATTTATATTTTGGTTTTATTTCTGGCCGGCACTTAAGTATAAAGAAAAAAGTTAACATTACATTCCTAAAAGCTGCATATGTGATAACTTTATGAAATGAGAATTATCATAGCACTTTTAGACTTAGATCAATAATACTTAGAGAGTAAATGATGTGTTTTCATTGCATTTTTGTTATATTTTGCAAAAACATTCATCTTAGTTTATTCTTAATAAATTTTGTTTGATTTAGAATAAATTGTGTGCTTAAATCATATGCATAATTGTTGGTGACTGGAAGCTCAAATTTCAAGGAAGGAAAGTTGATACAGTAGGCTTGCAAAAGATGGAAAAGAACTTGGCTACAGAAGAATTAAAACAAATCTAGAACAGTGCAGTTGCTGTAGTCATTGCTATAGCAACCATTGCCATTGCTGTAGCAATCTTGGAACAACGATAGAAAAATTTTTACAGAATATTGCGATCTGCAGTTTCTTAATCTGCAAGACACACGATCTAGGCTTCCGTTTACACTAATTTTTAACTATAAAAGGAGCACACATTATAAGAAAAAAGGAGAGCCGTCACCCAATGAGAAAAACCATAAAGAAACAAAAGAAAAATAGAATTTAAAAGAGAGATTAAGAGTTGCACAAGAGGAGAATTTGCAGAAATCAATTGGAAACTCAATCCTTCTTATTCTTCTCTTGTTTTCTTGCTTACTTTTTATTCATGGGGATGTGTTTGATGGCTGAAACTTTGTTATTTATTTTTTTTTTGCAAACCATGAACTAAATTTATTTGTGTTTGAATGATAAACAATCTTGATGGTTTATTGACTGAATATATGAGTTGTTACATATTTGTTGTATCATTTTATTTTGATAGTATTTATTTTATTCATTATTTCAGTTGATCACCTATTTAATGATACTAGCTAAGGAAGAGCCACAAAAGGGCCTATCTCAGTGGAATATATCAAAGCAATACTTGGTTTTAGATTGAATTTCTTGGATTGAGTTTTACTTAATTTAAAATTAGTGATGAATTAGATATAGGGATTCATCTTGTAGGGTAAATAGAACTTAAGCATGTAATGCTATATCTTATGTTGGCATAACAATTAATCACTGTTAAGTTGCATATAGATATAAGATATCCAACATGCGACAGCTGAGGATATATAAGGATTCTGCCTAGTACTGTAGCAGATAATGTAGCAACCGAGTCAAACATTAGAAAAATAGTCAAACCCATTAAGAGAGTTTATTCACTCAACTATTCTATATTCCAATTAGTTTTATCCTTGAGTTTGACGTGATAATTGACTTTGTTGCATTTTGTTTATTGTGTTTTTATTTTAATTAGTACATTAGTTTCATTAATTGTTTATTTTAATTTAGAACAAAATCTGCACTGTTAAAATTGCTGTAACAAGTCTAATAACATCAATTCCTGTAGAGACGATCTTAAATACTTATCATTATATTACTTATTATGTACACTTACACATTGACACCAATAGCATTGGGATTTATACTCAACAATATGGTACTTGTACTCACTACTTGAAGCAAAACGTATGTGCTAAGTTTAAAGAAACTGAGGTAAGTGCAATTGTTGAACTACCTGCAAAGGTCTATTGATCACAATAATTTAACTAATTTATGAATGAGATACAGAAGGTCGATGAAAGAGTTATAAAATATCTTGAAGGAAAGATATGAGAAGTGGACTCGATATAGGGCTTGTTCTCATTTTGACGATTTGCATTATAGTATTATGACAACCAAAATAGTAGAATCCATGAATTTTTTCCTTAAAGATCCTCGACAGTTGCCCATTCATAAGTTATTGGATTTGATCATTGATAAACTACGAGAGTAGTTTTGTGATAGGTGAAAGGAGGCAGTTAATTGTCACACTTGACTTATAAAATGGGTTAAAATAGAGTTGTTCAAAAAATTAGAGAATTCTCATATATATAGAGTGGTGGCATTAAATATGCATGAATTTATTGTTAAAGATGTTGACCTTAATGGTCATGTCAACATTGTTGACAAGACATGTCGTTGTCGGGAATTTCAATTCAATCAACTACTTTATAAACATGGATTAGCTATATGTAGATACCGATAAACATTGTCTACATATCATATGTGTTCTCATTACTATTCCAGTGAAGCATGGGTTGCAGCATATGAAACAATTTATCTCATTGGTGCACAAGAAGAATGTGAAGTTTTAAAAGAAGTGTATAGTTATGAGGTTTACCCCTTTGTGAAAAAGAGAAAAAAGGGTCGGCCACAAGAAATTAGGATAGCATCACAAGACGAGGAGAAATTACGTCATAAATCTGGTAGGTGTGGTTGTAGAGGACATAATTGACTAACTTGCAATGCACTAATTCCACTATCTCACAATGAACCTGTAGACTGTAGTTGGACTGAATGAAACAAAAATAAGCATGCGTAATATGCTCAACATTACATTCTTGTCCTTTTTATTATCTTAATTTCTTTAATATTTGTAATAGTTAGTTGAAAAATTTATACTTTTTTATTTTACAGGTGGATAAGTAAGTATGTTTGTCTAGCTTTTGTTATTTTCAAAGGGAGGCGACCAGGGGTTTTGTAGTAGTTGGCTAAGTGTTTGGAGCAAATTAATAACTATGTCGATTGAGTAGCAACTTTTGTTCACTTAAAACTAAATTATGATTCTAACATTTGTTAGACCTATGTTGTTTGATGCAGAAAAACTTTCTTTATTTAATGTATTGAAGTTTGATGTGTTACGTTGATTGTGTTATTTATCAAGTACGTTGATTATGTTATCATTCTGATGAGTGTTTTAGGTAGTTTTTGTTCCCTATCTACGTAGTCGATTAACATCATGCATTTGTAAAGTTACCCGACTATTGTCGTGTATCTACGAAGTTCACTCGACTACAAAAATTTATTAAGAGATGAATCATTGATGTGTAACTGATGATAATGATTTATAACTATGAAGTGATCAAGAATAATTGGTGTACCTACAAAGATACTCGATTGTAATCACGTGTATCTGTGAAGATACTCGACTATAGTCGTGTATATATGAAAATACCCAATCGTTGTCGTGTATGTGCAAAGTTCATTTGATTATAATCATTTATTAAGAGATGAACCATTGATGTGTAACTAATGGGCAATGATTTATAACTGTAAAATGATCAAGAATTGTATCTACAAAGGTACTCAAATAAAGTCCTGTGTATTTACGAAAATACTCAATTGTAGTCATGTATTTAACTATAGTTGTGACTTGGGCTGAACATTCCTTCAATGTTTGTGACTGTCCTATTATATCACATAAATATATCTTCTATTCTTTCAATAGTAGACTTAATAAAAAATAAAGTTTATACATGATGCAAAATTATCTTCTATTCTTTCAATAATAGATTTTAAAAAAAAAGTTAATATATGATGCAAAACTATCTTCAATTACATCAAATGTCAATTGCATCTCTATTGTAACTATTATATATGATAATAATTTATCCAAAAAATTAGAAAATCACTGCAATAAAGTTCTTGAGGGTGTGACACTAGGTCATTGGTTTCAATGACCTATGTCCAAATAATTTGACAGCCAATGCTTTTCGATGTTGTGTAACATCATCTTGTTGGCAATATGTGTTCACATTAAGGCCATGGGCTAGAACCTCCAAGTACCATGGCAAAAATACTCTACAGTCATCACTAAGAAAATTCATATATATCAATAATAAAATCACTATTTTAATTAAAAAACCAATATCTAATGTACTTATTTGTATAGCCTGATTTTTGTTGTAGGATGTTTCGTACTAGCAAGATGGGCCAAGGAACTTTTGATATGACATCAATATAATGTGGATGTGTTTTGTGCTATGATATCTTTTGAAGTAGCAAAAGTATCATGTTTGCAACAGGCAGCAATTATTTGACCAAACTTGAATCTTTTGGTGTAGTTTATCATAAAGTCATAAACATTAATCTTGCCCATAGGTATATCGACTACCACGAGAATCCATTGCTCATTTATGGTAACAACAAATATATCGGCATAGTTTGCACAATATTTTAGTAATTAAATTCCACATAATGTAAAAAAGAATCATACAATGTCAAACTCACAGTCAAAACACTTTTCCAAGGAGTGGTGCAGTCTAATTTTCACTATTAGCATCATCAACGTAGTAACTCTCTTTTTCCCACACCCTATTGGGGTCTTGCATATACACCTTTTGTCTCTCCTTAAGATTGTTCTAGAAAATTTAACAAGAATATATTATCCCTTATTATTTTCAAAGGTTAAGAAAAATATAGTGCAAAATTAACATATCAGAAAATTGTTGTCCATAATGGCACACAGTTGTTTGTTTAGAGTTGTAGCCTTCGACAAATCTTTCCTTAAGTAGTAGCATGCAATGTCGATATGCTGAATATGAAGTATAAATTTTTATTTAGAAAATAGCAAATATTAATCAAAATAAATGATAAAAAATAGTGTTAAAGAACTTACAAAAGTAGATAACCATATATCTAGTGTAAATAATTTATGAAAATATTCTCTATCAGCATCCATAAGAGTTAAATTGATTACTTTCCTACATAAATAGATGATAAAATCACCAAAGGTGTTAAATAAACATTCATTATAATAATCAAAATAAATAAAAAGTTAATATCATAATATATATGAGATAACTTACGGCTCTTTTTTTTATCATTGGCGATTTTCATCCATTGTTGCAGCTCTGGTAACTACTTTTAGGGTATTGAAAGTCCACTGTCTCTTGAGGGTGCACCTCAACGTCCGTTGTCTTTTGCAGCTTTATCAAGGGGTTGGTGTACAATGTCTATAAGTAAGTCAAAGTTTTCCTATCTATTCTCTTCCCTAAATTATACACCAACCTACAATCTTTTCCTTGTGTTGATATGACAATAGGATCCCTCTTTGTACCACGATAATTATCTGGGATCTTTAATGGGAGTGTATCCTTTTATGCACTACAAAAATTGACGAGCATGTCCAATGGTTGTTGCATCGGTGAGACAAATATGACGATCATAGTGAAATACTAACTAGGCAACCCAAGAGGGGGTGAATTGGGATTTTAAAAATTAAGCTAAGTGTAATTAAAACTAATGCCTTAATAAAATCGAAAACAATAAATTCAATAAAGGCACAATAATAAATGAGTTAGGGAGGAGAAAGCAAACTCAAGGATTTTTACGTGGTTCAGCTATCCCTATTCCAAGCAACCCAAGCTCTTTCACTATCCAAGCCTTTCCAAGGCTTCAAATGTTTACAATTGACTTCAAGGTGTCAATGAACCTTTACAACAAGAGATTATCCCCCAATCTCTTCACTCAAGTCTTTACACTCACAAATTTGATGAGAAAAATAAAGATTACAACAAAACTCTCTTTAAGAGTAGATGAACAAATTGAAGAACAGAAGATGATTCAATGTTTTTGATTTGCGATTTGAGAGCTTGATAGATGTTGTGTGCTCTTTGATTTTGCTTGCTTGAGTTATTAATGAATTGGCTTTGAGTTTTTATAGTTGGAGCTAAAAAACTAGCCGTTATTCACTTTTTACTCATAACCGGATTACCGTTTATGGTATCCGGAATTCCGCTTGTATGTTACCGTTAAGGCAAAAATTTGAATTTTTGAGTATCCTATATCCTTCGGATTTCGTTTATGCTCCGTAGTTTTCTGCTAGAATGCCCATTACCGACACGCTTACGAAATGGCTTTTCATCCGGAGAGTGTATAACCGGATTGCCGTTTATAACCGGATTGCCGCTTTTACAATGTACATTGCACTGTTTGCTAAAATTACAGTTTGACCCCAAAACTTTACGGAATGGCCCAAAACGTTATAAAAATTTACAATTAAATCCAATTTTCAGAATTTATAAAAATTACTTTGTGAATCCCAAAACATTCTGAAATTATGATATGACCCAAAATGCTATAAAACGTTTCAAATAAGTCTTCCTCCAAAATTTCAAGCAATACTTGTTGATTTCAAATATTTCAAAATTCTTTCAATTAAAGCATAAACTTGAAAAACAACCAATTTCATATAATTATTTTTCCATTAGATATAAAACATTTATAATGTGAAAATAATGATTTATTTAAAATGTATAAAAATAATTTAAGCTTTCAAAAACTTAATCATTCTTAATTTTGTTTGTTATCATCAAAATCAACATTATGTTAACATAAATGTTAACACATAGCATTGTTTATAGGCTACATACATAGCAACCAAATTGTTTGAGAATTTAACAAACATTTATACTCGATGAATATTTGTCAATCTTGAGGCTAGTTGAAGTCTCCGTAAATAGCTAAATAAGCTTGTTCAACTCATCATCGATTAAGTCCATATGACCAATTTTCCTCTCAATATAATCAATCTTAGCGTCCATAGTCTTCATCATATGTTTCATTTTGGTGATGTGTTCTTCAATGTTTTAAATGCAACAACCAAGATGATTAATCTTCTCCTCGGCAATAGAACCATGAAAGGCAAAGGAGGCATGTTGAGATGGACCACCCTGATACGAACAAAAAATTAAATATGAAATTTGCATCCACAATCAAAAAGTACTTGTTAACTAAAAACACACTAGAAAGTTACTTTTTTTTTAGGTTATCTTAATTGGTACTGGTGTTGTTTCATTTATATAATTTGGATGCAATGCTTTTCAAGCAATAGAGATGGGTAGACCATCTGATTCACTATCATCATGAGAGTCTTCAAAGTTGTTTAACTCACTATTATTTGATTCACTATCATCATGTGAATTGTTCCCCTCTAGATGACTATCTGATTCACTACCACTATCCTCAACTTCACCGATCTCTTTAAGCCATTCATCTTCACCAAAATACTGCATGTAATGTTTATTTTCCTCCATATATCCAGTAGCATGTAATTTTTTATGAAAATCATCCTGGATGTTTTTTTATTGAAGGTTTTCTTTTGAATCTCACCAAAATCTTTAATTTTTTTATTTCCATCTCAAAATCCGAGGAAATAATTCACCGCATCGTTTTGCACATTTATCACTAATGGTGAAAACAACTTCATATGTCCACATTTGTATAATCAATAACATTAGAGTTGTGCATTACTAGGTTCGGTTCGGTTCGGTTCGGTTATGGACCACAACCAAACCGAACCAAAGCCAATCGATTTTTTAAAATTGAAACTGAACACGATCCGAACTGGACCACAACCGAACCGAACCTCTGCGGACAAGAAACAAGAAACAGCTCTGTGATGGGATGGTGAGATGGCAAAGAAATGACTTTGCACAGTGATGGGTTGCTAGAACACTGCAGGGAGTTGCTAATGGCCGATGACGGCAGCTGTGAGAACATGATAAAGAGTTGCTAATGGCTAATGAAGACGGTTGTGAGACAAACTGTGGAAGTGAGAGAGAGAAAAGATAATGGTAGTTGGGGGGCTGTGGTGTGTGAGAGACAAGAGATGAGTTTGATATGTTTTTCCCACGGGGGTCTGAGATTAGATCTAGGGTTTCTTCATCTTTTTTTTTTTATTTTGAAATGAAGAACCAATCGATTCTTTAGTTCGATTCAGCTCAACGAACCAATTGGGTCTTATATTTTTTAACCATTCTGTTTTTAGCTACCGAACCAAACCAAACCAAATTTTATAATTTCGGTTCAGTTCAGTAAAAATCGAATTGAATACCCACCCGTAAATAACATAATTTCTAAATTATATAAATAAAATGATGGTAAACTATATCACGTAACTAAAGGGGGCAAGCCATATACTAATTAGTTTAGTTTTGTTACCAGAAAGCCACAGGGGAACCTGTGGACACTATACGTTGTTCCTTTATTTTTACAATCCATGTTCAACTTCTTCTTATGCTTAGCCATATAGTCTGCAATGTTTTTTCTCAAACTTTCAATGATCATCTTGAAACAAGAGCATCCCAATGGATATTCATTAAACTTATTAAAATTGTCTACAAGTAGCATATGAAATACTAACTAGGCAACCCAAGAGGGGGGGTGAATTGAGATTTTAAAATTTAAGTTAAGCAAACCACACAACAATTCAATCTAATACCTTAATAAATTCGAAAACAATAAATTCAATATAACACAATAATAAATGAGTAACGAAAGAGAAAACAAACACAATGATTTTTACGTCACAACAAGAGATTATCCCTAATTTTTTAACCAAAGTGTATCCCAACACTTACAATCTCTTAATTTGATTTTACAAAAAGAATTACACATGAATTTCTTTCACACAATGTGTTTGATCACAAATGAAAGCTTAATGAAAGTTGTATGCTCAATATTTTGCTCAATGATAATCGTTGGAATTGTTGTTGTTTGAATTTGATTGAGCTTATTTATAGTTGGAGCTGAAATATAGCCGTTGTTGACTTTCTGCTCAATGTCGGATCACCATTTTGACTTTGAGCAAGTTACCGTTGGACAAAATTTCAAATTGTCGGATCGTCATTTGTGTGCAGAAGCTACTCTTCAATTCTGTTCGATGTCGGCTAGCCGTTATCAAAATGTTGGTTAGTCATTTGCTATGGTAACTGCTACAGTGAACTATTTTTTAAAATTATAGTTTGGCCTCAAAACTTTATAAAATTATATTATGACCTAAAACTTTATAAAACTTATCAAATAAGTCTATTTCCAGAATTTTAAGCAATATTTGCTAATTTCAAAGTTCTTAAAACTTTTTTAATTTAAATTATTAACATGAAAACTAATATCATGAAATTACTTTTCATTGAATATAAAGCCTTCTATAATATGAAAATATATGAAAAAATAATTTGAGCTTTTAAATCAATCTTAATCAAGTTTGTTATCATCAAAATCAACATTATGGATACATAAATGTTAACAATCTCTCTTTTTTTGACGATGACAAACTTTTCATGTATTTAAAGAATGATTGCACAAATTACTCCCCCTAAATGCAAACTGCCTTTATAATTTAAGCTTAAAAGATTAATCATTCTTAATCTTGTTTGTTATCATCAAAATCAACATTATGGAAAATATATACTAACAGTACATTAGTTTCATTTATATAGTTTTGATTCTCCTTTTCAAGCAAGATCAATTCTACAAAATATATTATGGCAAGTTTGACCACTTTCATGTCGTCATCCAAATTTGCATTCATGAACTTTTCACGAAGTTGTTTTGTTGTGATTGCACAATTTCCATCTAAGAACTTATCAACTATTCTCTCATCACCGTTAGTCTTTTCAATATCGGGCTCGTATGATGGATTGCAATTTAATCTTGTTACCAAGGCAGACTCTTCCATTGAGAATCGAATATTTTTCTGCCCAATCCTAATTCATATTGCCTTCTTATCTTATTTCACTTCCGTTAATAAGATGCTATAGAGTAACTGAGCAAAAAACTTCAGCTCTTTGACATCAAAAAATGATCGAAACAAGAATGCCTAAATATAATGATGTGATCCTTAGATAGTTTTCTTTAGATGTCTTCAACTGCACCTAATGATGATCAGTAAGAAATCTTTGCTTAAAATAATCCAATTCTTTGATTTTCTATTCCATCTACATAAAGAGAAAAACAATTGAATTATAATATATATACAACTAAAAGGTTGCATAATAATATATTTTAAACTAATCAGAAAAATTACACGACATATCAGTCTAGTACAGTTTTCATTACATGACTACAATCGAGTAAAGTATTCATTACATGACTATAGTTGAGTAAAGAATTCATTACACGACTACGGTCGAGAAAAGAATTCATCACATGACTACAGCTGAGTATATACAAGCAAATGATTCTTTGCCTAGGGAGAAAATGTAGTAATGCATACGTCATTAATTTTAGTTTCAAATAAAAAGAGTATTTCAAACTTATTATCCATGTGAAACAGTTTTTCTACCAAAATACGCAGCGTGCTAGTCTAACTAACTACAAGATTTGACTCTAAATATTGATCTAAGCATAAGAAATAGAGAAACAAGTGCCATATAGGACAAAAACATGTATAGAAAATGAAGAAAGAAACATTGAACAATTAGATCATATGCACACGGCCATTAGTTCAAACAAACTAAACAAGCAAGAGAAACTATTCAACTTACGTACGACTTCAGGAGAAAATATCCAAAAAGAAAGGATGCCTTATAATTCATCATAATAACAAAAATCAAGCCTAAAACAATAGAGCAATGACTTCAGTAAATGTCACCATAACAAAAACCTTATTTTTCTAAGAAGTTCCAAAAGCTAGCACATAGTCTAAACTTATAATGTAAAGAGAAAGAAATGGAAATAGGGATCTCTATCTTTAAAAATGGATGAAGATGAGAAATCCTAATAAATGTGTTTTTTAATTTGCTCATGTCTAGTTCTAATTGTATGCTTATTTGTTTATCTTATTTCTTTAGTTTTAATTAATTTTGAAAAGCTTATCGTTCATATAAATTATCATACTACTATTATTTAGTTATTGACTTTTTATACCACCCTTAATTTGAATTTTTTTAAACATGAATTATTATTGACTTGTTATACTATTGTTAATATGAGATCGTTATCTAACAATGACACATCAAACGATTTTGAGATGTGATTTGGAATTCCATGTTTGGCTGGCCCTTGTTGTTGGATAAAAGAAGTATAAACCATTTAAGACACAATGGTTAGTTTAGCCAGCTAGCTCTAACTTTGGTCCTACACGTAAAAGAAGCCATCGGATTTGATGGTCAAGTCACTTTCATGTATCTAACTATATGCTTTTTTAATTGTGATTTCTTGAAAATAACTTACATGTACACTAAATTAATTCTCTATGATATACATACATACATACATACATACATACATAGATACATAGATACATACATATATATATATATATATATATATATATATATATATTATATACATACATATATATATTCTAGAATTTTTCAACACAAATCAAACTTTATAACTGATTATGATGTAAAGGAAAAGAGATGATTTCAATTTGTCTTAAATTGAACACATTATTCTAAAACTTTTTGGTCATTTATTAACAAGCTTCCCTAATCTCTAGATTTAGCATATCATCTTATTATATGGACATGAAAAAGAAAGGAGAAAAAACAACTTGGCAATGACACCTACTTTTAGATGAGGTTTTACATGGGAATGAAGTATAGAAGTTTTGGATAGCCTTTCTCTCTCTTCAACTGATTTTCAGCTCTCAAGTGTGAATAAATTTATTAGATCAAATAGAGGATTATAGTAAAGATGAATTCAACATCAAGGAAAAACAAAATAGGACAAAGTAAGTTCTTTGTAAGCATCATCAAGAACTCTCTGAAATACAAGTTATGCAACCCAAGAGGAGGGTGAATTAGGATTTTAAAACTTAACCTAATCAAACCACATAACAATCCAATCTAATGCCTTAATAAATTCGAAAATAATAAATTCAATGAAAGCACAATAATAAATGAGTAGGGAAAGAGAAAGCAAGCTCAATGATTTTTACGTGATTCGGCTATCCCTACCTACATCCACACCTCCAAGTAACCTAACCTTGAGGATTTCACTATCTAAGCCTTCCAAGAATTCAAAAGCTTACAATTGACTTCCAAAGTGTCAATGAACCTTTACAAAAAAGAGATTATCTCTTAATTTCTTCACTCAAGTATCTCACACACTTAAACATTCACAAATTTGATGAGGAATTGAAAATTACAACAAAAACTCGCTCAAAGAGTAGATATACAAATTGAAGAACAAATATGATTCAATAAATGATGATTTACGAAATTGAAGCTCAATATATGTTGTGTGCACTTGTTTATGCTTGCCAAGATTACCAAAAATGAATTGGATTTGAGTTTATATAGTATGAGCTCAAAAACTAGCCATTATGTACATTTTTGTGATAATCGGCTTACCGTTTATATAATCCGATTAGTCGCTTTTATGTTACTGTTACAGCCAAAATTTGAATTTCTGAACATCCGGTATGCCGCTTATGAAATCTGGATAGCCGTTTATATTCTAGAAGTTTACTGCCCAAATCCGGTCTACCACTTGTCAGGATCTGGTTAGCTGTTTGCTACAATGATTGCTGCGGTGAACTATTTTTAAAAATTATAGTTTTATCCTAAAACTTTCTATAACTGTACTATGGCCCAAAACGTTATAAATTTTGCAAATAGGTCCAATTCCAGAATTTTTAAATAATGCTTGATATTTTCAAAAATTTTTGAAATTATGATATGGCCCGAAATGCTATGAAACTTTTCAAATAAGTCCTCCAAAATTTCAAGCAATTCTTGTTGATTTCAAAGTTTTCAAAACTCTTTCAATTAGACCATAAACTTGAAAAACAACTAATTTCATAAAATCATTTTTCCATTAAATATAAAACCTTTATAATGTGAAAATAATGATTTATTTAAAATGTATAAAAAATAATTTAAGCTTTTTTGAAAAACTTAATCATTCTTAATTTTGTTTGTTATCATCAAAATCAACATTATGGATACATAAATGTTAACAATCTCCCCATTTTTAATGATGACAAACTTTTCATGTATTTAAAGAATGATTGCAGAAATTGCTCCCCCTAAATGTAAGCTTCTCTTACAATTTGAGCTTAAAAAATTAATCATTCTTAATCTTATTTGTTATCATCAAAATCAACATTATGGAAACATATATGTTAACACTCTCCTATTCCTTTTTTGCCAAATAATCTACATAAAAGTTGCACAATATAACTTCATAAAGCCTTAGCTTTCTACCAAGAAAAAGTAATGATTATCTATAAAAAGTCAAGGTACAAGAAGTTAGAATGACTTGAAAAAAACTTCACTGCCTTTTTGTTAATGCAGTACACTTAAACATGAAGCAATAAAGAAATAATCAATTTTCTCAGCCTTTCTATATACATAACACTCCATTTAGGCAATAAACAAGCACTAGATTTTACAAGTGAATCTTTCCTTGAACCACAGTTTAAAAACTTGGATTCTCACAAGGAAAAAGTGCCCAACTTCAGCTGCATTTGTACTGGTACTTATAGCAAAAGATAGTTTATCCTAAGGATTTGAAGCACGTTGGATTTTAATCTTCACGTAGACAGTTAAATATGTATAAAGTTGTTGCATAAATAAATATTTCATTGTGAAAGATTAAAATTAGTAGACTAGTAAAGTCAAAAAGTTCCATTGATGATTGCTACTCTTGAAGAAAAGCTAAAACCCAATATGAGTTTAGCACAAGATTGTTAAGTTGAAGTTTAATAAAATTGACAAGATATTCAAAATAAGCAATACAGTGCAATAACATCATCACATGCTAAAAATGAATTGTAGGTGTGGTAAATCACCTTTAATTTGGCCAATTTCCATTTAGAGCGCATATTTATGGTGTTAGAACAAGCAGCAGCAGGATTGCGAAGTAACAACAACAGAAGCGTCTTTGGTGTTGACCTCACCTCATAGCCCACTGGAGCGACCTCACTAAACGTCCTGATGAATGCTGGTCACGAATGATAACAGTGGTCGAGAATGAAAACATCGGTCTGGTCGTGAATGATAAATTGGATGTTATGTAACTTGACTTGGTCGTGAATGATAGTGATGATTTAGGTTTTGAATTAGGGTAATTTGTAATTGCACAAAGAAAAAAAGTATATATGAGGAATCTTGGAGTATGAGGGTGTATTTATCTAAATACCCTATTTTTGGGGCATAGCGGGGACAAATCCTTGGATTTTACTGCCTAAGTTTCTTTTCTTCTCTTTCAATCTGTGCAATCAATTCTCTTAAAGCTGAAGATGCAAAAAGAAACCAAAATATAAAGAATTAAAAGTAACAACATGCATATAATGATACAAGTAGCTCATTTCGAAATGTTTTAACATACAAATCTAATGCTGTAATTAAAGACCAAGTGTTAGATTAATTAGGTGTTAGAAGTACATAGTTGATACATTTTCAAAATTGATGGTTTAGTTGATTTTTCGATTGTTTCCAAATTATTGAGCACAAGAGGACAATAAGTAATACATCATAGTCATTGGAGCTTTTATAACTACTTTACATACAAGGTTATAGTTTGTTATCTAGTATCCAACTGATTCCTCGTAATGGTCCATTTAAGATTGCTTTTGGAGGATTAAAAGTAATTTTAAAAAATAAAAAGTAATTTTACGTAGTGTTATTTTTTTAGTCTAAAATTTGAATAAACATATATTAGTTTTAATTCTGAATAGAGCTAAATGTCTGAATCTGAATAATATTTTTTTTATTTTGTCTTAATAGCTAAAAATAAATAATAAGTTATTTTTTAACTTTAAAAAACTAGTATTTTTATATTTATTCTCTTATAAATTACAAATATTAAGCAAATAATAGACATCTCAAAGAAAATAAATAAGATAATATATTATCATAACATAATTCATATTCAATTTTTAATATTCTAAACTAATATATGTTCATCAATCTTATTGTAGTTTATGATGTTTCTGCATGAAAAATATTCATAAAAAATTATGAAGATAAATAATGCTAATTTGAAGAAAATAAAAGATAAAAATAATAATACTTTACACTATATTATCACAAGTTATATAGATGAGTAATAATGCTAATTATTAAATTTTATTCAGTTAAGGATAGAAAATTAATTAATGAGATACTATATTTTGATTGATATGATTCAGACTTTTTAGATTAAGTAGAAAGCTAAAAAAATTAGGTTAATAATTTAGTGAATTAATAACTAAAAAAATGAACTTAATGACTTAATTGATTGAAATTAAGTCAATTAAGCCTTTGAGTTAAAAGATAAATAGCCCTTTAGTGTTCGATAATTTTTTTTTTTAAAATGACTTTTGGCAAAATTACCCTACCTTATAGTACATTTTAAAAATTAAGGGAGGAGAAGCTTTTTAAAACCTGATTTTAGAAATCAGTTTTACACTTAATGTAATTTGATATATCATTATATATGTTATAAAAATTCAAAATTATCCTTAGTAATTAGAAAATAAAATAATTAATTTTAAAGAGATCATTATTATGCCACTTATATTTAGATAACAAAATAACAAATGAAATTAATAATATAAAATATTTATTTTAATTCTCAATTATTATATATGTAATAAAAGAAATACATATTTATAAACGCGTAAATAAATTTTATTCAATATTTTCATGTTTATAAATATGTAAATACATTTTATTTAATATTACGTTCAGTTCAGTCATTTATATTTTTATATCAATTTAACAATAAAATTTATCAAACCTATACAACTACTTTTAAAACTTACAGCACTTTAAAATAAAATTTACCAAAAGTTTAACTAATTCCTTTTATAATTGATTATTTCTATAATACATTTAATAACAACAATTTTAAAAAATGCTGCATTACCAAATTGGCTCTAAATAGTCCTAACAATTATAATTGACTAAAATATTCTTTGTTATTTTCATTATTCCAATTTCGTCAAGGTATTTTGCTCGTTCACATTGAAACCAGGAGTTTGCTCATTCACATTATTCCGTTTTCTTGTAGCGACCAATATGGCAAGAATGAACAAACTATATATAAATTTGAGAAACTGTAAAAGATTAGGGAAGACAAATGTATATTATCCAAAACGAAGAATCTTGTCTAGTAAAAATATAGATGATACAAAAGCTTTCGCCGCGGCAGCAGAAAGGGCCTCCGGATATATTGGAGTCTCTTCAGTTCACACGGGTAACTGCACAAACTTGGTAAAGTTTAAATTTTTATTTTTATTTTTCACATTGTGTTTTTGGATCTTTATTTGGTGATACTACTATCAGCTACAGTGTGCCAAATATTAAGCTGGTTGTTCTTTGACCTTTTAATTATTTTAGAATTTTTGGTTGAATAATGCTCAATGTAGCCTGATTTTAATATTTTATTGGGGACGAATTTAAGATTTCAGTAAATATTATTGCTGTAATTCATTGTATTTTGTTTCATTTTTCTTTAATTCAAGCATTTGATACAATATGCATGCCATATGCAGTGAGAAAAGACTGACATGGTTTAGCATTCAATTTCACCGAGGAAGTGAGAGAATATGATGGTTTAGTGGCAGACGGAGCTATTTTACTAGTATCTACGGGGATTATGCTAATCTTTTTGGGGTGTTATGGGAATTTTGTAAATGTTACAAAAAAGTTAAATGCCCTTTGGTTATCACACACTTGGATAGAGTTTATTACCTAGGCTAGTTCGAATCTAGTGTTATGCAGACATGTACACGTATGCACTTGTGCAAATATTTTATGCATTTGTTTGAATGTAGAAACTTTCTTTGGTTTGGTGTTTTATTCCTAGTTTGCCTTTTCTTTCCCCCACTAGAATAAAATGTTTCTTTTAATTCTTCCCGGGTTCAATACAGATATAATATGATTTTTATAATAATAAACAAAATGTTTCTTTTAATTCTTACCTTGTTCAATACACATTTCCCTGCTTCTCATAATTATACTAAAGGATACTTGCAAAACTACCCTTCCATTAAGGTATTCTTACACTTTTCTTTAAGAATTCACTTCCTTCAATAGTTTGCTGATAGGCAGTATAAACGACACTAGTGTACTATACCCAAGTACTTTGCTAACTTCGGACTTGTCAAAGAAGAAGTTGCTTATGGAATGTAATTGCACTTTTTGAGGTTATATGCGTTGCTGTTGTGGAGCAGTCTGTATATGAGGTATTTGTTGGAAAATCAACTTTAGTTTGTTAGTTATTACCTGAGTCCAAAACCTATGCCTATAGGCAAGAGCCAACATAGTATTTAAAGTCTTTCACAGATAATAGTTGTGGATTAAACTTTATTTGTGGAGTTTTTATTTTTTTTTTTATTTTTTTGCAGACGCTTGAACTAATGGTGTGTTTATTTCATGAAATGAGAATGAGTTGGAATGGGAATGAGTTGGGAATGAGAATGGACTGAGAATGTGAACGGGCTGAAATGAGAATAAGGAATGAGAATGAGATTCTAATATTTACTTAGCAAAAATAAATGGGTATGAGAGTGTGTTGGAATGCTATTGATGTGTTTACGTGACGAAATAAATGGGAACGGGAATGAGAATGAAAATTAATTTACCAAAATACCTATAATATTAAATAATGTAATTTTCATTTACTAGATACATGTATAAATATTATTATGAAAATGATATTAATTAAAAATAAAATTAATAATAATAATTATTATTATTTTATTAAATTAATTAATTAATTTATTATTAATTATTGTTATTACTATTTTTATTAATATTATCATTATTAACATTTAATAATATTATTATTATTAAAATTAAATTTTATTAACTTTATTAGTTTAGTTATTATTAATTATTGTTATTATTATTTTATTAATAATAATAATGATAAATGTTAATAATGATAATATTAAAAAAAATAATAAAAAAATAAAAAAAAAATAATTAATAATAACTAAAGTAATAAAGTTAATAAAATTTAATAATAATAATTATAATTATTTTATTAACTTTATTATTTTAGTTACTATTAATTATTGTTAATATTATTTTTATTAATATTATCATTATTAAACATTTATTATTATTATTATTATTATTATTATTTTTTTTTTTTTATAATTGTCTACCAAAGTGCATTCATAAGGGTCGATGCTTTTTTCTTAGTATGCATTCATTGTATGCCTCATATGGAACTTCTGAACAGATGATAGCCTCAGGTTATTGCATGATTATAGACCTTCCGTAGGTTCCGTGACTGTTTCTTCTTTTGCTGATTTTTATTTAATTCAAACAGACATGAAATATAAAATTTTCTTGGATGAAATGTGCCAATTGCTATGAATTTATTAAGTTTTCCTATTTTCACATTTGTACGTTGATGTGGTCCCGTCAGTGATGTGCCTGATGTCATAGCAAACAACCATCTTTGCGTTAGAAAAAACATGCGGCTAGATTCAAATGTTATATCTCGTGCGAATCAGAAGAAGCTTATAATGCGGTTTGGGGTTGGTCTGGAGGGTAATTGTCTTATTAAGCTCATTTGCCATAGTCTTGGATGTATTTTCCATATATTTTTCATAATGTCTGCTATTGAAATCGATTAGTTTCTGTGTTTGTATGTTTGTGTGAAGTGTGGATATTGATGCTGCTACAATCTGTGGAATCAATGCGGCTAGAATCCCCGGTGACGTGTCTGGGAATGCTGCATCATGTGCTGTATTGTCCATATATCTAATGCTGGGCCTTCTCAGAAAGCAGGTTGGTTTGTTCAATCTAATACCTGAATTAGATTTTCCCTATCCTGTTATTGTTAAATATTAGATTTTCTTATTCTTGCAGGTATTTATCTTGGGCTTTGGAAATATTGGGGTTGAATTGGCAAGGCGCTTGCGACCATTTGGTGCGAAAATTATTGCCGCAAAAAGGAGTTGGCCTTCACCTTCTCAAGTTTTTTGCCAATCCGGTGGTATGTAAGGACCCTCGAGTGTCAGTAAAACTCATCACTGAAGTCTTTTTTATTTAGTTGTTTCATTTATCAGCACTTGCAGTAAAAAAGGGGATGATTGATGATTTGGTTGATGAGAAGGGGTGTCGTGAAGATATTTCTGAGTTTGCTAGCAAGGCCGACATAGTTGTTTACTGCCTGAGTTTGAATCAGCAGACGGTGAAACTCTGCTCATACTTCTTTTGTAACGTTGTTTTCTACGCCGACATAGTTGTATGTTGTTTTCATGTTTCAAGGACATGGGAATTCATTCTAATTCTATATGCTTTCAATATAGATAATCTTAACCGGAAAATTTCATATGGCGCTTGTTCCTCAATGTCATTCCAGTAAATTGATTTTTTTTTTCCACGTATGTAATCTCATATTAACCTGTATGGTATACCTTTTTCCTACAATACAATCCCAGTTTTTCTTAGATTATTTTGAACTCTAGCAATATGAATCTGTCTATCTTTTTACCTGTGTATTTTTTTTTATTTGCAATTATATTCCTCCATTTAAAGGTGATAACTATTAGTTTCTAACATGTTCTTTTTTTGCCCGGACTTTGCACACATGCAGATGTTTCCGATATAATAAAATATATAAAAATTCAGGTCCAATCATAAGGTATCACGTTGGGGTCTTTGTGTTAGGTAATTAGTACAACCAGAATGCTCTGTCTATGCCCAGCCTGTGTATATAGGCATGTTCTGTGTGTGCCAGGCCTTTGCACGATGCATGTTGATTTCTCTAGTATGAAAAGTATATAAAACTTCAGGTCTATTCACATCGTTTCACATTGGGGTCTTCATGTTTGGTAATTATTAATTTATTATGATGGGATTGTTTCTTCTTTTATAGAAGAGTCTGTTCACGTCATTATTACTCAACCTATTTACAATCCGCAAAACTTAGGCATTGATGTTGCTTGGACAGAGCCGTTTGATCCCATTGACCCAATTCTAAAGTTCCAGAATGTTTTAATCACAGCTCATGTTGGAGGTGTTACAGAACATTCCTAAAGATCCATGGCTAAGGTATGTATTGATGCAATTGGTAATAATATCTTTTTGGAACAGTACCTAAGCCAATGGCTGTTCTTGACAATCAAGTTTTGCACACAACCGACAATAAGAAACTGATAACCCTTGAAGTTTTCTTATTCATTTGGTCCTAAATCTCTCTAAATCTGAAACTATAGTGATTGATGTGTGTTTATGACTTTGGAATCATAGATTTAAGCCCCAGCAAATGCCACAGAAGAGGGAAAAGAAGATACAAAATTGTTCATTAGAGGGTTTGGGAAATTATAAGGTATAGCTTAAAGTTTAAAGTGCCCCACTTCCTTCATTCTGAATGACAACCGTGGTTCACTGCATCACTTTATTAGCATTTTGCAGCATCTATTATTCTGTTTTTGTTATTTTCTAGCAAAACATGAGCATTGTCTCCAGTCATTCACGATGAACAATATGATTAACACACGTACTCTTTTGACTGTTGATGCTTGGTCAAAATCACTAGAAAGTTTGAGTGTTTTGTGGCTGGGACCTATCTCTTTACTTTTGCTGGCCAATTCTCCTTGCCAGGAGAATAGTTTTGATCCCTTGCCAGAAATCAGGGAAAATTGCTTTTATTTGTTCCATATCAATCATTTTATTTATTTACTTATAATTTCCACTCGTCTGTTACTTTTATGTGGTATCAGTTCATTTTTCTTAATTTGTATAATTAGTTTGCATGTATAGAGTATTATCACTTTGCTAACAGTATTTCATCTAAGATTATTTATACTGGATGTGTCCTATATGCATCTCTCTTGGTTGTACAATTACAGGTTGTTGGCGACGTTGCCCTTCAACTTCATGCAGGGACTCCTTTGACAGGAATAGAGCTTGTGAATTGATTCAACCATAGGAATCTATTTCATCAGCCAAAACTAATAGGCTTTCTATCCCAGGTTTAACTAAGCTTTCCTGCCATTTTGAAAAGAGCCGCCGTTGCCTGTTTGACAATTGACCACTATAAGTAAATTCTTTCTACCTCCGTTACTGTTCATGCAAGCATTGTATACCTCGAAAAGTGTATTATTGCTGCTGTTTGATGGAATCCCTTAGTTGAAAGGAATTCAGAATTTAATTCCATAAAAAGTTTTAACTTGTTAGACAACAAATAATGCTAATGCGAAACTTTCTAGTTTATTTCTTTAAAAATAATGATGCTATGGTAAAACCTCTCTATAGTTACAATATAGGAACTAAATTAGTTTTATTATTATGAGGAGGTTGCAACTTAATGGAGGTGTAGTTATAAAAATTATTGTTTTGGCTCAGTTATCCTTTAGTGCAAGTGATACAGAGGTAAAAGATATACTGTATCGCTAATTAATTAATGGAGTATATTAAATTCAATGTATAAACATTGATTAAAAAAAATAGACATAATTTTAAAAAACTAGGATATATTTTGTATAATATATAGATAATCATTATCAAGTGAAGGCAACTTTCTTAAGATGAGGTTTTAAAAAATTATTACTTATTACACTATGAAATTTATTCTTATTTGTAACTAGTCCAAATTGAGATTAAATTTTTTTCTAACCATATTAATGTGATTCCTATATAGAGTTACATAGAGATGTGTTGAGGTATTCGTTTTGCCTCTATTTATGAATGTGTTTCTACCGTATAATTTTCTTCTTCTCCTTGGTGTCTTGTGCAATCAATTCTCTTAAAGCTGAAAATACAAGAAATCAAAATATAGATTTCTAAAGGGTTGCAATCATTCCATTCCATATTATGATGCTGTGGTTCAGCGGCAACACGATGTTTTGATAAATGAAGTCGACGAGATGTTGAGGCGTATGCAAATAAGTAGTAGTAATTCTGACGCGAAAGGAAATCATGATGATCAAGTAACTGTACCACCAGATGAGAGGACTATTTTTTTGACATTTTCTAAAGGGTACCCTATTTCAGAAAATGAAGTCAGAGAATTTTTTGTTAGGTATATATATATATATATGCATATATCTCTTGCTATTTATTTTATTATATAGAGTGCTCGCTAGGATTTAATAGTATTTGATGGGTTAGTTAACTTTCTAAAGTACATATTATGTCAAAAGTAGCTCATTTCGAACCGTTTTACAGCATAAAATGATAAAATGGAATGATTGCAACTCCATTGCCTAGAAAATCTTAAAAATAAGGTGAGAGAATGCAACCCAAATACCTTGCATGCCAAGAAAACAAGCCCCATTCGAACTTGGTCATGAATGTCCATCCGAAACCCTAATTCCGATCACTACCAAAATTACAAGCACATTCGCATCAGCATTAGCACGACAAAATCCGATCCCCTATGATCGTTTTCTGCTTAAGAACAAGAAGATGATGATGATACGGGAGAGATATATGGTGCGATCTTGAGCCGAAGATGTGAAAAACAAAGCTCCATGTTTGATAATGTACTCAGGAAAACAATGTCAATGAGGCATGAGAGACAAACCTTATTACTTAGGGGTTGGAAGTGGGGTAGAAAACGAAGAGCATTTTCCATTCCAGCGGTTTGCCTGCTAGGCTGTCAAGCATGGGCTAGTTGGTAGTTTTTTGGGCTTCCATTACCAAGGAATAGAAACTTATTTTTAAAGTCCGGGGACTGGCAATATGGTTACAACTATATACGTACCAATGAGCTTATGATGTAGCACAGGGTGGACAATTTGCTAATGTACATTGTTTTACGAGAATAGAGTATATTGTAGATCAATTAGAAGAGGTGCACATAATATGTGCAACACGAGTGTGGGTCAGTCCAGCTGTAATCCTAAGGGCAGTCTTATTTCTTTTCTCCTATTTCCTTTTCCTTCAGGAGCTGCCATGATTCTTTGAATCATTCTTGTTAATTAGCAATTTCTATTTGTTTCAATTTCCATTTTTCTCCACCACAGATCCTGCAAATGCTGCTATCATCACCAAAAGTGGTGGAACCCCTCTTATCATTGAGTGGTTGTCAACTCCTGTTAGAAACATGGTAAGTGGAAAAAGCTAAATCTTGGCCATTTTAACATTTTTGCTTTAAAATGGTTGAAGTTTAAGATTTAGTTTGGACCTCTAATGTTAGACCAGAGGCAGTTTGCATCACAGGCCATCCAAAACAAACTGTATATAATATTCCTATTATTCTTATTCATCATTTCTGCCAAGTACATATTTTAATTGGTTATCAGGTGTTTTTCTTCCAATTGGTGGCCAATTATTGAGATGCATTTCCCAATCTCTTTCATTTATGTCCTTGGGTCATAGTACTCTTCTCTAAGCATGAAAGAAGGAAAAGAAAAGAGACAGCAAATAAAGATAGGGAAAATTTAAAGAGAAATAGGAGAAAATGATTATATAATCTTTTACCATTCTATCTCAAAAACAGAACATAATACAAATGTGTATAAGCAAATAGGAATTGGAGATTGACTCTAATTTAAGTAACCTAAATCCTAATTGGGTTGTGGCTCTTCATCAGGTGAACTAGAGGTTTCTACATTCTCAGTAAGAGTTTTGTCTGATATTATTTCTTAGTTGTCTTGTTTTCTCTGTAAGGGATTTAGTTTTCTGAATCTCTTCAAAACTGACTGGAGGGAGTACTATGGTGTGCAAACCATGCTAAGGCAGGCTTTGTTATAATAATGTATAACCTTGAATCAATGTATCCAAATAGAGAGACCCAATCAGGTGCCGACCGTGTGCAGGATGGCATGCACCTGATCATTGTTATCCAAATAGATACTTCTTTTGTTTTTTAATTGGTAAAGGTGCATCCATATCTAATTTTATCTGTTAGGTGAATCATGCTCTTGGGGCGCTTTACTATTTGTGTAGTATGTCTACCAAGGAAGAAATTCTGAAGCCAGAAGTGGTTGATGCTATCAGCAGGTATGCTGCAGCTGAAAGTGTGAATGTAAGCTTCAGTAATCTGGCCAAGGCATTTTTAGACAAGCACGTAACGGAGAACAAATGATACAATACCTATTCTCTAGCAAGAAACAAAAGCCATTGAACTGTTGAAATTCCTATAAAAAGAAAAATGGATATTATGTTTTGTTTACTCGATATCTCGTAACTACTTTGTTGTAGATTACTTCAATTCTTCGTTTACAATTTTTCTTTGTACTGCAGAAAATTGAGTAATAGTTGCAAACTTGGAATCATACTACTGGCAAATTTTCAATCTGCGCTTAAATTGAAACAGCCTCTTTGCATTAATACTATTTGTTTGAAACTCGAAGAGAGTATTGTCATAGGGTTTTGCATTAAAAAAACTTAAGTAATTCGTTCTCCGGGAATACCCTCCAATTGACAAATTACATGCTTGGTCGTGTTCAAATAACTTACCGTCTCACGCACTGCAGTAGAGGTACATTTCCAAATAACAAATATGCAATCTGCACTGTAAACATAGCAGTTTAATTAATAAATCAAATTGGTACCTCATAATCAGCATTCCTGAAAAAACGACCAAAAGCTGCACCAAAATCACCAAAATTTTTCAGCTGGTCGATTGAATTCTGGCAGATATTCTTACTGGCAAAGATCTGCCAACCAAATTACATTTCAATCCTCTTACTTCAGAACACTTTTGCCAAAAATCCTTAAGCTCTCCATCACAGTTCGAATTTTATCTAAAATGGAAGAGTACAGACACCTCTGTGCTGCTTCATCCAGTCCGCAATGGGTACTGCTGGGCCATCCGATGCTAGGCAGCAATGAATCATGAGACATGGAAATTGCCATCTTCCTCATTTTAGGGATGTCAAATTCTATCGGCTCGCCAACAACTATGCTAATTCTCTTATTAAATAACGAAACTGGAGACCTTCTTCCAAACAGAAATTTCTCAGGCATCACCTGTGAGTCATTAAGGAAGCAGGAAATGAACCAAAAGGGAAAATAAAGCTATCTGATGAGACTCATGCACTTGGAAAATTACTACGAAAGAATTACAGGATTTAGGTCTATTTTCCCTCTTAAAATAGAAATCAAGTGATCTAGTGTCTGCTAGTAAATTTTATTTGCTGAAACTGGAAGCTGGAGTATTGAAAGAGCCATATTTGTTAAGGATCTCCAGTGCTTCAAAATGAATTGGCCTTTGCCCATGTGCACTTTACACGCATAGATAAATTATCCAATGCATATATGACACTGTACAGGATGTCAAGAGAAATAATTTCTTTTGACCAATATAATGCTAAATCCACCTTGGAAAACATTTTCTTCTAGCAAACAATGTAAAACTAGATACCTGCTCTTTTTTGTTGGTTGGTGTTTTTTTTTTCCCCCTTTTGGGGGGGCGGGGGTGGTTTGTTGGGGCAAATCACTGGGTCATCAACCAAAGGTGGAATGAACAACAGTGTTGTAACTTAACAAAACAGACAACTAAAACTGAAAGTTGAATAGAAGAAAAATGAATTCTTGTGAAGGAAGGAAAATAGTCATTCAAAAAAGCACCCAATAGGTTATCAATGTTCAATATTATACATAAAAAACAACCGCCCATGTTAAAATTTTACTACATGTTTCATAAATATTAAAAATAAACAAGACTTTCTGTTATAGGAAAAGAAATTACCTCCTCGAAACCACGATGAACAATAGGCAAAACTATTGGGGTGACTGGGGCACGCGCAATGAGACTGGCAGTTCCCCATTTCAACCGTCGAATAGGTGCATCTTCTTGTGACACTTTTCCTTCAGGAAATGCGTGTAGCTGTCCATGGAGAAAAAAGAAAACTCAGGACCACAACAAAAAATGTATTCCAAAAACATTAGGAATCTGATAACATCACAATCATCACTGTGCCTATTAATTAAAACTGTAAGCCTTGAACAATTGTGAGGTGCCTGCAATGCAGTTTAAACAATAAGGCACTAGTCCATTTCCTCACAAGTTACTGATTGATCTCAAAAACAAACACCAACCTTTAATTTCCACATTTCAGTTCCTCGCATGGTCACATTGATTGTGCTTTGCATGGATTGAAACTACATTTACAATCAGGGAACCTAAGGACCAACCACAGCTCAACAATTTCTTGACTGGTGATGGCCCATAAACAAATTGGTATACTAGCAAATTATATAACAAGAGCCTAATGAAAACTGGATCAGGCATGGCAACTTAAATCAACAGGGGAATAGGATATTGAAACAGAAATTACTTAAATTATTAAGTTTGGCATCATGTTGTCACACTATTCTCGCTTCTTGTATTTGAAAATAAGCCTCAGATCTTCCAGGTATCATTGAGACCATGAAGGGAAGAGAGGTCAGTGCCACACATTCTACATAACCCTATAAGCAACTCATTCTGCTGAGTCACCAATCAAGAAGAAAGACAAGGAAAAAGGGAGGAACAAATGAATTTCAAGAACTTAAATCACAATCACCACAAAAGTAAAAGCACATGCTTACTATCTAATCACATCAAACCTAGCAATTTCAAAACATCGGAACTGTAAATTTTCCCAATCTGTACTCTTAGAAACATTTTAATGCATCTTAAAACTGGGAACATAATCCAAACATTTATTAAAATTGACCTGAGGAACTAAACAACTTGTCCAAGACTTTTAAAAAAAAAACATGCTTGAAGTACGGTCTTTTTTTTAAAAAAAAAAAAATTGACAAATACTTAGAAGAAAAACAGGTTGTTTAACCACAGAGAGTGAAAATAAATACCCATGCTCCATCACTTAACCGCTCAAGAGCTTCAGTTCATATGTTCTTGATAAATTCCACCACCCCTTGTAATAGGTATGCATTTTCCTGCAAGTTTACTATTTTTCAATGACAAAGGCTTGCGAGAAAAAGTCCAAAAGACATATAATTTATGGCAAGTTCAAATAACATTCAGCTAGAGCTATTAAGAAACATATTAAAGACAGTGATGAAAAATTGCATAACAAAGTATTTTACCAAATTCACAGCAGAGCTTGAATAACAGTCGAAGAATCAAAGTAAATAATCTATATGAGCAAGTGATGTTCTATACAATCTGATTAGATTCCACCAATTTTAAATAGTGCTTCTGGCGTTTAATTAATTCAAGAATTCCAGACAATGTAAATACTGAACAGCCATCAAGCTCATAAGATGACATTTAAAACTCATAAGAGAAACTGCTCACTTCTACATTTAAAAAAAAAAAAAAAAGCTCATAGTCATTCAAGCTGATGGTAAAAATTGAAAGGCTTTCAGAAATCAAAACGTACCCACACGGAAAAAATAGGACAAGATTGAGTTTTTGAAGCAAATATCTTCTGCAGCGAGGACCCAGCGGGCCAAGCCCGCATCCATGGTGGGAAAACCTCGAAATGCCCACATAACTGGATCATCCAACCTGTTTCATTTGCGTATGCAAGATGAATAAGAGCGGCACAATCACTTGCTCCACAAAAAATGGGAAAAAGAAATGGAAGAGAGAAAGAAAGAGACCGGGATAGACGTGGACATCTGATTGCTAACACTGATAAGTGGAACTCCATGAGGTCTCGATCGCACAAGACTAATCAGAGTATCAGCAGAGGTGGTGTCAAGGAAATTGGCCACCACTTTGGCAAATGCTCCAACAGCCATGACCACCATCTTTCTTGGTACTCCTTTCATGTGGTCTGCTCTTGCAGCCCATTCCTCCTTCCCATTTCAAAGTCTTCTATGTTTTCTACTCCAATCTATACTGTGGTCTAAAAGCTTAACATGTTAGCAAGTACGTTTATCTTCAAATTTTGACTATACGTATTTTTTTTTCATTTGAAACAAGAATGAAATTTTCCTAATTAAAATTCCTCAGTAGTTTACACTGTATTAGTTTTAGATATTAGATTAACTGTTTAGGTCACAGATGTTTCTATTTTCCATCTGTATTATCTGCACCAACATGAAAAAATCAATAGAATAAAATCAGACATAATAATAAACCAAAAAAAAAGAAGTTTAATTTTTTATTTTTCAAATTAAATTTGATATTAATTGAAGAAGAAAACGGAAATGAATGGAATTTAATGCTGTGAAATACCTACGAAATATGGGAGAGAGCCTGAGCATGGCCTCAACACAGAGGGGTCAAAAGTGGGGAGATCCAGAGAGGGAGGCCGATGACTCAGATGATAGGGTTTAAAAGAGACAGAGACGACAATTTCAGTTACGGCGCGCGCCTCTTGACGCTAGGGGTATTTTAGTCTCAGTGCGACTACAATTGGTCAAATTTTCTTGTTCTCAAAATTTTGAACCTTTTCTGTCAAGAGTAGTAGGGTCATTTTTAGGAGAAAATTAACCATACAATTAGACATTAATCGTAAAATAAAAATTGCTAATACATTGTAAATACATTTTTTATTTTAAAATAATAATTTTAATAAAATAATTAAAATATTATAAGTTGTTTATCATATAAATGTGAAATAAAATTACTTAACTTTTCAATTACATGTATTTACCAAATTTTCTATGTCTGGTCTGAAATTCTGGTTGAATTGCTAAAAGCAACGTAATTTTGTAGGGTTTGACAAGAATGGCTCTTAAAAGATTTTTTAAAAGCTTCTTATTTTGGAAGCTTCTCTATTTTGATAATACTTTTTAGTAAGGGATTTCTTTTAAAAAGAAGCTTAGTAAATAAAATTAATCCATTATGACATTAATAATTTAACCCAAAAAAAATTATGTCTTATCTATAAATCCTAAGATTTAAATTATAACCTTAAACACATCATATATCATAACTACTATACATTTTTACTACAACTATATAAATTTAATTTAAACTATGAGCAAATTAATTTTAGCACTAGTTTGGTAATATTGTGGTTTTAAAATAATTGTTATTAAATGTGCCATAAAAATAATCAACTGCAAAAAGAATAATATTTGATAAACTTTTTCTAAAACTTTTACGAGATTTAAAAACAGCCGTATGTGTTTAATAAATTTTCTTGTTGAACTATTGTAAGAGTGTAAATAACTAAAATAATTTTAATTACACATTTAGAAACATGCAGATATAATATTTTTTTATGGCGTCTATTAATAATTGATGACTAAAATAATTTTTTTATTTTTTTATCACAATATAACTAGTATTTGGTAGAAATAATAATTTCCTTAAATTCAATAATTTTATTTCCTAAACTGAAAATTGAAAATTTTATAATGTATGGATATATATGGAATTGCATCAAATATAAAACTTATTGTCAAAATTAGATTTTAAGAAGTTACTCATTCTCTGCTTTTGAAAATCTGTAGTAAGATGAGATAATTTTGATAAAAGTAATATTTAAAAAAATTACAAAACACCAATATTAACTTTTAGCTTTCTAAAATTACCTTTAAGCCTTTCAAAGGTAAGGTTGGCAACGGGTCGGGATGGGGCCAAAATTTCCCAATCTTGATCCTGTCTCAAAGAGCAAATCGGGACAAAAATGTATCTTGATCGGGAACTTGAATACTAATCGAGATCCCAAATTGTTCTGTATGACATAAGTTTTTTGTCGTATGCTTTAGATTCTGTCACAAACAATATATCATATATGGTAACCCACATATCATAAGATTATGACCAACGTGTCATATTCACACACATATACAAGTATATAAATGTACATATACATACAATAGTAATAGTGATAAATGATTTTTCATACACATATGACATACATGTCAGATATAGGCGATCCATTAAAATGTCTTGTTATATTTTTCTACAAACCCATATTTTTGGTCATTCGAGATGTTGATTAAAATTTTTGGACATCCTGAATCTTAAACTAAATAATAAATCGAGATAAAATTTCGTCCTGAATCTCATTCAAATAATCTCGATCATAATTTAGGGGTTTCTGCAATCCTATTTAAAAGTAATCCAAAAAGTTTTTTATTATATTTTAGTGTTTTGAAAAGTAAAAAAAAAAAAAGTATCAATGATTACTTCTTACATAAAATGCCTTGGAAGCTTTGGATGCAAGCCTTGGTTCTAACATAGAGCATTAATAATATAGAATTAATTTGGTCACCACTTTAGCATTATTATATTTTTTTGAACATTGATATCACAGTGAGACTATAATTGATATTATATCAAACTATTAATAACAATAGTTTACATTAATTTTTTAATTGTCACTAATATTCGAGGTACCTTTATGCACTAATATTTGAGGGACATTTATTCCATTCACATTTATTTTATCCGCACTAGAAATCAAATTATTGCTGAAATTACTTTATATTAATTCTAATCCTCACTAATATTCGAGGGACGTCTGCTCTACTATTACTGGGACTAGTTTTTCACCCTTACTAATATTTATAGAACGTCTGTTTTACATTAATTTATACCCCTCACTAATATTTGGGGGGACGTCTAGCTACTTACAATTCTAGTGATGTCTAGCTACTTACAATTCTAGTGATGTCTAGGATTAGTTTAAAATAATTTTTAAGCTTTACTAATATTAGTAAGGATGACAATTTGTCGGATCGGACTCAAGCTCAACCAAGCTTGAGCCCGACCCAATCACAAAAATAAAAGGTCCGACTCAAAAAAAGCCTGAATATTTAAATTTCTAGTTGGGTTGGGCCCAACCTGATTCAGGTCAGGGTCGAGTTGGGCCCGATCGAGTCTGGCTTTTTTCTAGGCCTGAATTTCATAATATTTGAGATTTTTTAAAATTTAAGTAATTTAAGTTTAAAAAAAATGGACATAACCTTCGTTATATATTAAAATTTAACATAAACATCAAAATTACCTTAGGTCTCAAGCATATAATTATATAAATAATAAAATAAAAATAATAAAAAATTATGTCTCATAAAGTTATATAAACAAAGTCATATTTTTTTTTATTTTGAATTTGACCTGAATTTTAATTGGGCCCTCATATTTAGGCTTGAGGTCAACCCGAAATCCTAAAATTTGAGTTAAAGCTCAAAAAATTCAGGTCAGATTAATCAGGCCAAAATTCGGGGCAGTTTTTTTGTCATGCATAAATATTAGAAGGATGTCTCACTAATATTCGAGACATCAACTAATTTTTAACCCTCACTAATATTTGATAAATGTCTCCACCATTCCCAGTGCAAGGGTGGGGCATGCGCTAAGTGAGCCATCTTGGGGTAACCTATGGGTAAATTCTAAGTACCGAAGCGAGTTCGGGGTATTCATAGTGTAAAATCTACTATGGATAGTGTTGGTATGGGGCTAGGCCCGACATTGCACATCATTCATGCCGGACGTGCATATGTTATGCTGTACGAGTTGTTGATATGCAAAACTTGTTTATGATTCAGAGGATATCGTGGTGCCACCATAGATCACATTGTACTATCGTGAGTATGATGAAGGGAAAAATCATGATATTAGAGGGACGTCTACTAATTTTTACTAAGTTTTAGTAAGGGACGTCTACTAATTTTTACTAAGGGACGTCCACTAATTTTTAGTAAGAGACGGCTACTAATTTTTAAATCCCACTAATATTTGGTAAACGTATACTGCACTCACAATTTGAATTAGAGAGACATCTCACTCATTTTCGGGATGCTTACTAATTTTTTAACCCTCATCAATATTTGATACACACCTACTCTTCCCAAAATTAGAGGGATGTCTACTCTACTAGTAAGTTTAAATCTTCAACTCCTGCACGCTAAAATTGAGCCTATACCTCCCCAACCTTAACAATCTGATAATTGTCTCAAATTGATAAATTATATTACTCCATTCTCTAGTCTCTCAAAGTATATGATTATGTTGCTAATTGACATAATTCATTGATAAGTTAAGGAATAAACCATAATATTTTATCTAGGTTGTCAAACATAAAATAAGAAAGACCTTAAAATTGTTTTAACACTTGATGTAAAAAAAAAAAAAGGAAGCACAACCAATATCTAAGAAGCATTTCATCAAGCACCTAGCATGAAATAGTTTTTATATTCATCACTTAGAGATTTCACAAATCAACTAAGAAGAAAGGACATCACTTCCACCAAAAAAAAAAAATTAAATCTATCTATCTGATGTAATTCATTTGATAATTATAATCAAATTTTTTTTTGACAGATACGTTCATTCAAATGATCATAATTTCGTAGTGAATTTTGATGTACAAATACAAGTAAATCATGAGAATTGATTGTATGACAATAGACATTGTTAAAAATGTTAGAATATCACAAAAAATTATTCAAACGATGAGTACTTATCCATCAATAAGAAGAATAATCTAAATATATTGAACAACGGTTATTTTGCTACAAGCTTAATGATAATGTGCTCAAACGATAAGCTTCTTCTCATTTAAGTACCCCAGTGTGCTATCTCTGATGAAACTTTGATCCTTATAAGACTTTGTTAAGGTAAACGAGAATCAAGACTAGAATTATCTACTAAGCAAAGCTAGCTATAATATATAATGGCTTACACGACTACACCTTTAGGAATTATCTTTTCTGCTTTAGTTTTACAAGTTCCAAGTTGAAAGCATGCAAGTTTAAGTGTATACAATCATTAATATATGCAGACACAGATACATAGATAAAAGTGGGAGAGAAAGAGACCTCTTTAGGTATTGTACTAATCAACCTTACTTGATATCTTAAAGCCTTCTGTCTTCATCTTTAGTGTTATGTACAAGTTATATCCCTTCTTGTCAATGCTCGTAGTCATAGAAAATTTGTTCTCCTTAACCAAATAAACACTACGGAGAAAAAAAAGTGATTAAGTGATTAGAAACCACAACATATCTAAACCAAAGTCACTAATTTTATACTTTTAAATTCATCCAATAGAATGTTTTGTGGACACAAGTCTTAGTGGATTATCCATATAGCATGTATCAAGGATAATGCCTTTATAAGCTGATGAAAGTAAGTTCAAACCCTAACCATTGTTCTCTTTTCTTTAAAATCCTAATCTAGACTCCTGTATAACAATAATTATAAAGTCATTATAATTATAAAAAAATTAGAGATAGATAAGGAGTAGGTTTCTACCATTGACAGAACTGCATCAGTATGTAGAAACATTGTTTATGTTCCTCCTATTCTCCAAAATCATTTGAATCTATAGCTTTCTTGGCATTTATCTTAAAAGACTTTTCTATCCAAGCCTAAATTCATTTTACAGAAAGTTGTAACAAGATATTAAAAAATATTGTTATTTTATAGAAAATCATTTAAACACTACACATATCATTAGAGAAAAAACAAGTTTCTGCCTGATGGTATCTGACGATATTAATGTTATATAAACTTAATAATCAAATCACCTCTTTGGTGATATGACAAAATAAAATTTTAATTATGAAATGTGAGTGGAGTAGACATCCCTTAAATATTAATGAAAATTAAAAATTAATGTACATATGTGATGGGCACAACTTTTTTTTTTTTCCAAATGTTCCTAACTTTTACAAATTTAATATAATAATTTTATTGTGTGATTTGTGCCAAATACATGGCAAAAACTAAAAAACCAAAGCATAAGCTACTTAGACCAAGGAAGAAATAGAGCATGATGAAGGTAGCTTACAGTGATTGTTTACTTGGACGTAAAAATTTTCCTTGAAAGTTAACAAAACAACAATTGCAGCTATTTAAGAAAGAAATATTGGGCATTTCATGGAGTTGAGTACCTGTTCTTTTAGTGGTGTAATTGTGCACAATGTATTGCTAGACAATTGGCTTATGAAAGATACAACAAAGATTAGTTGTGGTTTCAAATTGGTGATTATTTGATATGCTTATGGATTGGAGGTAATGCCTAGTTACAGGATTTTTCTATGGTGAAGATGTCATACTTTAGAAAACAAAAGACACTACATAAGTTACTTAATAATTATTTTGACAATTGGCTACACAACTTGACTCTTAATGAATTCAACTTAAGATTTGAGGACTTGGATTTCGAGGTTATGGACGACACTAATGCGTTAAAAATTATGTTATATCATTTTGCAGAGGGAGTACTAAATGGGAGAGAAGATCATTGTCAAATAAGCTTCTCATAGCTAAATTATGTAGATGATATAAATCACTTTTAAAATCATTCATGGAGTCGTTTCTTGTGGAAAATAGTATATGATAATCTTAAAAATGCATTGAATGGCAAAGGTGAGAAATTTAAGAACGTTCGCTTAATAAACTCCAAGTACAACATTGAATGATTCAGTCTTTATGGCTTTACATATGTTCAAAAAAATTTGGTTTACTTAGTTTTTACTTATGAATATTTAATGATAGGTTTGTATGTACTTCGTAACTTTGCTTCTAGCAAGGTTAGCTTTTTAAAGCGATTGAGGGGTTGCTATCTAAGTTGTGAAAACTAAAATGAAGATTTCATGTATCTTATAGTGGAAGCCCATTGCTTCTTTTAAAATAAACTTTGTTAAAGTAAATTCATTTTTCAACAATAATACTCATCTTGCAAGTAATATATATATATTCCAAGTTGGGTTCGTGATGTGGGTATCATTGAGTGCATTAAATATCATAGAAACTCAATAATCTTGTTTCTTATATACTCATTTTCAATACTATTTTGTGCGGTATCAACTTTCAATCCCACCCATTAAAGAGGAAATAGAGGAGCATCACGACACTATGAGCCCAACACAAGAGTACTAGAAACCTATTAAGGATGAGCATGCTGCAGATGACCATCATGATAACTCACATATTCTGATGACACATAAGATTCAAAGATTACATTCTAGGTTAAAATATCATTTGCTTTGTTGAAATATAAGAGAAAAGTTGATTTTGGCACTTTCTCATTAAATTTTTATTTTATGATATTAATTGAGGACAAAGTTCTGTTATGATTATGTTATTCGACTAATGGATAAAATTAATTCTTTTATTTCAGAACTCAAGTTGGTTATCTTAAATCAACCTTAAAAGTAAAAAATTGTTAGAAGACCTAAGTCGGATGAGAAAAAAAAAAGAACAATTTAATTAATTAATTGTTTAAACTTTTTGTTAATTTGTAATTTTGTCAAATGTTGTACACTTATTATAATTCCGTTATAGTAAGTCAAACATATACACACACACATAACGTATTATAAAGCGAAACTTAATCACACACAATATTTTCTTAAACTCAAAGCACCTTCTTCTTCCCCCCCTGCTATACCACAACGGTTGGATTGCCCAGCAGATGAAAAATTTTAGGAACTGAGAAGATAAGATTTGGTTGCTCAACACAAAATTGACAGAAATTGCAAGCAGAAAATATTATCTATTTTAATTTGAATTATTTTGACAAGGATAATTAAGAAATCTCAATTAATTTTATGGTTTATTTAAAACTGAAAAGGAAGAAGAATAAGGGGTGATAACTTGTCAGAAGATCCCTTAAGTGAAATCTTGTGTCGATTGCCCATCAGGCATATGGTTGGATTCAAGTGTGTATCCAAAGCATGGAATATTCTGCTTTTTGATGTTTGTGTTCCAAGAAATTTACGTCAGCCTACCCCCCTCTCTGAGCTTGTTTTCCGTGCCAAGATGATGCATAATCCAAAAGTGGAACGATATCCAAACTATAGTCCTTGTTCATATTCCGATGAAAGTGTCAAAGCTACAACTAGTGCTACTGATGATATTGGATTTGTTGAGTCTTATTCAAGTCCATTCCCAATCGAATATTCTCCGCATGATTTGCTCGACTGTTGCAATGGGTTGATTTTACTTATTAGTTGTTCTGTTCCTCGCTGCTTCGTGTGCAACCCCGCAACCAAACAGTGTGTAGCAAGGAAACGACCCGCCCCGAATCCCCAGGACGAGTCTATTTAAACCAGGCTAGACGAGTTGATAATAAATCTAATATTCAATAATTCTACCGAAAATTCGGCAGAGTCTCCTTTGTAAATTCAACAATCCCAAATCTACAAATATGAAACAATCACTCCCAAAATAATTCACTATACAACAAACTCCAGTAATCAACATCCTCAGTCAATTCTTAATCCCAAAAGAATAATATAACAAAAATTATACAATTGCAAATGAACAAGATAACCAAAACATCCTAACAAGAATCATCTATATCTCTAGCACCATCATATGGCCGAGACTCAAAATATATCTACAGTCGCTGGGTCGGTCTGATGTACCTGTAACCTCCTGGTGAGGGGGGAAGAAATATAATAAAAAAAAAGGGATGAGTATAAAACTCAGTGAAAGTCAGTGAGTGGATAGTAGTTTTCAAAAAAATTAATCTTACTAGAAAAGAAATAATAATATCATTTCCAAACACGATTTCATCAAACTATACGCGAAAAAAACAGTAATAAATCATTTAACATTTAAATCATATCACTAATCATGAAAAATGTATATATAATATCGTACCAAATAAATAGAGAAATCATATCACAATATCACGTAGAATACACTAATCTGAAAATCATCACCAAACAAGTACCCAGGGGAATAATCTCGTCATATCCGGACCTCAACGGACGGGCAATGACGTACTATCTGGGTACCGCCACTCCCCGGAGCGACACAGATAGACAGGGAAAAACTATCTCATATCTCATCATATCCGGACCTCGACGGACAGGCAATGACGTACTATCTAGGTACCATCATGCCCCGGAGCTACAACGGATAGACGGAGGAATATCATCTCATATCTCATACATCTCATCTGTATCATCATCATCTCATATCTCATATATCTCAACTGTATCATCATCTCATATCTCATGTATCTCATCTGTATTATCACATCTCAGCTGTATTTCAATAACTGTCTATAACTCAACATTTGTAACACTGTATCTGGAGGGGATGGGTACTGTCTAATGCTTTTAAAAACAATCCCTTATACACATGTACATAAACATATAATCATATCTGAAATCTCATTTCCTTTTTATTCAACATATCTCAAATCCACTCAATTCTAATATCATGCATTTATTCAAAAATAACAATAAAGTCACATCGCATCGAAATCCACTTTTCTCGTCTTTAAAATGTTATCATATTCCATTTAAAGTCGATACAGAAAATCATTGACCAAACATTTTAATATAATATCAATGCATATATAAAATCCATTTCGAGAAAATCATTAAATCCAAACATTCAAAATATTTATTTCGCAAACATGCTTTACTATCATAATTACTATGAAAATAGGTTTTGTATATTCCACTCACAGTGACGGGGCCCAGACTCGGTATCAACAACGTCCGCGGGTTGATTCTCGTTCACGGATCCTCCTAAATCAAGGAAACGACATAATCATTTTTCTGCAAATATAAATACAACTAATTTTACTCAATAAATCTAGAAACGAATCTCTATCCACATAAACTAATCTCGAATGCATAAAATTACTAAAATACTCTTACATGCCGAAATTACCAAAATGTCCCCAACGTCGATTCTCACTAAATTACCCGCAATATCCTAAATTACCAAGTTGCCCACAATTCGGATTACAAAAATAACCATAATTCCAGAAATTACAAACTTAACCCGAAATTTGTGAAATTACCGAATTGCCCCTCGCCGGTCAACGGCGATCGGAATTCAGTCAACAGCGACGTGAAGCTCAAATCTAATAGTTCTGACCACGCTGAGTCCAATGGTGCAGGCGGTGACCTCCAACGCGCGGCGACGGCGGCGGATCGAGCTTCCTAAGCCGTGAGTTTTCCGGTGGTCGTTCGACGGCAATCCGGCCGTTTCAGGTGGCGAGGTTGGTCGGGAAATGATGCTGGTGACGTGAGGAACAAGATCCAAGCGGTGGCGCGGCCTAAATCTGGCGAGATCGACGGCGATGATGATGGGTGGAGCCGCGGTCTTTCGAGCTTCAAACGGCGGCGTTCCAGTCGGTTTCCGGCGATAAGGACGGCAGGAGAATAACGACCGGTCTTCAAGCTTTAGAACGGTACCAAGCTCGGAATCGGGAGAATCGACCGGGTCGTGCTTGCGGGTCGGGTCAGGTCAGGTCGGGTTTTCGGGTCAAAATCGGGTCAACAATTTTCTCTCTCACGCGTGCGTGTGTTTACCCCTTGTTTTTACCAACTTTCCCTTTTATAGTCTCCCCCTTTTACTAGCTTTAAACACTCCCTGCCCACAGGTGTTACAAGCAATCCCCAAATTTGGCGAAAACGCGCAGTTTTTACATGACGCTCTCTCTTTTAATCCTAACGAATCCCTATACTACAAAGTGGTTCGCTTTGTACAGGCACTTTCATGTCCTATCGCTAACCTTTCAGGATTGGACATTTTTTATTTTGAGACTAGAAAGTGGATTAGATGTAGGGTACTGATTAATCCTCCAGTGGCATATGGTGCTGTATGGGTGAAGCGCAATGTTTACTTAGCTGGAATGATGTATAAGTTAACTATTTCAAATCTTACGTTTCGACCTTGAAGCACTGACAGCTCAGGCTATTGAGGTCAGTGCTTAAAGAGATATTTGGAGCATTGGCGTTCATTGGGGTGAAGAATGATGTTTTGCAGTATGCCAATCAAGCCATATTGATGATTCTTATTTGGCATTTTGATTATATTTCAAAACTAGCTAGTTGTTTTTGGATTTTGAAGAATTTTATTTTTATCAACAACTTGTCGACCAAGCATCTTGGACCTGGAGGTCAGAATCTGTTTATGTATTGTAATTCTCATAAGCTTATGCCCTATCTATAAGATGAGATCTCTAAGATGATTTTTATTGAGATCTCTAAGATGATGATAACTATTATTGAGATCTCTAAGATGATGTTTAGTTATCATCTCAAAATGATGTAGGGTGTTGTATGACGTGAGCAGGGTACCTTTCGAAGGTTATAACTGGGGCTGCAGTTGTCCTTTTTTGGTGTATAATATCATCTTTTGAAGTTTACAATGAGAGGAACAAAACCCAGAACTTGATAAGTTATTCTGTTTCTTTCCTATTCATTTTTGGTTTTAAAATTTTTTCCTATTTTTTATAATTCTTCTTGGATTTTTATCTTTTTTACTAGAATTTATATTTGAGTGTCATTTGTTTTTCTTTTCTTATTTTGATTAGAAGAATTTAATTATTATATTATATTTCTAATTTGCCAATTTTGGTAAATTTGCAATAATTAGACTTGTTACAAAAGGATCTCAAAAATCTAATTTTATTCATATAGACTTTCAATAAGATTTATTATTATTTAAAAACCGAGTTCCTTCTATTAGCAAACCCAACAACATTTTTGTTTCGTCACAAAATAGGTAAATTGGAGTTGTTTTGTAAAAGGCCGGATGATGAAGAGATACTTCGGGGCCAATGGTCTGTCTACCCTTGCTCATGTAATTACATTATGTTAGATGATTTCAACAAAATTCCTTGCAAGTTTTCTTAATTGTAAGCATCCTTTTTCAATCTTTCATATCATTTCTCATCATCGCTTATGCTTCTCTCCGTTCATTGAGCAATGGATATTATCAATTTTAGGTTTTGCTTCTTTCGCAATAACATATATATAGTGCTTACATATATACTTTCTCTCGTTATTGGTTAATGGGAAAAAGAATTTTAGTTCTTTATATTTATGTACAAGAGTTTTGAGTAAAGCGGAATTTCGTTTTCTGTTTTTTGGTAGAAGTTGTTTTGTTCATGAGAGGTTTGTTTTACAAGAGATCTCTAATTTTATGTATACACACACACACACTTAGATTCTGCCTTTTTCTTAAATTCATGACTGAGACTTACGGAGTTTTGTTACTTTTGTAACTAAATTATATGAGATGGACTCTTGATTATAAAGTTTTGCCACTCAGTGATTTGTTTGGTGAATTTAGCATACTTTCATCCCAACTGTGCTTCAATATTTTAGTCTATGGTGTACGATTTTAATTTTGAGTTCCACCAATATCATATGGATAGAATCGTTTCAACTCTTGTCTGTTTCCCTCCAAAAAAAACTCTTGTATATCTTTCAAATTGTTGCTTGTGCTTGCGTCGTTTCTGTTTTAATTATAGATAGTGGCAACGATATTGAACGGTACGAGGATGCTGATGAGGCATTGAGGTTTTGACGTAACGGGACGCTGTATATTGATGGTTTGTTTTTTATTGGAAAGCAGCAAACTGACTTAACAGTGTATTATTATTAACTGTTTATTAGACAAGAATTAGTTTTAGTTGATCGATGGGATTTAAATAAATAAGCTTCCCCTTCAGCTATTTATTACTGAAGGTCTCTGATACCAATTGTAACTTAAAGAGGTGAAATTAGGTTCGCATTCTATCGTTTGCGTTTTATGGCTGATGACTGCCAACTTATGATATGCTTGCAGCAAAAATTCAAGGGATATCTATATATATATATATATATATATATATTTGGGTGCCACCATTAAAGTTCTCAGTTGAAATGATAAATCTTCCCACTTAGCCTCTGATATCAACAAGTTAACAAACTTCTAACGTATTCAGAAAACTAACAATCATGTTATTTATCGTATAGATGATTTACGGGTTGAATGTCCTGCTGGTTGATGATGTTAACAAGACGTTGCAAATACTCCTAGCCGTAGGTATCTCCTTTACCCTTGTTAACAAGACGTTGCAAATACTCCTAGCCGTAGGTATCTCCTTTACCCTTCCCTATTGTCCCTAGCCCCAACTTCTTGCTTACCTTATTTTCCTGAATAATGAGATAACAATTCTAATTTGTTTTAGCTTCTGCTTCTTTGTGATCATTGATGGATATCATAAATTTTATGATTTAGTTATTCACTCTTCTTTTTCTACTGAAAGTTGAATCCTCAATTCTTTAGGTAGAGGCAAAAAGGAGAAGTTGGCAGGCATAGTCTCCACGTTGTTTGCATTAAAAGGCCAGAAGGCTGTTTTCAACTGCTTGGAAACATGATTCAAAGTTCTTCAGATTATACGGTGTTATTTTATGAATTTTAAAGAAATGCTCATAAGAAATTTGCCATACATGTATATGCTTGCCAAATCTTTATCAAGTTCTTTGATTTTTTCTCAGCTATCTCTTGAAGCACCCTGGAGTTTGCTCAATCCAATTAATTTTATTTTGGGATAACTCTATTTCTGAATCTTCTTGACCTTGGACGTTGGATTTACTGCATCTTGATTGCTGTCTATGTGATATTTGATTGTTGTCTATGTGTTTATGTATTACGCATATAAGTTTACCATGGAAATCATGAATACCGGTTTTGATATGTCTTCTGCTCCAACTGCCCTTTGGCGTGCATCAATGGAAGGGGCTATTACGTGATACAGTAGCAAATGGTCTTAGTGAATTGGTTTCTCTTTTTAAGAGAATGGTCAGCAAAATATGTTTGTCTTTTACATTTTTTCACATGCTGCAATTGGTGTTTTACCTTTTTTGCTATCCCGTTCTTCCACTGTATCCCATGAACCCGGAATTAAGTCCTTTAAGACAAATGAAGCATATTTCACTTTTTTGAGTTGTAAAAATCGAACCATGAATGTGTATTTAAGGTTTAGCTCAACTTATCCTCGCATCAATTGAATCACATGTAGCAAAAACATTATCAGGAACTGATTCATTGTCGAATTTGTTATGAACTCTTTTAATTATTTCTGGTTAAACTTATTTACATTAGTTTGTGCCAGGGAGATTATCATCATTTGTTTTCATTGTTTACATTTATGTCTAGATAGAATCACCGTAGCCGACGAATTGTTGAGTTTGCTGTCCTACTCTGCAACTTTTGCTTCTATTTCTCTCTTTTTGGTGTCTTTCTTAACTTAATTTTTTATTTCCCTTTTTTCATATAGTTCTGCTTAAGAGCTAAAAATTGTTTCAATAGGAGTCGGAGAGCTTAATGGAAGATCTATTTTTTCACTTTCTTTCCCCGGAAGCCTTGCACTACAAAGTCATTCACTTTCTACATGCATTCTCTTATGTTTCAACCATGTAGTTAAAATCCCCTGGCAAGGTGAGGCGAGACTAATGCATGTTGATTCATTGGGGGTGACAAAAAGTAGAGTTGGCAATGAATTGGAATGGGATGGGATGGGATGGGCTGCAATTTTCCATTTTCAGGTCAGGGACCACACCAAAAAAATAAAAAAAAAGTCTTATTTTTGTCCCAAAGTCAAAAGATTGTTCTAATCCAATTCTTTTCTCTTAAAAGCAAAAATCCAATGCGCAAATAAAATTTGGGAATTATTTAATCATCATGACTCAATCTTAAAAAAAAAAAAAAAACTTGAGTAGTTACAAGGTGGAATAATCGAATAACAGCTGTACTTTGACTACAAGCTTTTTTTGTATACTATGATGCTAACATTTTTACTTGCTTAGTAATAGAATCGTTAGCAGAATTAAAAAGAGAAATTCCACACCTAAATCCAGTAGGTTATAGTTATAGAGAATTTAGTCAAGAGGTAATAATATTCAACAAGCACAAGCTAACACCATAGTCAAATTATTAGCCAAAATCAACAGTAGACTACAAGACTTAGACAATAGGCTTAATAGACTAGAAGACAATTTTTAAACCTTTAGACAAAATAAAGATTTTGTATCTCACCTAAAAATTAGCGACAATCTAGATAACTTAGACAAAGAACTAGACAAATTGACAAACCGTGTAGAAAATTAAACGTTTTACTTTAATTCAGACCCAGTTGGTCAGAATTAAACAATATGACTGCACTTAGACATAATTTCCCCACTATTTCTTTTGATTACTCCGTAGTCAAAACTATAGACAATGAAGACATCCTGTACAAAGTCCTTAGCTTTGGGATGATACGAACAATTTATATTTTTAGTCAAGATAGGTTTAAATTCTTTCCACCAACCTTAAACAGAGCCTTAGCTACTATAACAGAAGCGCCATTAGTAATCAATTTTAATTCTATACCACCTAGGCCTCAAGTAGTCAATAAAACCAAAACCGGTGTCATATTACTAGCCTACCATGTCATTTTCATTTGTGAAAGAGCCAAGAAGTACAAAAGAAGATTTTATCAGGACTAGCCCAATTTCTTCGCAAAGGATTTATATCGAAGAACTCATGAAATGGCAACCTTCTACGAATGGTTACATACTCATGATAGGATCATCGCACAAGCAGAACATTACACAATCATAGCCCATAAGCATCTTGTCCGTGAGAAGTTACTCATTCCTTCACTACAAATTAAAGTTGACAATCTACAGAAACGTGAAGAATATTTGGAGGCGCTAGTTGAAATAAATGACATGCCATCATCAGGACATGAATCGGAAGTTATGAGTCACCAGTCCTTGGGTGAAGACATAGCTGAAGTTGTAGATGAAATGATGGATCGATAAGAGACACCACTAAAGACAAAGTAGTCAGAGTTAGTAGACAGACAGAGTCGCGTGGTTTTACAGATAACCTTTACTTGCCACCCGATAAAGGTGAAACTGTAGAAACACCTTTTTCATGTTGTCTTTTCTTACCGACAGTGAGTCAGCACTATAATCAGTAGCCAGTTACTGTTTATAGATAATAAGTCACTATAAAAGTACTAGTTAACCAGTTTGTACTTTTTAATTTAATCGTTGGTTTTTCACCACATGTAAAGTGTCAATTTCAATTTCTGTCTTTGGTAACTTATGTCAATAGTCATGTCAATAATGGTCCAGAGTCTTAAGTTGTATATAAAGACTTGCATGCGTGAAAAAATATAGGTGTGAATATAGAAAGAGTTCGAGAGCAACTTGTACTCAAAAAATCAATATCAATAAAAGTTTCTTTTTATAAACACTTTACAATTTCTTTAGACAGCAACTAGCAAGCAAAGCAAATAAGTAGTTTTACTTTTATTTTTATTTAGCTTTCGGGTTTAGAAGTCTAGCCAAGTTAGCGAAAGTATAAATTATATTTAAAGCATTAACAAAAGGCGGTCCTTATTATCATTAAGGAGCAATGAGTTTTTAGAGGGAAAGTTTTTAATGAAAATTAAGGTTTTTGTTTTTGACAAAAATAATAAGAACTTAGTAAAAATTCCTGCTGATTTTCTGAAAGCTTTTTTTTAAACACAATATCCATTAGCCCATTTAGCCGTTGATGTTTTGAGAAGGCGTTTTAGGGCATTAATCAGGAGTTAAAGGTGTTTTTGATTTGCATGTTTTCAGAAGCAGTTAAATGAATTTTGAAAAGTTAGTTTTTGGCAAAGCATCTTCCGCGATTTTCATAAAACTTTTTTGGGATCACTCTTTATATAAGCGGGAAACCAGTAACGTATATTCTGATGGTCAACCTAAATGGAGACTAGATCAGTTTGCACTGCTGGTATAATAAGCCATGCATAAGTTTCTCCTGGACATTTAAAACCCATGAGGATGTCTTTGTTGGGTTGTTTTGAACCAATAAGCTTTTTCCAAATAACACAATTGGGAAAGAACTGAATGCCAATTGGCTTTTTGGGGATGAGCTTTGTTTCAAAAATTTCTCTATTTACTGCTTTGAAATATTTTGAATAATTTTCCCAACAGTTTTAGGGAAGAACAGTGGGGGGATAACATACTGCATTCTACTCCAAGACCCAATGAGGACTTTTTTAAAGAGAGAATGAAAGTTTTGACTGCAAGACCAATAGGTTTAGAAATCTGTTGGACTGTCTGAATAGTGGAGATGATGGAGATCTCATTTGATTTAGAATCTGTTGATTCAGTGAGGATGAAAGTTGTTTGGTCACTTTGTTCTGTTTGTTCTGAGAAATTAGACTCAACATCTTGTCATACCAGCAGTGCAAACTGATCTAGTCCCTATTCGGATTGACCATCAGAATATACATCGCTGGTTTCCCGCCTATATACAGAGTAATCCCAAAAAAGTTTTATAAAAATCGCGGAAGATGCATTGTCAAAAACTGGCTTTTCAAAATTCATTTAACTGCGAAGGAAAGAGATAACGGACGCCGGGTTTTAAATGTTGCTTTGCCAAAAACTGGCTAGCCCATTCCCCAAAAATGATTAAAATTCGATTATTTTGCCATCACAGAATCATTATAAAGTAATAAATCAGTGACTTTAGTATTGTTGAAATTACAAAAGTCACCCTTAATTTTTGATATCGACAACTCAACATTATGTAGCTTTCAGTGCCATTTCAAGCTCGATGATCTCTGCATCATCAAGTCTTGTTTCTAACTTCATATCACTTGTGCCCTTCAATATCGTCACTCTATACAGTTTAGAGCATAAGGGAAAAAATCAGTCATCAGATCATGAAAGCAAGTTCAAATTAGTAATTTAGTATAAAAACAGACTACTAAAAGAGTCTGAAGACCGTCGAAAAAAAGACTAGTTTGAAAAAAGAAAGAATAAACAAAATTTTGAAACATATACAAAGACTAGAAAATTAAATAAAAATTGGGCAACAAGGTGATTAAGGAAAGTAAAACCAAAAATTAAAAGATTAAATAAAAGTCTTTTCTAAAGTGCATTTGAATTTTAGTCTAAAATTTTAAATGAGGTTATGGTTTATTTAGGATTGAGTTTGAGTAGCTATTTACTAGTTACTCTAGCTGAAAAGTTAAGTTGATTCTACTTTACATTTATATAATAAAAATTTTATTATTTATTATCAATTTTATCAAAATTCTTATTTAAAAATTATATTTACTATATAGTATTGACCTTTATTCTATAGTTACAATTTGTTTTTAAACAACAGTTGTATTTTAAAAATTTCAACATCTCAATACTAAATAAGACTTAACTAGAGAATAAACATAAAAAGTTTGATGAGAAATGTCACTTTGAAAGACATGCATTTCTTCAGCTACAGTGAGACTGTACAAATTGTAGCAAACTTGGTCACTTTCCCTTATAATCCCTAGCTCACTAGCTTTACTCAGAAGCTAATGACAATTACAATAGGGTATTAGTGAAAATATAATCTATAGGTCCTTTCCATCAATCTATTTCTCCCCAAAAATTAAATCACCAATAAACTTTTCCAGGAAAAGCTAATGTCATGTTAAAAATTGAAGTAGAATCATTCACGTTCAAGCATAAGATGAGACAATTAGAGAGCAAAAAATTAGAAAGGGATTCATGGTTACCATGAAAAAAGAAAACAAAAACATTGACAAGAAGAATAGATAAACAAATATAGTTTCAATCATTGAGTAGTAAATCAATGTCCAAGATCATGAATATCAGGAAACAGAGCTATCTCAGAACAAAACAAACAGTATTGTGTAAAGAAATTCAGGTATTTTTACATATATCACAAAGAACAGAAACACATCAAGACAAAGGTATAACATGCTCTGATACCAATTGTAAGCATACTTAAGTATGATTTTCAAATACAAACATAACATACCTATAAAAATTAAGAGCGGAAGTTTAGAATCGAACCTCCAACCATTGATGTGTCCTATGCAACTGTTTGCTTCTGATTTTGATACTTTTAAAGCCTGTGTAATCAATAATGATGTGTAATATATATTTTCTTTTATTACATGCCCAGGGACCAAAACAATTGTTAACCATTTTCTTATATTTCATCTTTTCATCAAAGAAGAAATAATGATAGTTATAATTAGTCATCATACCATCTGACAGCTACCACTTGTTTATCTAAACTTGGCAAAATTAAATTCAATAAAATATTGCATAATATATACTTCTTTTAGAAAACATCTCAACAACCAGATGTCCAGCATAATGCAAATCACCTTTTGACTCTCCAAGGAATCCATATGCATCAATAGCCTCAGCTGTTAGTGCTTTGAGGTCCAACCGCAGGAGGTGCTTTGAAAAACTTAACTTATACAACATTCCATCCATGTAAACACTGGACTTCATCCCAAGAAACCCATGTGGAACAGGAGGTTGAGTGAAAATCCTGTGCTTAATCCACTTTCTAGTTTCAGAAGAAAATATATCCAATCCTCAGGGGTTAGAGACAGAATGCCAGAGCGAATGACTTTGGAGTGCATCGATTTGCGAGGGTTAAATGCCAGTGAAGTATGATGTACCTCATCGCGTGTGCGAGCTTTCAGAATAGCATTGTTTTGTCGCTGGGTTATACACATAATAATTACAGATTGGCTGTTGCACCTCATCATTTTTTTTTGTTTTTTGCTTTTTTTTAACATAATAAAATAATTTTAACAAAAACAATCATATTTTGGAAATGGATTTCCTGACCATATGAGTAACTTCTGAAATGTTATAGAATGAGATGAGAATGGCCATAGAGCAGGAAAAACTTAGAGTGCCAACTGGTGAAACACTACTTCAGAAAACTGTGAGTGTCAACTTTCCTAGTGTTGAGATATAATTAGTAATCTAGTAAATTGAGCAAGAAGTTTGAAGGGTTATTTGGTTTGTTTTCAACGTGAAGCAAAGGGTAGAATTTATGTTCGCAATGTGGCTTTGGAAATGAAAAGCATGATTAATGTAATCTCTAGAGTTGTCTAAAATGCATATAAATATAGAACTCTGGTTGTATGAAAAGCAAGAGAGAACAAGAATAAAAAAATGAATTAAGCAATAAAGTTTTAGTAATTTCTAGCAAAATATTCTGTTCTTAAATAAAAATATTTCTGCACTTCCGCTTGCACCCAACAAATATGGTATCAGAGCTTTTCCAAAACACCCTTAAAATAACATCAAATACACTACCCACATTATTTTCATTTGCTCCCAGTCAAGTTCCAATATTTGAAGAGGTACATTATGAATATTGAAGTAATCAAATGAAAACCTTTTTCCTCTCTCAAAATTTATGGGATGTTGTTGAAGATGGATCTGCTAAACCACCAGAATCTGCAAGTTCTTCAGATTGGACTCAAGCACAACAACAGTAGTACAAAGAAAACATACAGAGAAATGCCACGACACTTCGATATATCCGGCAAGGTGTTAGTAAGTCAATTTTTCCTAGAATTTTTTGTGTCAAAATGGCCAAAAATGCTTGAGAAATCCTAAAACAAGAATTTTAAGGTTCCGAAAAGGCAGTCACCATCAAGTTACAAACTTTGTGGAAAGAGTTCGATATTTATCAATGAAAGACAATGAAGGAGTTAAAGATTTTTGCAGTAGAGTTACTGAGATTGTGAACCAGATTAAAGGTTGTGGGGACACCATTGAAGACAAGAAGGTGAATGAAAAGGTGTTGAGATGTCTTCCTCCAAAGTTTGATCATGCAGCAGCAGCAATTGAAGAATCAAGGGATTTGTCCAAGATGACTTTTTCAGATTTGTCAGGATTATTACGGTCTCATGAGCAAAGAATCAATCGATCGTCAAGCCAGCCTATAGAGCAAGCTTTTCAATCAAAGATTAATAATTCAGATCAGAATAAAAGCAGCAAGAAAGACCAGAAGAACGGAGGCTCGTCTCAAAGAAATGGATAGCGTGGCAAAGGGCAAAGAGAACAGAACGACAACCGCAACAAGTGGAAAAATGACAGAGGGAATTCACAACAAAATTCAGATTCTCAGTGCATCATTTGTAATCGGTCTAATCATGAATCAAAAGATTGCCGTTATAAATGCACAAGGTGTCACATTCCTAACCATTCTCAAATGGATTGCTGGTATCAAAATAAGAAAGGCAAAAATGAGGCAAATTTTTCAAAAGAAGGTGATGGAGATTACTTGTTTTATTCAAGTAAAGATGCTGAACGTGAATCATATAATTTGTGGTACTTGGATAGCGGCTGTAGCAATCACATGATTGGAGAACGTGACATTTTCACCAGCCTTGATCAAAGTTTTAATTCGCAAGTAAAACTTGGGAGATGATTAATTTGCCAAATGAAAAAGAAGCAATTGGGCTGAAATGGATCTTTAAAATCAAGTACAATGAAGATGGTTCAGTTAAAAAATATAAGGCGCGGCTCGTTGCAAAAGGATACTCTCAACTGCCTGGAGTTGATTTTACAGAAACGTTTGCTCCCGTAGCTCGAATGGAGACTATTCGAGCTGTTCTTGGCTTGGCAGCCCAAATGGAATTAAATGTATTTCAACTAGATGTAAAATCAGCATTTCTAAATGGTGAAATTGAAGAAGAGGTTTATGTTGAGTAGCCTCAAGGATATGAAGTAAAAGGTGAAGAAAACAAAGTTTATCAACTCCAAAAAGCCTTGAAGTGAGCCCATCGAGTGTGGAATAGAAGAATTGATAGATATTTCATTAAAAATGGATTTGACAGAAGTTCAAGTGAACCTTCTCGTTATGTTAAAAAGGAAGGTACTGATTTCCTTATTGTTTGCCTTTATGTTGATGATTTAATTTATTGTGGCACTAATCTGAAAATGATGGAAGAGTTTAAAAAAAGCATGCTAGATGAATTTGAGATGACTGACTTGGGCTTAATGAAGTATCTTTTTGGCATTCAAGTGAAGCAAGCTAGAGGAAAAATCTTCTTTTGTCAAGAAAAATACGTAGAAGATTTGTTGAAGAAATTCCACATGTTCAAATGCAAACCAGCACCTAATCCTATGGGTTTGAATGAAAAATTGAAGCATGATGAAAAAGAAGAAAAGGCTGGTGCAAAATCTATAGAAGCTTGGTTGGTTCGTTGATTTATTTAACCAACTCAAGACCTAACATTTTGCACTCAATTAGTGTTCTTTCCAGATTCATGAATGATCTAAGGAAGTCCCATTATATTGCAGCAAAGAGAATCTTAAGGTATCTTCAAGGTACAAAAAACAGGGGGATCATGTATGAAAAAGAAGACAATTGCAAGCTTGTTGGTTTTACTGACAGTGACTGGGTTGGTTCCCTTGATGACAGAAAAAGCACATCAGGTTATTTATTTTGTCTTGGTACAAATGTGATTTCATGGAGCTTAAGGAAGCAAAAGTCAGTAGCTTTATCCTCAGCCGAGGTAGAGTACATTGCAACAACTGAATCAGCTTGTGAAGCTGTTTAGCTTAGAGGAATTCTCAAGGATTTGCAGTTCGATCAAGAAGCTGCAACAACAATTTATTGCGACAACATGTCAGCCACTGCTCTAACAAAGAACCCTGTCTTTCATGCTAAATCTAAGCACATTGAACTGCGTTATCACTACATCCGTGACTTAGGGTGCGTTTGGGATTGAGGTGCTATAGCTTTTAAGCAACAGCTGCTGTGGAAAAAAAGTTGTAATTATGAAACAAACATTAATAATATGTAGTAAATATAAATTTTAAATAATAATTTTGATAAAATTATTAAAGATATAATAGATTTTTTATTATACAAGTAAAAATTTATAATAACATAGCTTCCAAGTTACAACAATTAGTGTTTACCAAATAATTTAGTGCTGTAGCTTAAAAACTACAGCTATCCAACCTCAATCACAAACTCATCCTTAGTAAGCAAAGGAGAAGTTAACGTGGAGTTTATCAGCACTAATGAGCAGCCAACAAATTTTCTAACCAAAGCAATCATCATTGAGAAGTTTGAAAAGTTCAAGAAGCAATTGAAGATTACTAATTAAGAGGGGGTGTTGAGATATAATTAGTAATCTAGTAAATTGAGCAAGAAGTTTGAAGGGTTATTTGGTTTGTTTTCAACGTGAAGTAAAGGGTAGAATTTATGTTTGCAATGTGGCTTTGGAAATGAAAAGCATGATTAATGTAATCTCTAGAGTTGTCTATAATGCATATAAATATAGAACTCTGGTTGTATGAAAAGCAAGAGAGAACAAGAACAAAAAAAAAATCAATTAAGCAATAAAGTTTCAGTAATTTCTAGCAAAATATTCTGTTCTTAAATAAAAAATTTTCTGCACTTCCGCTTGCACCCAACACCTAGTCCTTCAAGTACATTCACATTTTTTTCCTTGCAGATCTGTTGCTGTCCAAAACTTCATAAATTTCATGTTTCTTTCTCCGTGTCTTATCCTTGCTTCATGACTGCTAGTGTTGGACAATGCAAATTATTCCTATCAGCATAAAAGAATTTGAAAGCCCTTTTAAATAAAGATCTTCGAATGTTTACCATTTTTAGTGAGGCATACTATCTTTGACTTTCCCTATCCTGTTATTGTTAAATATTAGATTTTCTTGTTCTTGCAGGTATTTATCTTGGGCTTTGGAAATATTGGGGTTGAATTGGCAAAGAGCTTGAGACCATTTGGTGTGAAAATTATTGCCGCAAAAAGGAGTTGGGCTTCACAATTCACATTCTCAAATTTGTTGCCAATCCAGTGGTATGTAAGGACCCTCGAGCGTCAGTGAAACTCATCACTGAAGTCTTTTTCATTTAGTTGTTTCATTTATCAGCACTTGTAGTAAAAAAGGGGATGATTGATGATTTGGTTGATGAGAACGGGTGTCGTGAAGATATTTTTGAGTTTGCTAGCAAGGCCGACATAGTTGTTTGCTGCCTGAGCTTGATTACGCAGACGGTGAAACTGTGCTCATATTCGTTATTTTCAAATCTATGTTCTTTTATAACGTTGTTTTTTTCTATGCCGACATAGTTGTATGTTGTTTTCATGTTTCAAGGACATGATGAGAATTCATTCTAATTCTATATGCATTCAATATAGATAATCTTAACCGGAAAATTTCATATGGCGCTTGTTCCTCAATGTCATTCCAGCAAATTGAATTTTTTTTCCACGTATGTAATCTCATGTTAACATGTATGGTATACCTTTTTCCTACAATACAATCCCAGTTTTTCTTAGATTATTTGGAACTCTAGCAATATGAATCTGCCTATCTTTTTACCAGTGTATTTTTTTTCTTTGCAATTGATAAGTGCATATTTTTTTATATATTTTACTAGTAATTTCTTCAACTTTTTTCTTGTTTTGGTTTTAAGTAGTCTTGTTATTTTAGTTAATTTTTAATTTAGTTATTTTATTATGTTAATTTTTGTCTTAATTTTTTATTGTAGATTTTATCCTTAATTTAATATTTGCTAGTTAATTATATCATTTTATATGATAGGGAATTAATTGGAGTTTATGGATAAAAAGGGCGTGATTAAATTGGAAATCAATTGAAAGACAAGAGAAAATAAATTCAAGAAGCTGTGGCCAACAAGAATTTGAAGAGCAAAAATTGGAAGTCAATTTCCCAAGCTTCGAATGGACATGCATTATTGGAAAATAAACGATTTACTTTGGCAATTGCACGTGCATGGATTCACTTGACCAATTTAAAAAGATTGCATGTATGTCTTTCCAAAGCTAAAAGTTCACGTGCATGGGATTAAGTTATGGAGAGCAAATTGAAGAAAAAGGAAATTGTGAAAGTGGACGGTATGAGCATGGCAATTAAGGGAAGCTAATCAATTGCTTTAAATTGGAAAGAAAATCCAATAAGGATTTGGTCAATCTTGGGCATTATAAAAGCCAACTTTTGGCTTTTGATTAAGAAGAATTGGCAACCAAGAGGAATTGAAGAGAGAGCAGTCACAAGAAGGAAAAACAAGGGAGACGCACGAAGGAACTAAAGCAGAGTTAGCTGCTTGAATCAATCTCCATGATCGGTTTTATCAAATCTCTTATTCCCAACTCAATTATGTTAGGTTAGATTTTTTATTTGGTTGGAGGTGAATTCAAAACTTCAAACATGTCATATGATTAATGTTCAATTTCTATCATTCAATTTATTTAATTGAGATTGTTTATGTTCTTTTATAATTAATATTTATGATTTTATTTTTGTTTATTTGAATGACCAATTAGATAGGATTTGAATAAATTATATTACTAGATTAAAATTCTTGACCCGTAATTGTCTTGATATTTTAATCATTAGTAGCAGGTTGGAATTAGTGATTTCAATTGGAGAACATAACCTAGGATGAATAATCCGAGCTTGTGTGTCTATTGTCTAGATCAACCTAATATCTTTCTTTGCTTAATGCTTCTATTATCTTAAATTTAAAGAGCTTGTTTTAAATTATTTAATGGTTAGAGATTAGGTGAAGAGCTTGTTTTACCTAATGACACACTAAGGAAAGATTGAGATTAACAGAGTTTATTGTTGTTTACGGTTAATAGTTTCAATAGAAATTGATGATATAATTGATATATTATATGCATGTTTGGTGGTGGCGAATGATCCTTTCACCAAAGTTTTCATCATTATTATTTCTTTCTCTTTTAATTAGAGTTTTTTTATTAAATTATTGTTTTTGTAGTTTTAATTTTTTATTTCTTGCTATTTATTTGAAAATTCATAAACCCCCATTTTATTTATAGTTGGTATTTTCTTTATTTATATTAATTTATATTATAATTATTATTAGAGAAATTATCATTTTACTACCAAAGTTATTCTGACATATCATGTCAGTACCATGGTTTGCCGAAAAGTGTATTTTACTACCAAACGTTTGTGTTGTTATCAATTTACTACTATTCTGTTAAGAAAAAGTTAATGTTTAATGAAAATTGAGTTAAAAGTCAATTTTACCTTCAAGAGTTTGGTAGTAAAATGATAATTTTCCTAAAAACTTGGTAGTAAAATAATAATTTATTTATCAAATTAACAGATAATTTTACTTTTACAGCTAGAAATGTCTTTGATGCCCTTACAACATCAGCAAATTTTTAACGTTCTTAACGGAATGGTAGTGAATTGATAACGATGCAAACGTTTGGTAGTAAAATGCACTTTTCGGCAAACTATAGTACTGACATAATATGTCTGAATAACTTTAGTAGTAACATGATAATATCACTTATTATTATTTTAAATCCTGCTTTAAAGTTGATAATAAATACAACTAGCATAGTATTCGTGGGATCGATCCTTACTCGTCTGTACTAATTATTTATACTAGTAGTAAGGTTTAAATTTGGTGCACCCTAACGACATTACCAACAGTTATATTCTTCCATTTAAAGCTGATAACTATTTGTTTCTAACATGTTCTTTTTGTGCCCGGACTTTGCTCACAAACAGATGTTTCTGATATGATAAAGTGCAAAAAAGTTCAGGTCCATTCATAAGGCATCACGTTGGGGTCTTTGTGTTAGATAATTAGTACAACCAGAATGCTCTGTCTGTGCCCAGCCTGTGAATATAAGCATGTTCTGGGTGTGCCCGGCCTTTGCACGATACATGTTGATTTCTCTAGTATGAAAAGTATATAAAACTTCAGGTCTGTTCACATCGTTTCACATTGGGGTCTTTGTGTTAGATAATTGTTAATTTGTTATGATGGGATTGTTGCTTCTTTTATAGAAGAGTCTGTTCATGTCATTATTGCTCAACCTATTTACAATCCGGAATATATTGGATGTCTGCATTAGTCATTGATTGCAACTGACCATTTGGATATCTTGACTTACAGGCTGACATTGTCAACAAGTCATTACTATCTTCAATGGAAAAGGTTTGTTCATATTTCTAGGGTTCTCTTCTGGTGAATATTGCTCGAGGAGGTCTGTTAGACTATGAGGCCGTTGCTCATTGCCTCTAGTCTGGCCACTTGGGAGGCTTAGGCCTTGATGTTGCTTGGACAGAGCCGTTTGATCCCAATGACCCAATTCTAAAGTTCCAGAATGTTTTAATCACACGTCATGTTGGAGGTGTTACAGAACATTCTTACAGATGCACGGCTAAGGTATATATTGATGCAATTGGTAATACAATCTCTTTGGAACAGTACTTAAGCCAATGGCTGTTCATGACAATCCCTGTAAAACTAAGTTTTGCACATAACTGACAATAAGAAACTGATAAGCCTTGAAGTTTTCTTATTCATTTGGTCCTAAATCTCTCTAAATCTGAAACTATAGTGATTGATGTGTGTTTATGACTTTGAAATCATAGATTTGAGCCCCAGCAAATGCCACAGAAGAGGGAAAAGAAGATCCAAAATTGTTTATTAGAGAGTTTGGGAAATTATAAGGTATAGCTTGAAGTTCAAAGGGCCTCACTCCCTTCATTCTGAATGACAACCGTGATTCACTGAAGGTTAGCATCACTTTATTAGCATTTTGCAGAATCTATTTTTTTTTTTTTTGGGTTATTTTCTAGCAAAACATGAGCATCGTCTCCAGTCATTCACGATGAACAATATGATTAACACACGTACTCTTTTGACTGTTTATGCTTGGTCAAAATCGCTAGAAAGTTTAGGTGTTTTGTGGCTAGGACCTATCTCTTTAATTTTGCTGGCCAATTCTCCTTGCGAGGAGAATAGTTTTGATCCGTTGCCAGAAATAAGGGAAAGTTGCTTTTATTCGTTCCATATCAGTCATTTTATTTATTTACTTATAATTTCCACTCGTCTGTTACTTTTATGTGGTATCAGTTCATTTGTGTGAATTTGTATAATTAGCTTGCATGTATAGACTATTATCACTTTGCTAACAGTATTTCATCTAAGATTATTTATACCGGATGTGTCCTATATGCATCTCTCGGTGTTATACAATTACAGGTTGTTGGTGACGTTGCCCTTCAACTTCATGCTGGGACTCCTTTGACAGGAATAAAGCTTGTGAATTGATTCAACCATAGGAATCTATTTCATCAGCCAAAACTATATAGGCTTTCTATCCAGGTTTAACTAAGCTTTCCTGCCATTTTGAAAGGAGCCACCATTGCCTGTTTGACAATTGACCACTATAACTAAATTCCTTCTACCTCCAATACTGTTCATGAAAACATTGTATACGTGAAAAAGTGTATTATTGCTTCTGTTTGATGGAATCCCTTAGTTGAAAGGAATTCAGAATTTAATTCCCTAAAAATTAGCTTGTTAGACAACAAATAACGTTAATGCGAAACTTTCTAGTTTATTTCTTTAAAAATAATGATGATATGGTAAAATCTCTCTATAATTATAATAAAAGAACTAAATTAATTTTATTATAATGAGGAGGTTACAATCTAATAAAGGCACGGTTACAAAAGTTAATATTTTGGCTCAGTTATCCTTTAGTGGAAGTGATATAGAGATAAAAGGTGTACTACATTACTAATTAATTAATAGAGTATGTTAAATTCAATGTATAAACATTGATTAAAAAAATAGGCACAATTTTAAAAAACTAGCACATGTTTTGTATAATATATAGATAATCATTATCAAGTGGAGGCAACTTTCTTAAGATGAGATTCTAAAAAATTGTTACTTATTACAATGTATAGTTTATTCTTATTTATAACTGGTCTAAATTGAGATTAAAATTTTTTATGAATATATTAAAGCGATTCCTATATAGAGTTACATAGAGAGATGTTGTTATATTCGTTTTGCCTCTTTTTATGAATGTATTTCTACTGTATAATTTTCTTTTACTCCTTGGTGTCTTATGCAATCAATTCTTTTAAAGCTGAAAATGCAAAAGAAATCAAAATATAGAAACGTACATATAATGTTGAAAGTAGCTCATTTCGAACTGTTTTTAACTTACAAATCTAATGCGAGTAACAAGTCTAATGTATCATTGTCATGAACCTATTAAAGTTCCGAGCGTGTCATTTACAACATAAAATGGAATGATTGCAACTCCATTGCCTAGAAAATCTTTAAAATAAGGTAAAAGAATGTAACCCAAATACCTTGCATGCCAAGAAAACAAGCTCTATTCGAACTTGGTCATGAATGTCCATCTGAAACACTAGCTCCCATCACTACCAAGATTACAAGCACATTCGCATCAACGCTAGCACGACAAAATATGATCCCCCATGATCGTTTTCTGCTCAAGAACAAGAAGATGATGATGATACGGGAGAGATATATGGTGCGATCTTGAGCCGAAGATGTGAAAAACAAAGCTCCGTGTTTGATAATGTACTCAGAAAGACAATGTCAATGAGGAAGGAGAGACAAACCTCATTAATTAGGGGTTGGAAGTGCTGTTAGAAAACGAAGAGCATTGTCCATTCGAGCCATTTGTCTGCTAGGCTGTCAAGCATGGGCTCGGTGGTAGATTTTTGGGCTTCCATTACCAAGGAATAGAAACTTTGTTTTTGAAGTCCGTGGACTGGCACATGGGTACAACTATCTACGTACTAAAGTGCCTATGATGTAGCACCGGGTGGACAATTTGCTAATGTATATTGTTTTACGAGAATAGAGTATATTTAGGGATGGTAAAATCAATTTTTTTTAAATAATTATAAAAAATTTGTAAGATCAATCTCATTCAATATATAAGAATTCGTAATTTAGAAATCGTACCTTAACAATCCGAGAAGATGAACAATCTTTACTTTTTTCTGATGAAGTGATATATGCTCTCAGATCACAATCCGTCACCACCACTCTTGTTAGATCACGATCCGCCACCAAATAATCTTTCAGGCTATTACTCAGGTTTGTTCTGCACTTGAAGTATAGGCGCATTTATCACTACTAAAAGCAATTAATAGGAGAAAATTCTTTTTCTCTGATCTGTATAAAGTGGCTGCTTTCTTTTTCAAGAGAAAATAAACATTTTTTATATATCCCTTTAGTGAAAACCCTAGGCTCCAAATAATAAAAACTAAAAGTTACGTTACTTACTTTTTCTATAAGGACCCACCTTATAAAATAACATAAGGCTCCTTACATACAAGCATATTAAATGGAGCTTCCCACTAAATGATATATTTAGGCTTTTAACCCAAATAGCTAGTTATTTTGCTTATTGATCCAATAATGGTACAGTCAATTAAATAAGCAAACCCGGGGATCATTTGGGAACATACAATAATAGCTACAATAATTAAGCATGTCATTAAATAAGCATAATTATTTAATTCTAACTTTACTCCACTATAAGATTGGATTTGACCTCCATAATTGTATATTCGAATAATAATTCGTCCCAAGCCACATTGATTTCTTTAATGCTCAATCATTTGTACCACATCATTAATTAAATCGATATCTCAACTGTCTAATCAATTTAATTACATCTTGTTCCTTGATACTTACTAGTTTTCTCTAATGATCATTTTTAACATATTAAATATGTCGACACATTCTGGTAAGAGAATTCTATGATCAAGTAACGAAAACCCATCAAGAGATGTGTTGTACAAATTCTGTATTGTTAATCTATAACTTCAATACTCATAATTGCTCCCACCAAGATACCGGGTAATCTTGACTACAAGTATGTGTCGTGCCCATTGGTAACTCGAATGGAATAACAATTACAATCATAAAATCATAACTAACTCAAGATTAAGATTATAGTAAAATCAATGCCTATGAGATTTAATAAGTCTGACAATTATTACAAAATTAATTAAATTTCATATATGATCCTGTTCAATATAGTCGCACTACATCAATAAATTCATACATGATTAAGACAAATCATTCAATGAATTTATTATAGTCTATATCTAAATAAAGTGCCCAATTTTATTTATCAACTGCGAACTTAATTTATTTAATCATAAGATAACTTGTATTTATATTTTTTGTGAATATACATAGTGATCACATAAATATATATAATATGATTAAATTGACTTTACTTAAAATATTAATGCAATTAAGATACTTGAATAAAATACCTCATTTATTTTATTAATCAAAAAAATTATTTATTACAATTAAATAACACGTGTGCTTTTAAAAAGTACATTTTCCCAACAAAGAGAACGAAGAGAAAGAAGCAGCTGGGTTAAGAGAACAAAGAGGAAGGAAGAAGGAGCTGGTTTCGTTTTTTTCATTTCATACGCTGGCAAAGGAAAATGATGTTTGCATTATTAAGGGTTCTGCAGCAACGAAGAGGAAGAAGCAGCTAGGTTAAGAGAACGAAGAGGAGCGAAGGAGCAGCTGGTTCTGTTCTTTCACTTTATACAAGCCAAAATGACATCGTTTCACAGCAAATCTGAACGGCAAAAAAATGCTGAAACAACGCTGTTTCAATTGTTTTGGGGCTTGACACAGGCCAAACATTATTTTCCTTACAAAATTTAAATTTTTTTAAATTTTATATATAAAATTTAGGGTCCGGCTATGTTGCCACAAGGGAATGATATGACATTTTTTGCCCTTTTTTTTTTTTTTTTATCTAAACAATAGATCCAAGGTAAGAATACAAAAGTAAATGCAACGGTGGGGATGGACTTACTTAGGCTATTATCATTTCAATTCCTCGTGTTTCCTAAAATGTCAGGAAAAAATATAATTATTATTTTATTTATTAGTTAAGTTGTTAAATGACATAAATAAAAATGAAGTAGGAAATTTTGAGAGAACTCTTATTATTGATATTAGACAATGACAATGCATGTTTCAGTATTTGTTTATGAAAGCCACATCTCTTAAATATAAAATAAAGTCTATGTTTACTCTCTAACTTTAGAAAGATAAATCCTTTGATTTATTCCACAAATTCTTAAATATTTCATAATTCTCCAATTATTGCTATCATTTCTAGATCTACTCTCATTATTTAAATTTATTATTAATTATATTTAATTATTATGTTTATATTAATTATTAATATATAAATATGATATGATATAATAAAATAATATTATAATATAATTTATTTTTTATTATAATTATTATAATAAAAATAAAAATTTAAATATATTTAGTGTTTCAATTAAGGAAAAATTTGGCGTATTGTAGTGAATTAGATGATAGACCACAATCTAGTTTTCAAAACGCCGAAACATAGGTAAGCAATAAATTAATGCAAATAATATTATAATACTACACAATATTATGTTCCAAACACACTCTAATGGTGCGTTTACTAAACATAAATCAACATGAACTTGGAATTGTAATAAAGAATTTGAATCAAAATAAGTTGTTTTACTTGAACGGTTGGAATTAGAATTACAATGAATAGCATTCCTTTTATTTTAGAATTAGAATAGATTAAAATGCCCTTTGTCAATTATGTCCTGGATATTATTTGTATATAATAATAATAAAGACAAAAAATTAATTAAATTTATTAATAATAATAACAACAACAATGAAATTAATGGCAATAATAATATTAATAATGATAATAATTAAAATAATAAAGTTAAATATATTTTAATAATAAAAATATTAATATTAATAATTATAATTTAATTACAATATAATAATAATTAAAATAATAAAAGTAATATGTTATTATTATTATTATTAATGACATTAATGATAGTAATAATAATAAATAATGATAATTAAAATAAATAAAAATAATAAAATTTAATAGCAATAATATTATATAATAATAATAATGATATTAATGATAATAATAACAATAATTAAAATTTTTTAAATGCTATTTTATCCAAAAAAGGATTTATATGTAAAAATTTATAATTTTTAATACTTATTTAATTTTTCAAAAAATATAAAGTGTTGTGGTGTAATTAAACTATAAAAGGACAAAAGTAAGGAGAAAAGTAGATGTATGTTGCAAGAGCATAGGTGAGTCAACTTATCATAAAGTTAAACCTAATAAAAAATAAGAGTCTAGCGTGCCACTAATTTTTGTCTCATACGATGTTAAATTTTATTTAACCATTTATTTTTTTATTTATATTTTATTTAAAAGTTTATGAGCTTTAACTAGTGATTTTTTAAAATGTAATTTTATTTGATTTAATATTATTTTTTTATATTTATTTAAAAGTTTATATGCTTTGGCTAATAACTTTTTAAAATATAATTTTATTTTATTTAATATTATTTATCTTTTTAAAAAAGAATAAATATAATAATAAGCCTATGACTAAATAATATTAAGTTAACTTAAATAAATAAAATTAAAAAGTTATTTTAAATAAAATAAATAATATTATTTTCAAGACACTATTGATTTTTTTGATATTATTCAATTTTTTAAAGAATAAATGTAATTATAAGCCTATGACTAAATAAAAATAATATTAATTTTTTAACACTCATTACTGATTATTTTATTTTATTTAATATTATTATTTTTTAAAAGAATAAATATAATAATAAGCCTATGATTAAATACTATTAAATAAAAAAATAAGAAATATTAAAAATAATATTTATTTTTAAGGCTCCTTATTGATTATTTTATTTTATTTTATTTTATGTTATTTTATTTTTTTAAAAAATAAATATAATAATAAAAATATGACTAAATAATATTAAATAAAATGGAATAAATAATATTACAAATTTATTCTTTTAAATAAAATATATAATATTAAAAATAAAATTTATTTTTTGATTCATTATTAATTAAATAATATAATTTATAAATAATCCGAACTTATATGTTAAATTTTTTAAATTTTAAATTTATTTATATTTTTAATAAATATCAAAAAATATAATATTAATATTTAAATAAATAAATCTATACTATTAAAATTATTTTTTCAATAAATCTAATAACAAAAAATTAAAATAAAAAAAGACAAAATTTGATAGTAACTTGCAACTGTTGCAAGGCAGCTGAGTCCCAAAAACAATTAGTATCTCAAACTCAAAGCGTCTTCTTCTTCTTCCTCTGTACCGGCACGGTTGGATTGCCCAGAAGAAGAAAACTTTGGGGAATTGACTGAAGGAAGAGAAGATTTGGTCGCACAACACAAAATTGACAGAAATTGAAATAAGGGTCAGTTCTTTATTTTAAAATATTATCTATTTTAGTTTATATTTTTCTGACAAGGATAATTATAAAATCAGTTAATTTTATAGTTCATTAAAACTGAAGAGGAAGAAGAATAATGGGTGAGAACTTGTTAGAAGATCCCTTAAGTGAAATCCTGTGTCGATTGCCCATCAAATGTATGGTTGGACTCAAGTGTGTATCCAAAGCATGGAATATTCTGATTTCTGATGTTTGTGTTCCAAGAATTTTACGCCAGCCTGCCCCTCTTTCTGGGTTTGTTTTCCGTGCTAAGAAGATTCATAATCCAAAAGTGGAACGATTTCCAGACTACGTTTCTTGTTCATATTTTGATGAAAGTGTCAAAGCTGCAACAAGTGCCAGTGATGATATTGGGTTTGTTGAGTCTTATTCAAGTCTCTTACCATCCGAATATTCTCCTTATGATTTGCTCGACTGTTGCAATGGGTTGATTTTACTTATTAGTCGTTCTGTTCCTCGCTACTTTGTGTGCAACCCAGCAACTAAACAGTGTGTGGCAATCCCCAAATATCCTGAACACATGCAATGTTTACATGCTGCTCTTGCCTTCAACCCCAGGGAATCTCTACACTACAGAGTGGTTCGCTTTTTATATGGGCGCAATTGTTCTCTCGCTAAGCCTTCAGGATTGGACATATTTTATTCTGAGGCTGGAAAGTGGATTAGGTGCTGGATTTTGATTAATCCTCCCGTGGCTTATGGTGTTGCGTGGGTGAAGTGCAGTGTTTACTTAGCTGGAATGATGTATAAGTTAACTAGTTCAAATCACCTCTTACGTTTTGACCTTGAAGCACTAACAGCTCAGGCTATTGAGGTCCCCTACACAGAGAGATCTGGTGCATTGGGGTTCATTGGGGTGTCGAAAGGTGTTTTGCACTATGCCAATCAAGATGGATCCACGATTCTTATTTGGCATTTTGATTTTCATTGCAAAACTGGTTGTTTTTGGTTATTGAAGCATTGTATTTCTATCAACAACTTGGTGACTAATCTTCCTGAAGGTTGGAATCTGCTTATGTACCGTAATTCTCATAAGCTTATGCCCTATGCTATACACCCGACTTCTGACATCATTTTTATCGGGACCCCCAAAATGATGGTTGGTTATCATCTCAAAATAGGTAAGTTGGAATTGCTTTGTAAAATGCCGGATGATGAAGAGATAATTCGGGGCCAGTGCTCTGTCTACCCTTACTCACGTTGTTACGTTATGTTAGATGATTTCAACAAAATACCCTGTAATTCTTCTTAAGTGTAAGCATCCCATTTCACTCTTACATATCTTTTCTCATTGCTGCTTATGCTTCTCTGCGTTCATTGTATTATGAATTTTAGGTTTTGCACCTTTTGCAATAACAATATATATAATGCTCACGTACTTCTCTAGTTACTGGTTAATGGGAAAAAGGATTTTATGGTTAATGGGAAAAAGGTTTTTAAGTTCTTTATATTTATATACTAGAGTTTTAAGTAAAATGGAATCCCCATCTTCAATTTTTCAGCAGAAGTTATTTTGTTCATGAGAGGTTTGTTTTAGAAGAGATCTCTAATTTTATGTATACACAAACACTTGGATTGGGCATTTTTCTTAAATTCAATTTTGGGACTTATAGAGTTTTGTAACTCAGATTATATCAGAATTGACACTTAATTATTAAGTTTTGCCATTCAGTGATTTTTGGTGAATTTTAGTGTACTTTCATCCCAGCTGTGCTTCATTATTTCAGGTTATGGTGTACGAATCTAATTCTGAGTTTCACCAATATCATATGGATTGCATTGTTTCAACTCTTGTCTCTTAACAGAACTGTTGTGAATCTTTCGAATTGTTGCTTGTACCTTATGTAGCTCCTGTTTTAATTAAATGTAGTGGCAATCCTATTGAAGGGTACGGGGACGCAGATGAGGCATTGAGGTTTTAGCATAATGGAAGCTGCAAACTGATTTGTGAATGTATTATTATTAACTATTTATTGGACAAGTATTAGTTTTACTTGATCGATTGGTTTTGAATAAATGAGCTTCCCATTGAGCTATTTATTACTTAAGCTTTCTGATGCTAATTGTAACTTGAAGAGGTGAATTAGTTGGTACCCTTTGTAATTATTCGGGCACCAGTTTGGTTCCCCCATGTAGGGGTAAATATCTCCTTAGATATGAGACTATATGTCTCACCACCAATCAGTGATGACTTTGAGTTATGTTCTTTTTAGACCTTTAGACCGTACTATAAATGTATCAATTCAAATTTCCATAGGGTAATTTTTGGTTTTCTCCAATGGGTTTGGGGTCCTTCCACTTTGATAGAATGTATGAGTGTATCTCTATTTTCCTCGCCTGCTGTTGGTATTCTGTTTTGTATGTGTTACATAGATGAGTTCAATATTGCAATTGAACACCTTAATCTTAAAAATTTTACATTGAGTTCAGGGTCTTGTCTGAAATTTTTTAATATCCGTTGGGTAATAAATTGAAGCATGCTCTTACCCCTTAGATATTAACTAAAAAATAAAACAATGCTCATCTCTTTCTTCCCCCAAAACTGAAGCAACTAAGCTCAAAACCTATATCAATTTCTCTCTAATGCTTTGATCAAGTACCTTGGCACAACCTGAGTGACCATGATGATGAAGCCAATGACTCCCATGTTGTTGGTGAATGTTTCACGACCAGTGAGTTTCGCTGGCCACTGGCCAATCATCCCAGTGTTTTCGAGCCCTGAATGAGGTATGTGTGAACAACTTTCAGTGCATGTTAGTTTTAGTTTGCTTTGTTGATGAGTTGAGAAAAATGTGAAAATGGGTCTTCAAAATTGATTGAGAATGTGGCTGATGCTTCTTATTTTTGTCATCAATTAATGCTAGTTGTAGTTAATGGAATAATCCAAATGCATGTTGAAAATAAATTGATGCTTATAGTTTTCTGTTAAAACAAAATGCTTAAATCCATTTGTGGATAATGCTGTGGTATTTGACATACCTTGGTTGAAGAAAAATGAAAACGGCTTGCTTGCCATTTTGTGTTGGGTCGGTGAATTTGGGCTCTAAGATTCACATAATTGCCTTATTTTGGTTGCACATCAGTTTGAATTTCATCAATAAAAAGTGCCAACAATGACATGATGATTGCGAACTACTTGCTGTTTTTGTTTTAAATAGAATCTTCGTTCTGTCAGACATAGTCCCTTTGCATTAAATTTCTGCAAAATGTTGTTAGATTGAGCGTATAAATGTGAGCTTGCACTGCTGTTGACACTGGTCTAGCAAGTGTATATTGTAATATTTTGTGCAGCATGACAGTGTTTTGATTGCTACAGCCATGGTTGTTTGAGTCTACCTATGTTTGTATCTACATTATCTTAATGAATTATTTTTTCACTGTATGTTACACCCCAATACAATTTTTTTGTTAATGAAGGACAATTAACCCAAGCCTAGAGAGATAATAGATAGCGAATCCATCAGGAACTCTCGCAACAAGTATGTTTACTGAGCAGTAGTAGCAGAGCCCAAACTAATCACAAGGTGATTCTGTTACTGAATATGGTGTACTTTGAAGGAAATCAGTGTTTGTGTTAGCTCTTTTTAGTGCGCTTTGCTTGCCTTTTTATTTGATGGCAAGTTATATTAGATTATAGGATTAGAAACAAGTTTGCAATTTTTTATTTAGGCTTACAGATGCATATTACTTAGAAAGCACTATTACATTTAATGTATAAAGCAATAAATTCAGGGACATATTACGTAAGTCTCATAAAATGTGTTTGAATTTTGGAAATCTATTGGCATGCAAAGGTGTTTCAGCCTTGAATAATGAATGAGAAGTGGTGAGATTTGAATGATTGATGAAAGAGTTTGTAAAAGGTTTGATACTGCTGAAGGAAGATGAAAGCTTTAGATTGTAGCTTGATTACGAGAAGCAAAAGCTTTGTCGTTTGTTGAGCTTGACAATGGCTAATTACATAGCCACTAGTCAGCCACAGTAATATTGCAGCAGCAGTCAAAATTTCAAACTTTATTTATTTATTTTGTTTTGGTACTGATTCAGCTAGGGCAATTTGGAAATTGATAAGTGTGATCTGGTAATTTCCGGTGGTTATAGCCATTGGCGCCAAAACAAGTCTGAAGCTATTAACCAGCAGTACACTAAAAACGAAGCTGTCACATATGATTTTAGTTAAGTCCTAGATAAGTTGGTCATTTTTTGGTCAACAAATGGTCCGAGGATGGCATACCAACGGAGGCGATGAAAGTGGAGAAACACTCATATATTCTATCACAGGAGGACCCCAAATTTTAGGGGAGGAAACTGAAAATTATCTATTTTCCACATATATTTCTAATAGACTCCCTGTTGTAACATCTTACAATTATTAAATTTTACAATTATTAAAATTTATTTAAACACTATCAAAGATAGATAAACAATAATTATTCTCTAAAAACATTTATTGTTAAACAAATTGGACTCTTTAAGTAGGGCTGAGCTGAACCTGGGCGCGTTTAAGCACTGGATGGCAATAAGGGTGCGCATCATTTCGGTTTGGTTTAGTATCGTGATAAACCAAAATTTTTTTTATGATTTGATACACAATTTAAAAAAAGAACCAAAATTAATTTAAATAAATTAAGAATTGAGCCGGAACCGATTGATTTGGTTCAGTACAGTTCCTGTTCAGTATTGGTTCAAAATATCAATTCTTGATCACCTATACAAATTTACTAAATTATTTTCTTAAAAAAATTATCTGTACAAATGCAAATCTACAAATTACAATCTATAATTTCATCAATATTATTATCAAACCAAATCATTCATCACCATCACAATCAATTGAAAATAAAAAAGAGTTGTGGCACTTACTAGTTTTTAACTTCAAATAACATGTTATAAAATTGTAAAAAGCATTTACGATAACGAAAATAATTATGCAAGTTAATTTCAAAAAAAAGAAAATGAGTACAACAAGTAAAGAAAATTGAGATGGTACTATTACTAATTACGGTCAGTTTGGGAATGTTGTAGCTTTTAAAATAATTGATGTTAATTTATCTTTGTAAAATAATTAGGCATGAAGAGAACCAGTTAATTATTTGATAAATTTTATTTTTCAGAAGTACTGTGAATTTTGAAAGCAGCTGTGGTCGTTTAGTAAATTTTACTGCTAAACTGCTGAGAGAAAATAAATGACTAAAATGTACATAACGCAAGATAAAATTTACTTATGCATATAAAAACATGTATATATAATATTTTTAATTGTGTATTATAATAATTTTTAATAAAAATAAAATTTATAATATATTATTTTTTATCTGAAACAATTGATAATTAAATTTATACTATATAGTGAAACAAATTTAATAATAATTCGACCAAAAAATTGATATTAATAAATTTATATTGATGAATTATAATAAAAATTATTAAAATATTGATTTTATTTCCAATTTGAATAAGAATAATTTTGGGTTTAGGTAATAATTTTAAGAATATTTATGAAATTGTATTAAATGATAAAATTGATTCTTAAAATCAGAATCTAAAAACTATTGCTTTCCTATTTTTTAAAATCAGCTATAGGAAGGACTGATTTTGACAAAAGTGATTTTAATTTTTTTTAACCAAACACTAAAATTAGATTTTAATAAAAATAAGCTAAGCACCTCGATTTGGGATTTATTATTTATTAAATTTAGGGGTACTTTTATAATTATAATTTTTTTATTTTTCAAATCTTTTTATAAAAATGGTATTTTAATTTATTTAGGAGTAAAATTATCATTTCATTTAAATTATTTAACGATTTTAGTATAAAAGTGGTTAATTGATACAAATTTAAAATGAAAGGTGGTGCAGAGAACATGTTATAATTTTGTAGTAATTGGATGAATATAAAACAAAATAGAGGTGATGCAATGATAATTTCTTTTACCTAAAATTGGATTACGCAGGGTGTAGTGAAAGGGAAGAACTTTATTCTCTTAGGGTGTGTTTGGTACACTGTATTGTATTATTCCGTATTGTATTATTTTAATGCAGATGTATTGTATTATGCTGTATTACATTAGCACTGTATTATAATAATGTTGTATAATGTTTGGTGCTATACTGTACTTTATTAATTTTTAATTATACTATATTTGGTGTTGCATTGTACTGTATTAATTTTTTGTGATTAATTTATATTATATATTTATAAAATAAATTTTATTAGTACTTAAAAAAAACTAAATATAGAGGTCTTCAATTTTAGAAATTTAATAAGTTTTTTAATATAAATGTTAAAAAATATCATAATTCTTTATAAAGATCGAAGGTTATATCCTTTAATTTTCGGAAGCATAACATTTATTTTCTGTATTTTCTAAATATATAACTTGTTAAATATTGAAGCAAATAATTTAATCAAATAATCTTAAAATAATATAACAAGAAAAATAAATAGTTAAAACCTACAAGATTTGTTCAAAAGTCATCTTAGAACATCTGTTCATATACATCACAAAATAATCACAAAATGATAAAGTGACAAAATTGTTCTAACATATTTAATAGCAAAATGAATTGGGCTAATATTTTATATTATTATTTATGTTATTATTACTTTTAGATTAATATTATTGCAATTCATTCGTATTTAAATATTTATTATTTTTTATATTAAATTATTTAAAAATAATTAATTTTTATATATTAATTATATTACAATAATTAAATAGTGTAATATTATATTATATTTTATATACTTTTAAGTATTTATTATTAATCATATTAAATTATAAATTTATTAATAAATTATGATGTAAAAATAAAAATTTATATTATATTATATTATAAATTAAAAATTATATATTTATTCATTATTATTATTATTATTAAGTAAAAGTAAAAGTAAAAGTAAAAAAAAAAAAAGACAAGCTAATACGCGCCCCCAAATACCCAATCCTATTGAGTCTCAATTGCTCCCAAACATGTTATTGATTTAAATTAATGCTGGGCCCACACTTAATGCTATGTAATACCACACACCAAACACACCCTTAAACTAAATCAAAAGAAAAAAAACAGATGGGGATAAAAAGTTAAAAACGACCCTTTCCCTTTCTCATCGTACTATACAATCCCTTGACATCAAAATCTAAGTAATTGAAATCAATAACAAAGTCTTAAAGCAAAGGAATAAAGTAAAATGAAAAAAAACTAAAAATTAGAACCAAAACAACTGTGGCAATTGTCGTCTTTACATTGCCAAGCACCTGGAAGGAACTTGGATAAACTTTCGATCAACGATCAATGGTCAATGTTGTCAACAATTGATGATCAACGGTCAACGGATCGATTCAACTTGCTTGACTTGACTTGATCTGCTCTGCCCAGTTCGCCGATTCAACTCGATAAGTCAGCTCAGTTTTAGGACAACAAACTTCTGACAAAGATTGTGGGTGCATGTGGATTCTGATCGGCCTGATTTTTACGGCATCACATCCCTTTGGTTGAGCTCTTCTTTTTGATATATTACACTACTATGTTGAGCATCGATTACTAGCTCTGATACTACTATATTGGAGAATTTAAATAATCAAAATACTTAAAACACTCTTTATTTCTTATCAACTAAACATAACTCCTCAATTACAACTCCTTTAGAACTAAGAAGCTTTACTACTTATTATTGCATAAACCAACTGAGAGAGGAGGTACTTATATTTGTTACAACTTAATCACAGACATACATTAACCTAACTAGCACACAAATCATAACCACACATCAAACTCCGACAATCATACTCAACACCACAAATTCTACTCACCATATTAGCACATTTAACACCATAAATCTTAACTACCTAAAGAAGCTTCCATAGGCTAGATCAAAGGTAATTTGGGCTTTAAAGTTACATGGATCAAGTCTATGATCCAATGTTCAAGTTTGAGCAAAAAGATTGTATTGTGAAGAGTCGGCGACACGTGAAAGACGACGAATTACCTGCTTCATCTTCCACTTAAGTTAAAATTTTGTTGGAATTTGAGCTGAAATTGAGAGATTTTGAATGGGAAGACGAGGTTTTGATTGAGGAAAAGGGATGTTTGGTTGGTGAGAAAGTGAGAGAAAATTTTTGAGTTTAAGAAGTGTTGAGTTCTTTGTTTTTACTTCTTTATTGTTGTTTATTAAGTAGTGGTGATGGTACAAGCATTATAGTTAAGATTTTAAATAGCAAATATAGAGAAATAGCAGCAAACTTGGATTTAGAGCATACAATAGCATTTTTTACGTACTTTTTCAATCTTCTTTTTTGGAAGCATTGGATACTAATTATTGTAGGTTTATGGTCTGAATAGTAGCTGTAACCTTGTTGGGAAAGGAACTCATACAAGCAGTAAGCGGAAGCTCTTTCCCTCTTTGTATGATTAAAATAAGATGTATACCACAAATAAATAAGCAGAAAAATAAACCAACAAAATCCAAAGCAATAAACCAACCAAAAGAGACATAAATTTTTACGTGAGAAACCCAAAATGGGAAAAACCACGGGACCATGTCCGATATAATCTTCTATTATATTAATGAGATTACAACATAAATTCTTCTCTAGATAATACTAGAGGCTAATAACATTAAGAATCTCAATATTCTTGGATTACAGTAACAACCTAATATTTATTTTTCTAATAAGTGGGTATCTCAAATAACAACCAATGAGAGGATAAAATAAAAATCAAGACCATTAGGATTGTAGAGGGCGATGATAGGAACTTAACGTTCAAATTTGGGAGAAAACGGAGTTAATTTCGCCATCCGATCATCCAATCAAAGATTGAAAATCCTTACCTTAAAACTAAACTCATGCCGGTATCTTCTCTGTCTCTCTCTCTCTGTCTCTCTCTGTCTCTCTGTCTCTCTGTCTCTCTGTCTCTCTCTTTATCTCGTTTTCTTCTTCTTTTATTCTTTCTATATTAGTCGCCTCCACTTACTCTTCATTATACAACAAAGTTTTCAAAACCTAATTTCATGGAAAATTTCATCCAATTTTAAAGCTTAATATTAATTGCATATCAAGCAAGCCTTTTTGTACTTTGGACTTTTGGACCCTAAATGAGGTAAACCCAACAAATCTCCCCTCTAGATCATAGTGAGGGGCACCACTAAGCCCACTCTCTACATAAAAATTTTCAGTTTCTCCTTGGGCAATGACTGTGTCATCATATCTAACCCATTCTCCGTTGTGTGCATCTTTTCAATCTACAATTGTTTTTTCTTAAGCACGACTTGTATCCAATGACACCTCATATAAATATGCTTGGATTTTGATTCGTATGTTGAATTCTTTGCCAAGTAAATGGCATTCTATCTGTTGCAGTATAAAATAAAATTGTCTTGCTTCGCACCAACTCTTGTAGAAAATTCCTCATCCTCAAGGTTTCTTTGCAACCTTTAATGATTGCAATATACTCTGTTTCAGTTGTAGACAAAGCAACACACTGTTGGAGTCTAGATTGCCATGACACTGCTGCTCCTGTAGAGGTGAGCAAATCCTGATAGAGAGTTTTTAGAGTCAACATCTTCTGCCATATCAGCATCTTTGTACACTTGTAACATATATTTGTCACCACCAAAACATAAACATGCCTTAGAAGTGCCTTTGAGGTATCTAAGAGTCCATTTCACTATTGTCCAATGCTCTTTTCCCGGATTGGAGAGAAGCCGACTGACTACACTAATTATAATAGCAATATTTGGTTTTTTACAAACCATGGTGTACATCAAATTACCAACTGCTGAAGCATAAAGAACTTCTCTCATCTTTTGCTTCTCTTTCTCACTTATAGGACAATGTTCAGAACTAAGCCTAAAATGACCTAAAAGTGGAAAACAAATAGCTTTTGCATTCCTCATGTTAAATCTTTCAAGAATCTCTTTATGCTTCGTGAGATAACCATAACTTCTTTAATTTTGTATTGTGGGAAATCTTCATGCCAAAAATCTGTTTTGCTCATCTTAAGTCCTTCATTGCAAAAGATTTGCTAAACTCTTTTTTCAGATTATCAATTTTACTAGTATCCTAGCCAACAATCAATATGTCATCCACATAAAGCAAATGATCGAATCATCATCACCAAACTTCTTCACAAAAGCACAATGATCACACATAGTCTTGCCAAAATCATGATTCTCTATAAAAGAGCCAAACTTGTTGTACCACTGTGTTGCTGCCTTTTTCAACCCATATAAACTTTTCTTTAATTTGTATACAAGTTCTTCTTTATCTTTGATATTGAACCCTTTAGGTTGCTCTATATATATTTCCTCTTATAAGTCACGGTGCAAAAAAGGTATTTTTCTATCGAGTTGTTCAATCTCCAAATTCAAGCTAGTTGCTAATTCTAGAACTACTCGAATAGAAGAATCTTAACCACAAAAAAAAGAATTTCTTCAAAATCAATACATTTCTACTTATTAAAACCCTTTACAACTAATTTAGCCTTATATCACTGTTGTGAGTTGTTTTCATTCTTCAACTTATAAACTATATTATTTTTTAGTGTCTTCAGTCTTTAACTTGTAAACTTAATTATTTTTTAGTGTCTTCTTTCCCTTAGGGAGCTTTATTAAGTTATAAGTGTGGTTCTTATTCAAAGTTTTCATCTCCTATTGCATAGTTTTAATCCACTCACTTTTATACTGGTGAGACTTAGCTTCTTCAAAATATTCTGGCTCCCCTCTATCTAAAAGCATCACATACTTATGTGGAGGACATTTGCTAGAAGGTCGTTATTCTCTAGTGGATTTTCTCAATTCTAGCAAAACTGGTGGTGTTGGTGGTTTTAGAGGTACTTGCTTAGCCGCTTTTCTTTGGACCATCATTATTATCCTCTCCAGCTCCTTTATAATTATAGAAATCTCTAGAGATGATTGAAGCTCATCACTTTTTTCTTCATCATCAATTATTTGATCTTCAAGAATCACAATATTTCTACTTCTAAACAGTTTTCTTACCACTGGATCCCATAACTGCATTAAATTCTTTATGTCCATAGCCTAAGAAAATACAATCCATGGCTTTATCATTAAGCTTTGATCTTTCATCCTTAGGAATATGAACATATGCTTTGCAGCCAAATACTTTTAAATGTTTATAGGTGACATCTTTCTTAGTCTAAACTCGCTCAGGTATATCTCCATCTAATGGAGTTAAAGGAGAAAAGTTAACCAGGTCAACCACGGTACACATAGCCTCTGCCTAAAAAGATTGAGGAAGCTTGGCATAAGAGAGTATACCTCTGGCCTTCTTTTTAATTGTTTTATTAATCTTTTCTGCAACACCATTCTATTGAGGGGATTTTGGTATAATTTTCTCAAGTCTTATTCTATGGGATCTGCAATACTGCTCAAATGGTCCTCTATACTCACCACCAATATCTGTCCTGAAACATTTTAATTTTCTTCTTATCTCTCTTTCAATATAAGCATGGAAGAACTTAAATGTATTAAGTACGTGATATTTAGATTTCAAAGTAAAAGTCCACAGTTTTCTGGAATATTCATGAATAAAAGTCACAAAATAAAGTGCATCTCCTTTTGATCTATTTTGCATAATGCAAACATCAATGTGAATCAAATCAAGAAAATGTGACTTTCTAGATGGAGAAAAACTTTTAAAAGCTCCTCTAAGTGTCTTTCTAGCTAAATAATGAACACAAGTTTTGAAGGATGGTGTGTAAATTCTAATGTTATTTGTGTCATTGTGCAAGTATACACAATAACTAATATACTGATGAATATTCAAATCGTCTCCACAGGGATTGATGTTATCAGATTTGCTACAGCAATCTTAATAGTGCAGTTTTGTTCTAAATTAAAATAAAATAATTTTATGAAACTAATAACTAATTAAATAAAAATGCAATAAATAAAATGCAATAAAGAAAATTCTCATGTCGAACATAAGGATAAACTAATCCGAATAAAGTAGTTGAGTGAATAAACTCACTTAATGACATTGACTATTATTTCAATTACATTACCGTTGCTACAGTATCTACTACAACACTGGACAGAATCCCTCATGCATCCTCAGTTGTTGCATGTTGGATATCTTATATCTAATGCAACCTAATAATGACCAATTGTTACGCCAACATTAAATATAACATTAAAACGATCTAGGTTCCCTCAACTCTACAAGATGAATATTTATGTTTATTTCATCACTAATTTTAGATCAAGCATGACCTTATTTAAATTGAGATTAACTCAACTTAGGAAACCTATTCTAAAACTAAGTATTATCTTAATAAGATCCACTAAGTCAGACCTTTTTGAGACTCTTTCTTAGCTAGTGTCCCTAAATGGGTGGTTAGCCAAAATAGAGAATGAAAATAAATCAATTAAGAAAAATACTATAGCAAACACTCGCAACACACTTACGTTAGTCAAACATCCATTAAGTTCATTTATTACTCAACTACAATCAAATTTATTTCATGATTTGCAATAGAAAAATAAATAAAAGAGTTTCAACTATCAAATACATCCCCATAATAAAATAGAAAATAAGAAAATAAGGACTAATTTTCTAATTGATCTCAACAAATTTTCTTTTGTGACAATCGTTAATCTCTCTCTTGAATTATGTTTTCTTCTTGTTTCTTTTCGGTTTATCTCTTTGGTCGACGACACTCCCTTTTTCTTTGTGTGTGTGCTCCTTTTATAGTTGAAAATTAGAGCAACCGGAAGCCTAAGGCGTGTATCTTCCAGATTTGAAAACTCCAAATTGCAATCTTCTAAGAATCTCGGGCGAAATCTTCTCTGTCAATGCTCCAGGATTGCTATAAAATCGCTTTTCAAAGAACGACTACAACATTTTCACTGTTTCAAACTTGTTTTAATTCTTCTATAGCAAAGTTATTTAATTATTTTTGTAAGTTTATTGCAACAACATTCCTTCATTGAAATTTGAGTTTCCGGTCACCTACAATTATACAAATAATTTAAGCACATAAATTTTTCTAAATCAAACAAAATTTATCAAACTTAAACTAAAATGGATGTTTCTACAAAATATAATTAAAATGTAATGAAAACATGTTATTTACTCTCTAAGTATAATTGATTTAAATCTAAAAGTGTTATGATAACTTTCATTTCATAAAGTTATCGAAGGATGTACCTGTAAAGCTTGGTAGAAATTATTTTCTAGCCAGAGTTTTCAACACTTTTTCAGTAATGTGAAAGCCTTTTATGCCATGTCTTAACGTCAAAATCTTTTACAGCCACATTCACATCTTCTTTCTTGATCTTGGCTTCTATTACGTAGAGAGTGTTCGTTTTCTTTCCTTTAACCAATATTAGGGAGCCTCCAATGAGCTTCCATTTTCCTTTACTAAATTAATTAGTATAATCATCATCACTAAGTTTTCTTGTAGAGATCAAATTAAGGCGAATATCTGGTTTATGTATGATATCTTTAAGCAGTAACTTATAGCTAATACTGGTTTACAAGCAAATATCTCTCATGCTCACAATCTTAGATGCCCTTTTATTTTCCATCCGAACATGGTCATAATGACCATAATATAAGATGTGAAGTAATTACGATGTGCAATAGCATCAATTACCTATTCACTAGTATGGCAAGTGAAATTTACATATCTTTCATCATAAACAATACCTATATTACCATCAACTATAGCTGCAGTGTTCTCTTTATCATTTTTTTTAGCATTACCCTTTTTTTTGCCTGTTTTCTTTTTCACAATCTACATTCCCTTTTAACGTAACCTATTTTTTTGACAATGAAAGCATTGGACGTTTCTCTCTCGGGGCTTAGATCTTCCTCTAAGGCTATTATTGCTCTGACTCAAAGGGAACTGTTTTAATGCTCTTTCTCTTAGATTCTTCACTCTGCAACCTATCTGTAATTATATCCAAGGTTAATTTTTCATTCAAATAATGAAGTTATTTATTGACACCATTAATCCAACTATTAGGCAAAGAACTAAACAACAATAGCGCATGTAACTCATCATTTTAAACAATCTTCTTTATAGTCAATTGATCAACCAAATTCTGAAATTCACTTTCAGTTATACTATGCCCTCTTTGCATTTCAAGTTAACAAGCATTTTCATTAAATTAGCTTTATTCTATACTTGTTGGCGCTTATAAATTATTTTCAATTTCCTCCATAAAACATCAGCCTTGGATTCTTTCGTGACATGATGATATACACTTTGATCAACCTACGACCTTTTGATTTAATTAAACCCATTTTTTTTTATCATATGAATCAGTAAGTTTAGCTTCTTTGCCTTCAATGGGTTCATGTAAGTCTTTCATGTATAGAAAATCTTCCATTCTAGACTTCCAAATACTATAATTTCATGATTTTAATATAATCATGCATGCCTAAAACTCCTCCATCTCAACCACGTAAGTAATAGAAAAGCACAAACTGACGCTCTAATACCACTCTATTAAGAAAGGAACTTATACAAGTAGTCACAAATTAAGTGGAAACAAAACTGTTTTTGCTCTTTGTATGATTAAAATAAGATGTGCATCATAAATAAATATGCAGAAAAATAAACCAACAAAATCCAAAGTAATAAACCAACCACAAGAAATATAAATTTTTATGTGGAAAACCCAAAATAGAAAAAATCACGGAACAGTAGTCTGATATAATCTTCCATTATATTAATGAGATTACAACACAAATTCTTATCTAGATAATACTAGAGATTAATAGTATCGAGAATATCAATATTCTTGAATTACAAAGAACGGACTTAATATCTTTCTTTCTAACAAGTAAGTATCTCAAATAAGAGTCAACAAGAGAATAAAATAAAAATCAAGAGTAGTAGGATTGTAGAGGGCAATGATAGGAATTTACCCTCCAAATTTGAGAGAAAACAAAAATAATTTGGCATTCCGATCATCCAATCAAAGATTGAAAATCCTTGCCCTCAAACTAAACTCACGCTGCTATGTCTTCTCTCTCTCTCTCTCTCATCTTTTTCTTTTCTTTTTTTCTTTCTATGTCAGCTGCCTTCACTTACTTTTCTTTATATAGCCACATTTTCAAAAGCAATAGCCAATTTTATCCAAGTGCAAAGCTTAATGTTAATTGCATATCAAGCTTGGACTTTGGGCTTTTGGGCTCCCAAATGAGATGGATCCAATAAATCTAAATCTCAATTTGAGGTTTTTCTCTAAAACCATTCATGGTAATTTCAAGCAGAGATTAGCCTTTGGACACTAACGGCGACTCGACATCTTGAAAACGGCGACTCGACATCTTGAAAACGGCGATCCGACAATTTAAAAATTCAGCCCAACGGTCATATTGACCAGTCAAACGATGATCCGACTTTGAGTTAATGGTGATCCGACAGTAAGCAGAAAGTGAATAGCAGCTAGTTTTCGGCTCCAATTATAAATAAGCTCATTCAAATTCAAACATAGGCTGATCACAACATTGTCATTGAGCTTATACTCGAGAATACAATCTTCAAAGAGCTTGAAACACAATTCACTCTTCATCTATTCACACATTGGACATTGATTTGTAATCTTAAATATTGTGTAAGAGAGAAACAATTTGTAATCTTTTGTTTTGAGTGATTGTAAGTGTTAGGATACACTTGGGTTAAGAGATTGGGGATAATTTCTTGTTGTAAAGGTTTATTGACACCTTAGAAGTCAATTGTAAGCATTTGAAACCTTGGAGGCTTGCTTAGTGGAATCCTCAAGTCCGGAAAGCTTGGAGGCGTGGACATAGGTGAGGTTGGTCGAACCATGTAAAAATCTCCGTGTTTGAATCTCTTTTCCCTTATCTTTTTATGTTGTGATTGATTTATTTGTTATTACTTTAAATTCATTTTAGATTTGCATTGACTTTTGCTTTAGAATTGAATAATTTTTAGAATCCCAATTCAACCCCCTCTTAGGTTGCATAACTAGAATTTCATGTGTATATAATAATATCGAGGTGATATATAATTTTCACCTTATTTTATTATTTTAACATTTTTCTGGGCACTTTTTCATGCACAAAAGGTTGCTCTCATGCTTCTTTGTCCTTTAATAAAATTTGTATTCAAATGTCTTTTTTCATCCAATTAAAGAAGAGAACACGCTAATGATAAGTTTGCTTGCTTTTGATGCAATAGATCGGGTTGGTAGTGCCTAGGATGCAACAAATATCATTTTTAGTTTATATAATAGACTGAGTATGCATTCATTTCATGTTTCATAAAGATAGAGTGAATTTTATTAAATTGGCTCTTCCTTGTTTATTTATATTTATTTTAAGGTATTATTGTGAAGATTCTATTAAACTTTATTTTCATTTGTTTTCATTTATGAAATTTAAAATTATACCTAATTGGAAATATATTCTACTAGCCCTTGAGAGAATTATATAGAAGACAAAAGAATGAAAGGAATTTAAAGAAATTCATGTGTTAGGAATAGCTACCTTAGGAATGAAAAAATTATGCACATGACCTTCCGATTGCAAGTTTGAACTTGGTGAAAATTGAGAAAGATTTGTATAATATTATTAATATTAATTTTTTCAATGTAATTTCTGAAATACTAACTAGGCAACCCAAGAGAGAGGGTGAATTAGGTTTCTAAAAAATTTAATCAACTAAGAAAGTAAATGCCATTTAAAGAAAGCAATCAATTTCGAAACAAACAAATTAAGGTGCAATCAAAAATAAAAAAGATAGGGTTAGAAAGAGCAAACACGTGATTTTTCTTACGTCCACATCTCTAAACTCACCGGGCTTGAGGATCCCACTAAGCAAGCCTCCAAGGCTTCAACCACTTTTACAATTGACTTCCGAGGTATCAATAAATCTTTACAACAAGAGATTATATCCAATCTCTTAACCCAAGTGTACCCCAAAACTTGCAATCACTCAAAATTAAAGATTGCAAATAAATTTTCCCACACATAATGTGTTTGATTACAAATGATAGTTCATTGTGTAAATAAATGAAAATAAAAACAAGTGTGAAGCTCAATAATAGTTGTATACTCAATAGCAAGCTCAATGATAATAGTTGGATCTCTTCTTGTTTGAATTTGATTGAGTTATTTTATAATTGAGCTGAAAACTAGCCGTTGTTGACTTTTCTACACACAATCGGATCGCCATTTAGCATTGTCGGATCACCGTTTTGACTGGAAAAGTGGTTGTTGTGCTATAATTTCAAATAGTTAGATCACCATTTTGAAGAAGTTGGATTACCGTTATCGTTTTAGAATCCTGTCCATAAATATTGGTTATTTGTTTGATACAAGCGGTTTACCGTTTGCAAGATGATTGCTCTATGTTCTGTTATCGGTTTACTGTTAACAATAAACGATTTGCTATTATCGGGAACGCTTCGAATGCAATCCGATTACCGTTATCCATAAACGATTTGCCGTTATCTGGAAACTTACTCTTTGGAATGCAATCCCATTATTCATAAACGATTTGTCGTTATCTGGAAACTTACTCTCTCAAATGCAATCGGATTATCGTTATTCATAAACGGTTTGCCGTTATCTAGAAACCTACTTTCTGGAATGCAATCGGTTTGTCGTTTTATAATAAACAGTTCACCTTTTATTTCCGAGAGGTTATTCTATGCTTCAAATATTATACGGCTTAAAGATTTTGATTTGATTAACAAAAGTTTTAGGCTTATCAATTTAAAATGTGTTTGTTATCATCAAAATTATTATTGTGGAAACATACAAGCTAACAATCTGCCCTTTTTTTATGATTACAAACATTAGAAGATTATGCAATTTTGCCCTCCTAAGTATGTGGCCTATCAATTTTGCTCCTCTTAGTATATGGCTAATTAATTTTTAACCAAAGATGTATGTATTCAACAATATTTTATTACAACAAAGATATATATCTCCCCGTCATCATCAAAAAGAAAAAAAGTAGAAAATGCTAAAGATAAAAGTATAGATATTACCAATGTTGGGAGCAAAAATTTAGGCAGAATCTCCCCATAAAAAAAAGCATATCCTCAAATATAGAAAATTTTTAAAATACTTCCATATATTCTCAAACCAACTCAACTCCAACAACAAACTCAAATTATCTCAACTCTAACAATCCAACAACACAAAACAATGTTTAACCCAATAATCACATGCATATAACCATAATCATCAAAATCATCAAGTCAAATTAGAGATAATTATTAAATCGAAGTACCATTGTACATAATAATATCATCCAAAATGAAAAGAGTAATGTATATGCGAAATAAGAGAAAACATAAAACATAGAAAGATAAGCTAAGGAGATGGCTGCGATGAAGACTCAACAAGAGGGAAACCAAGGGTAGTGAGGATGCGCCTCTGACCATCACAAAGATTCACTGATTTAAGATGAACTTTTGAAAAGTATCGAAGTGAGACATAAGCTGCTGCTATAGCAAAAGAGTACGAACCTCGCTAAGAAGCTGTTGTATCAAGCCCTCAAATGTTGAAGAATCTACAGAAGTTGGAGGCATATCGGTATCCAAGTCATGCTCTTCCTACTTTCTTGGTTCCTCGGATGTGTAGTCAGCTTGACGAGGAATCGAGGTCTGGCTCCTAATCGAAAGTCGGGTAGCTTATCTGCATAATAGATATCGTTAAAGAAACGATCATCCTTAGGAGCTAAAAGTGCATCCTCATTCTGAGATGAAGTAATCTTCTCCCATTCTCTATTACGCCTATAAAAATTGATTCCGAGAATAATCTCTCCTCCCAACCTCTTAGTCTCGTTATACATAGGCTCAGTAATAGCAATCCTAAAATGCCTCAAGATCTTAATAATAATGCTACCATAGGGAAGAAGTCTATTGTTCACTGCAAGTGTAGACAACATGTGACGAAGTATAATATACCAAAGGTTAACCAGAAACCTTCTGAGAAGACAATATAGCAAACAAACATCCAAGCGAGTGACCTCATCACTATGCCCTTTCCTAGGAGTGACTATATATTGTAGAATACTATGAAGATTTCTAATATACATGGGCAACAACAGAGAGCGAAACGACTTTAAGCAAAAATCGTTGGAAAGGTCTTGACGTCTACAAATATTCCTAATCGCATCTAATAAGAAAAATGGTTAAGTTGGAGTTCTTTACAAGAGGTATAAAGTTCTAGTCCTACATGGTAGTCCCTAAACTAGAATTCAAATCCTCCACAGTGACCTCAATGGGTACTCCTTCAACATATGTGACTAATCGATCCAGTCGAAAGCTCCATATTAGAGTAGAAAATTCTAACTAGGTTTGGATACACTTTCTCTTCTATACACAAGACATTCTCTCATGGTGCTAACATCCCTTTTACATTACTACTACAAACAACCAATTCCTCAAAATCATCTAAATCGAAAAAAAAAGAAATTGGTTACCTTTCGCGTCATAAAGCAAATCTGAAATCTCCTAGCTAGAGAAGGAGAAGGGAAGTGAACCCTTCCAAACTCAGGTATTGGAGGGGGACGAGTAGGGCTCTGGCTAGCCTGCTGTTTAACCCATCTCTTAGGTCTTGAAGGTTCTTCATTAACCATGGAGAAATTGGAGGTAAAGATAGGTGTTTATAGCCTTACTTGATCAAGAAATGAAGGAATTTGTAGTCAAATTGAATAAATAGGTTCAGTTTGCACTAGGGTTTCAAAATTGGGAATTTTTAATTTAGGGCTTAAAAGTGGATTTTAATCAAATAGAAATGTTCTAAACTTGATGGGGAAAGTTTCTATGGCTTCAATTTGGAAAGAAATTGAAAAGAAAATGAGTAATTTTAGAGAGGGAGAGAGGTGCAGTCATGGTGAGGAGAGAAAACAGTTCAAGGCCAAAAGAAAATGAAGAAGAAAACAGTTTACTGTGCTTTTATCGCGCGATAACGGTGAGCCATTACCACAATATCGGCAAGCCGATAGTGTCCAGAATGTTTCCTCAAAATTTTACAAAAATGGTGAGTCATTATTATGAATTCCGCGAACCGTTATCTTCATGAATAACTTCCCTAGTTTCTATCCAAAAAAGGTTAACTGTTTATTAAATAAATGGTAATTGTTTTTCTTCAAATTATGAATTCGCACCTCTATTTTAGTTTTTGGCCAACAATTAATCCATTTCAAGATCATTTCATTGATCTAAAATATCTTAAAGACCAATTAAATGCATGATTCATGAATTCGTACGATTCAAACAACTAATACAAATAAGCAATCACATTAACAAAATAGATTTGATAACACATAAAGTTAAACTATTGTGCAACATTAATCATTCCAAGCTCATGCCTAATTTTAGAAAACTGTTCTTCATGAAAATATTAGCAAGTTTTTTTTCGGTTGAAACAAAATTTAATGAAATATCCCCTTTGACAGATTTGTGGCACTAGTATTGTCACATATGATAGGTATTTTTTCAAGGTAAATACCATAGGCTTTTAGGGCATGTTTGGTTGCTATATTAAAAGCCCTCATTGCATTAAATTTATACAAGCCCATGTTTGATAGATAAAGAAAAACAGGACCATTGTATTAATGGGCCCAAGCTAATGCGACAGTTGCTGTATTAGCTAAACCCGACTCACAGTCGAGTTTAAGTTAATGGGGCAACTACTAATTGCTTTTTTTTCCCCTTTTGCTTTTGACTTTTGCTTTTGTTTAGTAATAATAATAATAATATAATTTTTTCATTTAATATAATATCTTTTTTTATTTTTACATTATAATTATTAATATAAATTAATAAATATATAATTTATTATTCAATATCCTTATATTATATTTTTTTTAACATTATAATTTTTAATAAATTTATAATTTATTATAACTAATAAGAAATATTTAAATATGAATAAATTTAAATAATATTACTTTAAAATAAATAACAATATAAAATATTAATACAATTTAAATATATTAATATATTATAAAATATTAATATAATATAATATTTAATTTGAATTAATCACAAAAATTAATATAGTACATTGCAGCAAACATTGTACAATATTATTATAATACAGATCTTGTGCAATACAGCATAATACAATACATCTGTATTAAAATAATGCAATACAATATAATACAATACAGTGTGCCAAACGCACCCTAAGTGTTTGTTTCATTCATAAGGCTTGAGCACAACAACTTTTGACTGCAATATACTCAGCCTTCGTAGTTGATAGTGCAATTGAATTTTGTTTCCTACTAAACCAAGAGACTAGAGAGTGACCTAAAAAGTGACATGTTCTACTAGTACTTTTCATATCAACCTTATATCCAGCAAAATCGGCATGCGAATAACATGTTAAGTCTATATGTGTTCTCCTAGGATAGTAAAGGCCAAGATCTATGGTTCTATTCAAGTAATGAAAAGTTCTTTTCACCGTAAGCAAATGAGATTCTTTAGGATATGCTTGAAATCTTGCACACGAGCATGCACTAAACATGATATCAAGCCTGCTAGCAAATCAAGTAAAGCAAATATCTGATCATACCTTGATAAGTTTTGATATCAACTTCCTTGCCTTTTTATTGTAAGCTTGATTGTTGAGCTCATTGGAGTACTTCTAATATTTTCATCTTCGAGTTCAAATCTTTTGAGTAAGTCTCTCAAATATTTGGCTTGATTGATGAAAATTCTTTCTTCAGTTTGTTTTATTTGAAGTCCAAGAAAGTACTTTAATTCTCCCATTATGCTCATCTCAAATTCATTAGTAGAACTAAAAATAATATCATCAACATAAATTTCGACAATGAAAATATCTTGATCCTTATGCTTAGTGAAGAGAGTTGTGTCAGCCTTATCTATTGAAAAACCATTATAAAGCAAGAAATTTTTAAGTCTATCATACCATGCTTTAGGTGCTTTTTTTTAATCCAACAACGTTTTAGACAAGTTATACACATTATTTGGAAACTTTTCATTTTCAAAACCAGGGGGTTGTTTCATATAAATTTCCTTTATAATATAACCATTTAAGAAAGCACCTTTGACATCCATTTGATATAAAATGAAATCTTTATAACATGAAACTGCTAAGAACATCTTAATGGATTCTAATTTAGCTACAGGTGCAAATGTTTCATCTAAATGAATTCCTTCTTCTTGATTGTAACCTTGAGCCATAAATCTAGCTTGATTCCTTACAACCACACCAGATTCATCTATTTTATTCCTAAATACTAATTTAGTGCCTATAATGGATTGATGTTCCAGTTTAAAAACCGATTTCCACACATTGTTTCTCTCAAATTGATTCAACTCTTCTTAGATTGTCATAATCCAAGATTCATCATTTTCCGCATCTGCAAAGTATTTTGGTTCAATTTGATATATGAATGCAAAGATGCTCACAATTATTTCTAAATGATGATTTAGTGGTTACACCTCGTGAGGGATCTTCTAAAATTAAGTCTTTAGGGTGGGAGGAAATATGCCTCCACTTCTTAGGGAGTGATTGAGAAATACATTCTTGTTGCACCATATTAGTTTCTTCTACTTGTCTATCATATTCATTTACATATAATGCATTCTCTTGTATATTTTTTGATGATTCTTCTTGTAACTCTTTATCTGCATCATCAACAACAACAACTTTCTCTATAGAGGAAGGGTTAGACTCGTTAAATGTAACATGCATTGACTCTTCAACAACCATAGTTCTTTTATTATACACTATATAAGCTTTGCTTGTATTTGAATAACCAAAGAAGATACCAACATCAGATTTTAAATTAAATTTACTGAGATTATCTTTTGTGATCAAAATAAAACATTTGTATTTAAAAACTTTAAAATAACCAATGTTGGTTTTCTATCTTTCCAAAGCTCATATGGAGTTTTATTGAGATGAGGTCTAATCAACACATGATTTAAAACATAATAAGTGGTGTTGACAGCTTTGGTCCAAAAATACCTGGGTAATGCATTCTCATTCAACATGGTCCTAACCATTTCTTGAATAGACCTATTCTTTCTCTCAGCAACTCCATTTGTTGTGGAGTTCTTGGTGAAGAATATTGATGCACAATGCCAAGATTTTTGCAAAAGATTTCAAATGCATGATTTTTAAATTCTCCTCTATGATCACTCGTAATGCATGCAATACTATAACCTTTTTCATTTTAAATCCTTTTACAAAATATTTTAAAAGCATCAAGAGCATCATCTTTATTAGCTAAGAATAATACCCATGTGTATCTAAAAAATTATCAACAATTACAAAAGCATAATTCTTGCCACTCAAGCTAGCATGATTTTTGCTTTTAAAAGAGGTTTTGATTTGTTTACCAAATTGGCATGCTTTACAAATTCTATTATTTTGAAATCTGATTTTTGGAAGACCTTTAACCAAATTATTTTTGAAAATATTTGAAATCAAATCAATACTTACATGTCCTCATCTTCTATGCCATAAACAACGATCATCATGTAATGCGGAAAAATATTTATCATGGGTAGATGCACATTCTATATCAATGGTATAAACATTACAACATCTATTTCCAACAAATAAAATTTTGTTATCGCATGCATTTTCAATAACATATCTATTTGTATTAAAAACAACTTTATAACTTTTATCACATAATTGACTAATACTAATTAAATTGTGTTTCAAATTTTCGACCAAACACACATTTTCAATTAGAGTTAAGGAAACTTTACTGATATTACCAATTCTAAAAATCTTTCCTTTTGAATTGTGCCCAAAGGAAACATCTCCACCACTTTCGATTTTGGAAAAACTTAAAACCATGTATAGTCTCTGGTCATATGTCTTGAGCAACCACTATCCAAGTACCATTTATTCTTCTTCTTTTTCAAACCCTGTAGAGAAAATCTCAAGTCTTAGGTATCCAAATATTTTTGGGTTCTTGAGTGTTAGCAATGGTTTCTTTTAGAACCCAAACACATTTTACACCATAATATGTATTTCTTTTCACTAGACATCTATATTTCATGTAACCATCTTGATTACAATAATGACGAACAATCTTATTATCACTTGTGGAGATGGCTTTAACAAACTAATTCTTATAATATTTTTCTTTCAAGTTAGGCTTATACCTAAGTCCTCCTTTTTACCATTTGTGAATTTTTGAGTGCTCAGTAATTTTTCTAAGTTCTTTTGACCACTTGTGAATTTTAACACAATTTCATTCAGCTCATTACTCTTTTTCTTAAGCACTCAATTTTCTTTCATCAATTTATCAACATGTAATTTTTCATGCTCATATGAAATATTTTGTTTACCTTTAAATGATGCAATTCTATCTTATAACATTTTATTATTTAATTCTAATCCTTTAATCTTTTCATTTAACGAGTCATTGCATTTTTGTAAAGCATTCTTTTCATTTGAAGTTTCTAGCAATTTTTTTAAAGGATGCATTCTTTTTACCTAATCTTATCCAACCATCATACAATTCTTTAAAAGCATCATTCAATTCATTATAAGTAGGATCACTAACATCATCAAGTTCGTCCAATGATTCATTTCCAACTGCTATGAGAGCTAGATTAGACATTTCTTATTGCTCCTTATCTTCACTTGTTTCCTCATCGCTGTCATCCCATGCGGCTACCATTGCCTTCTTCTTGAGCTTCTTGAAGAGCGGACACTCCGATTGTATGTGTCTAGGCTTCTTACACTCATAACATGTGATTGGTGTCTGCTTCTCTTTTTGGTTCTTGTAGTTTTTGAATTTTCTCCACTCACTAGTTTTCTTGTAGAATTTTATGAATCTTCTAACCAATGTAGCCATCTCCTCATCATCTAACTTGCTTTCCTCATCACTCTCATGTTTAAAGGCTTTGAGAGCAATGCTTTTCTTCTTCTCCTCGTTACCTTTTTGTGCTGCCAAGTCTTCCTGATAAGAAATAAGAGAACCAATCAAATCATCAATGGGTAAGGTATTTGAATATTTGACTTCCTCAATGGCAGTCCTCTTATGTCTCCATTCCTTTGGCAATGACCTAATGATTTTCTTTAACCTCTCACTATTTGGAAAGGTTTTACCAAGAGCTCCTAAATTGTTTACCATATCCGTAAATCTAGTATACATGGAATGGACACTCTCATTTTATTCAATTTGGAACAACTCATATTGTTTAGTATACCTACTGATTTTAGATTCTTTCACTTAATTTGTACCTTCATAGACAACTTCAAGTTTATTTCAAATTTCATGAGCATTTTCACAACTAGAAACTCTATGAAACTCTTTCTTATCTAAGGCATAAAACAGAGCATTTATAACTTTAGAATTTAGAGAATCTTTTCTCTTTTCCAACTTATTCCATTGACTAGAATGTTTTGAAAATTTTCCCTTCTTCATTTTTAATGGTAGGTATAAAATGACCATCATAAGCAACCTCTCATATCTCATAATCTAATGCTTGCAAGTAAAATCTCATTCTAGTTTTCCAATAAGGGTAGTCATTTTCATCAAAATATGGTGATCTAGTTGTGGACTATCCTTCTAAATGTGGAATCATTTTGAGTTGCAATAGGTCTTTAACTCTAGACGGTTAAGTTTAAACTAGAACATCTTGCTCTGATACCAAATGAAATACTAACTAAGTAACCCAAGAAGTGGGGGGAATTGGGTTTCTAAAAAAATTAATCAATTAAGAAACTAAATGCAATTTAAACAAAGCAATCAATTTCGAAATAAAGAAATTAATGTTCAATCAAAAATAAAAAGATGGAGTAAGAAAGAGTAAACATGTATTTTTTTACGTGGTTCACCAATCGTGCTCACGTCCACGCCTCCAAGCTCATTGGGCTTGAGGATTCTACAAGCAAGCCTTTAAAGTTTCAACCACTCTTACAATTTACTTCAAATGTGTCAATAAACCTTTACAACAAAAGATTATACCCAATCTCTTATCCTAAGTGTACCCCAACACTTACAATGACTCAAAATTGAAAATTACAAATAAATTCTCTCACACAATTTGTTTGATTACTACTAGTGATAGCTCAATGTGTGAACAAATGAAAATAAAAAAAAGTTTGAAGCTCAATAATAGTTGTATACTTAATAGCAAGCTCAATGATAATGGTTGGATCTCTTCTTGTTTGAATTTGATTGAGCCATTTTATAGTTGGAGCTGAAAACTAGCCGTTGTTGACTTTTCTCCTCACAATAGAATCACCGTTTAGAATTGTCGAATCACCATTTTGACTATAACAAATGACCGTTGCTATAATTTCAAATAGGTGGATCACCGTTTTGAAGAAGTCGAATTACCGTTATCGCTCTACAATCCTATCCATAAATATCGGTTATCCGTTTGACATAAACGGTTTACCATTTGCAAGGTGATTGCTCTCTAGTCTGTTATCAGTTTCCTGTTAACAATAAATAGTTTGTTGTTATCGGGAAACTTCTCCTTAGAATGTAATCAGATTACCGTTATCCATAAACAGTTGTCGTTCTCAAAACTTACTCTGGAATTTAATTGGATTACCATTATCCATAAATAGTTTGCCGTTATCTAGAAACTTATTCTCTAGAATGCAATTAGATTACCGTTATTCATAAACAGTTTTTCGTTTTCTAGAAACTTACTCTCTGGAATGCAATTGGTTTGCTATTTTCTAATAAACGGCTCACTGTTTATTTCAAGAAGGTTATTCTATGCTTCAAATATTATACGGCTTAAAAATTTTTCCGATTAACAAAAGTTTTCAATCTTATCAATTTAAAACATGTTTGTTATCATCAAAATCATTATTATGGAAACATATAAGTTAACAATTTCTAGTAGTTTACACATTTATGTTTGATTTTCTTTTTCATTTTATAAATCTTTAACATTTTCTTTTTACTTCTTATTTTTATTATTCACCATTTACTTCTTATTTTATTTATTTTATTTTTGTAAAATACTTCTTTATGTTATTCAAAGGACACTGTTGAATAAAGCTTGAACTTTTGAAGAACTGGGTTTAGATCAAGTAGTTGACATTTAGTTTATTTTGTATTGTAAACACACACACACATATGTAATACTATAATGTTATTCAATTAATAAAGTAGAATATTTTTAATTATATGTTACGTGTTTTCCAATATGTATTTTATGAATTTGTCTAAGAGCTTCCAAATTTATTTTTAAAATATTAAATTACTTTAAAAAACTAATTCACGACAATCATCTGCATGATATTGAAAGATATGTGATAAAACAATAGAAGACAACATTATTATATCTTGTAGTTAAAAGCTGTTAAGCAATATAGACAAATGACTTTCAACAACACGCTTTATATGTTGTTAAAACAAAAACCTTAAAGACAATATCTTGATCAATAACATGTTGTTGCCTATTGTTAAAAGTGTTTAACAACGTACATTACACGTTGTTAAATCTCATTTTTAGTGACGATGATGCAGGTGAGGCATTGAAGTTTTAACATAAGGAGAAATGCATATCGGTGGTCATTTTTGATTGGGAAGCTGCAAACTGATTTGAGAGTGTATTATTATTAACTATTTATTAGACAAGTACTAGTTTTACTTGGTCGTTGGGTTTTCAATAAATGAGCTTCCCCTTAAGCTATTTGTTACTTAAGCTCTTCGACATCGATTGTAACTTGGAAAGGTGAGTTAGATTGGCATTCTATTGTTTGTGTCTATGCCCGATGATTGCGACCTTAGGGTGTAATTATTGGTTTAAAATTAGTTTTGCAGAGGAAGTATTTTGAATCTCAATTCTCATACAATATATAACATTACCATAATCTAAAAATAATATCTTCGCTTTTTCGTAGAAGTAATTTAAGCTCCCAAATCATAATCTGTCACCAATGATTTTATTTAATCATGATCTATCATCAACGATCTTCGAAGTTATGACTCTATTTCGATCTGCACTTGACGTGGACGCATTTTGTCACTACTATAAGCAACTAACAAGAGAAAACTTTTTTCTCTCAAAGTTAAAGACAAAAATCTTCTTTTTATCTTTTTTGTATATTGTGGCTTCTATCCATTTATTATTATTTTTGGTGAAAGAACAAGCCCTTATTTTATCTATTTGATGGAGACCCTAGACTCCTTATTTATCTCATTTTTAAGCTCACTCAGCAACAGGGAGTTTTGGGTTCTTGGATATATTATAGAGGGTTTGCATGTCACAGTTCCACCGAAGAGGCCGATTCGTTTAGTTTCTTGGATGCTGCCACCTCCTCAAGTTGCAAAACTAATAGTGGATGGTTACTCTAGGGGCAATCTCGGGATAGCTACTGCGAGTGGTATTATTCGTGATCATCAGGTTGACATATTGGTTGCTTTTGGATCTTTTCTTAATTGCCAACCAAAAATGGTTGAGACTAACAAGCACAAGGTGTTTTCATTGGTCTATTTATTAGTCACGTTAGCATTACTTCTACCAGTTGCCACTGCCACTGTTGAAAGAGGTTTTCAGCGATGAATTATGTGAAGAATCGACTATGAAGTCGAATAGGAGATGAATGGTTGAATGATAACCTGGTTTTATTTTTTTTTAAATGAAAGTATCACTTTCAATCATTCAACTCAGTGAATAGATACAAAAGATGGGTTGGAATTTTGTCCTTCCACATTACAAAATCAGTGTAGTCTAAAGCTAACTTTGCAAGTGTGTGAGCAAAACCATTACAAGTTCTTGGTGTGTGCTGTAATTTGACATGCTTTAGCCTCTTCATCATATCTTGAAGCTCAAATACAATCCAAAAAATCTCAGCCTTTGTGCTTGTTCTAGTTAAAACTAAATCTGCTACTTCCTTTGAATCAGTCTCAACAATCAAGGGAAGACATCCTGCACTTTCACTACTTCCGGGCGCCGAATTTGGTTGCTTGACTTCTGTAATCAATTTTATCAAGCCATTTTGTTGGCTTTAAGGCTCACTGCGATAAGTTTGCCTTCTAAATTTCTAATTACTATGCCTAGCCCTAGTGAATGATAACCTAGTTGTGTACATTAAAAAAGATGTATTTGATTGTATTGATAGTGTGAAATTATTTTACAGCATTTTCAACACATGAAATCCCGTTGGAGAATTCTCGATTAGAACAATTGTAATAAGTAAATTTATTATTAATTTATATTATAGTTGTGACTCTATTTACTATTATCTAAATTTGCAATTCTATTTACTGTTATTGTTGTGCAAATTTTGTTGAACTCCATAGTTTACGAATCTATTGTAGAATAGATTAACGGTGACGAGTGTCGATCCCACGAGGAGGTGGATTTTAATTATATGTAGAATTAATTAAGTAAATGGGTGGTTGGATTTATGGAAAAATTGATTTAAAGGATGCTAGAATGGGGAAATTGATTTAAAGGATGGTAGAATTTAAATTGGAATAGCGGAATTAAATTGAATTGGGAACTATTGAAATAAAGCACTTGGGTATCTGGATCCGTATCAACATGCATCATGGGCTAAATAATCCTTATTAATACCAATTAAATCATGAGGGGGGAATCCACACCTCATGAACCACGCTCTAATCAATATGGTGCTAAGGGCTTATCGTGCCAAATAATAATAATCTTATACTAGGGTGCCGGTAAAACCAGGGCGGTAACTAGACAAGATTATTATTATTTGTCGACAAAAAAGTCAAAACCTCCACAAAAATTAGAGGGAAGAGAAAATAAATTTACCAAATAAAGCCCATGACACATGTTGAGACTTCACCTTCAACCCAAGCTTGAAAGAAAATTAGCTACTCATTATTGAACTAGGGGTAAAATGGGAATTTATTAAAATACGTAGAAAATACAAGATGGAGAAGGAATTACAGAAAACTAAGCTCAAAAATAGATTCAGGGGTATCAAATTAGAGAGGCCCTTTTTATAGATACATTGAGTGAATCATGGCCATCGGATTAAAAATAGTTTGGATGCACAGGGATTGCGCCCGTCATCGGTGAAACGAGAACACGGTTTGACCACGGGTTTGACCACGCGGTTTGAACAAGAACACGGTTTGCACACGGTTTGAACAAAGATAACGCTCTGAACAAACAGTCGAGCGAAATGAGCGATCCATGAACATGCGTACATGTGAATAGTGCCGTGCGTGTGAACATGCCATTTTTCCTTTTATGCTCTCTTAAGGTTTTCGACTGTCCTGAGTTCAAAAGTGACGTCCGTTTTGCTATCCGAAATCTCGTTCATTGTGAAATGACCATGATACCCCTAAAATACACAAAATACTTAATTAAAACAAAACATATATAATTAAATAACAAAGGATTTAAATAAATAAAATTAGAGATGTTAGTGAGATTTGAAGTGTAAAATGATGAATTTCTCCTTTATAAATATACACTTTCTAACACTCAACACACCCCCCAACCAACTTATTGCTAGTCCCTAGCAAATAAAGCGAAAATAAAACTCAAACTCAAATTTTTTTTTTTTTAAACAAACTTGTTTATTCAATCAGACTAATGACAACAATCAAATAAAAGTATAAGCATTATCTCCAGTCTAAAGAAACATCACACCCACATCAACCATCCACATGAATCAACCAAGTAAATACAGCTACTACTTTCAAAATGACATGTCAAACCCCAAAATCTCACCGGTAATAGTGACACTCTCACAAGGAAATTAAACCCAATAAAAATTGTCACTTCAATGAATGATAAATGGAGTGAAGATAGTAAAGAAATAATATCACACACTCTCACCAAGATGAAAAGAATATGCCCACAACTTAGAAATAACACGATCTCAAGTCAAACAAAATGCTAGTCAACCCAATTTATTTACTTCTTTTTTTTTTAATTATTATGCATTACAACATCTTTTAGCCCATATAACTAGCTTCTACTTCAGACTATAGTTCCCTAAAATCAAGAAGGACTTTTATTAGGATGTAACGTAGGCTAGGGACATGGCTAACAAAGAAAGGAAAATAGAGGAAACAAAATATATGTTTGAGAAAAATAATATCTTTTGGAAACTAAAAAAAAAATGCATTTCACTTATTTATTATTGTATTATATCTCTCTCTTTTTTTTTTCTTTTTTTTTTTTTTAGAGAATTTTTTTTTTTTTTTTTTTTTTTTTTTTTGCTTTCTCTTTTTTTTTTTTCTTTTTTTTTTTTCGGTATTGCACAACTTTACTAAACAAAATAATTATTTATATTTTTCTCAAACATGAATGGGTGATGGAACTTGTAAGATATCGGGTAATACTCCAAATTGGAGTGGGTGAAGACGATAAGTTGACAAAGAAAAGGTTTTTTTTTTTTTTTTTTTTTTTTTAATAAAAGGCTCAAAAGGGCTAACTATGGATATTTGATATAAGGGATGGCTAGAAAGGCTCAAACGGGTCAAAGATGGCCTTTCTATCATCTTTTAGGGCTCTAGATACTCCTCCATATCTACTAGTTAAATGGACCTTTAGATGTAGCAACGCATTTTTTTTAACTCTTTTTTTTTTTTAAAGGGTTGACTCCAAGGAAATCTAAAGATCATGTATAAAATAATAATACTGCTAAGCCGTATGAAGAATGGGCAAAAAGGGTTACTCTCCAAGAAAAATAATAGGCTCAAAAGCTCACTTGGTATTTATTATGACATGTCAATTCTTTCAAGCAACTCATATTTATCTCCGACATCAACATGTAGAGTAGCAAACATAGTGTAACATCACTCAAGACCAAAGATAATACAAATACTAAAATTCGAAAGTCATCATGTCATCCAAAATAAAAACAAAATCACACTATTTTTTTTTTTTTGTTTAAACATCATTCTACCCCCAACCTATTCTAAACATGAAAGGAAAATATGCATGCAGAAATGTGAAAATGATGCAGAAAAACTAATTGAAAATGTTACACTTAAAATGATAGAAAAATGATTTTTTTTTAACTAAGAAGATGCGTTTCTAGAGGCACTACACTCTATATTCAGCCATCTTCGACTCAAAATTTGAAAATGCATATTTATAAAGGAGAAGTCAAAAAGTTAGAAAGATCACACGAAAAATAAAATTTTTTTTTTTTTTTATTTTTTTCCTTTTTTTTTTTTTTTTTTCTAAAAAGATGCGTTTTTAGAGTAACTACACTCCATATTCACCATCTTCAACACAAACAGATTAGCAACAGTTAGTTTCTACAACAAAAATTAGTAAAAACTTAACCAACATTCCACAATTGTCAACTATCCCCTCCCCAACTGAGAACTAAACATTGTCCTCAATGTTTTAAAGGAAAAAAGTAGAGTTTAGAAGACATCACCCGGGTGGTGTAACACGAAAGAAAATATTTACAAAGCGGAGATTTAAATCTAATTTGTACTTCTACTTTGCTATTGTTACCATCGTTATTCGTACACTCCAACACCAAGGTCTTGGGATGCGCTCTGGTTGATAAGCATGTAGAGATCAAGTAGCTCATTAGCAGTGTGAGCACAAATAAAAAGCTTTTTCACCGTAGAGGGAATGAAGTAGTTTTTTATTGCATGGTTAAGAAATGCGATAAAGCCATCATAAAAATTATTGACATTTAACAAACCGATGGGTTTCTGATGAATGTGCAGATGGGCCCAAGATGCTAAAGTGATAAGTGCCTCTAGAGTTGCAAGATCTCCTGGTAAGAAAATAAAAGCATCAGCATGATTAAGCATTTCGGTTATTCTTTCTTGCATACCTGAGACAACTAACTCTTCTCCTGTCGGTGAGTTAGACAAGCAGCCCAAAGGTTTTAGGGTTTGTGGTATGATGCCTAACATTTGGCTTCCTCTGACAAAAGCGACTTAGAGACCAATTTTGATAACCCTTGGTCACCTCCGCCGTACACCAAGTGTAATTTTCTCTCTGCTATGTTTCGACCAAGATCAATGCTGCCTCAAAGAACTCTTTATATTTTCCATAGTTAAATCCAGAAAGCACACAAATGTTCTTGAATTGTTTATTGGGAGTAGCTGCCATTAGGATAATTCTCAAAAATAATTTGTGAGTGCAAATGAAAGAATCATATTTAAGGATCTTGGCGGCGGTGGTCACACTGTGAATGAGGTGTCATGTCTATGTCAATTAATCGTGTAATGCACATGGCTTGAGAGTCAAAAAAAAACATAAAAAAAAGGAAAAGCAAGTAATGACAAATATAAAATTATTAAAGACAATAATGCAAATGGTAAAACAACAGTGAAATAAAACAACAGTAAAGTAAAAGGATATTTACAGGTAGTTGCGGCCGGCTCACATCTTCCTCGGTTTCACGTCCGAAACGGCTTCAACGCCCTCATGGGTGAGGATAGGCTTCCCATCCAGTTTTCTTATAAACGGCAAACAGGTCGTTTATAGTCGATTCCCGAGATCAGTATCGTGCATGCTCTTTTTCTGGAATGATGGCCATAACGGAGAATCGCTCGCTTGCACATATCCACTGGGATGCGTTTGAAGAGACAAAGGATATCATCCAATGACTCCTTATTCAAGCCATCCCTAATGAATTGAATCTTATCTTCTCTCAAGTATCGGACACCATTCCTAAAGAACATCGTTTTTATTGCATATCATTCGGCACACTTATGACAAGCAACCAAATCTTTCGAGCTCTTGCTTTCTTGCATAATTTCCTTTACCACAACCAGGCATGTATGCAATAAATTTGGAGGCAACTCACCTGCCTTAGCGTACTTTAGCCTCGATTAACCGAATATCAGCGGTATGTTATTCCTCATGAGCAATCGCATGCGTTCGGATCGAGCTTTATAGATTGTGAGGAGGGCATTCGAGGAAGTGAAGGGAATCGACTATGAAGCTTTGCTAAGATCTCGTTTATCCATACCTTCGCCTCGATCAAGATCGATGTAATTGTGGGAACTGAGTAACTTGACTTGATTGTCACGAGTGTAGTTATCCGCTATTTGACCGGGTGACAAACTAAAACACACAAACTCAAGCTCAATCGGATGTTGTAGACAATCGCTCTCAATGTCTCGAGTTGGCTTTTCAAATCCTCAACGTGGGATATTAACTCCGGTGGTTGTAGCTTCCAAATACGATGTGTTTTACAAAATCGTATCGGCCTCTAAGATGAGATTGGACACGTTGAAGTCGTCTAAGGATGTTCAAGAGGAACTCGCCTCATGATTAAAAGTGATAAAAGAAAACTTAATGGTTAAACAAACACACTTATGCACAAATGATTTCAATTAGCGAGAAGAAAATAAATAAATAAATAAATCACCGCAAAGAAAAATCTTAATTCAAATCTGGTGGGTCACTTAAATTTATTTGGTGTCCTCTCCATGTGGTTAGGTACTTTAGATATGGCTTTAATCTTTGACCATTAACTTTAAACGTGACACCATTTTTTTGGGTCCTTAATTTCAATTGCCCATGTGGAAAAAAATATGAACAATGAAGGGGCGGACCATCGAAGCGTAGTTTACACGGAATAGGTGCAAACGAGAATTGAATAAAAGTACTTTCGACCTGGAGTGAAAGATTTTCATGTCTGCTTATCATGAAAGACTTTCATTCGCTTTGTAAACCTTGGCGTTTTCGTATGCATCATTACGAATTTCTTCAAGTTCTGCCACCGTGTCGTCTTTCTGAGCCCGACTTGCTGCATGTCAAAATTGAATTTCTTGATGGCCCAAGATCGCACGATGCTCGAGTTCCACGGGTAGGTGGCAAGCTTTTCCATACACTAGCCTTTGTAGGTGACATCCCATTGGGGTTTTGAACGCCGTTCTATATGCCCATAATGCATCATCAAGTCTTAATGACCAATCTTTTATCGGCCTCACGGTCTTTTCTAAGATGTGCTTTATTTATCGATTGGAGATCTCAACTTGGCCACCGGTTTTGCGGATGATACGAGTCGCCACTTTATGAGTGATGGAGTACTTTGTCAAAAGTGCTTTGAATGATTTGTTGCAAAAGTGGGTACCACCATCACGATTATTGCTCGAGGAATCAAAGCGTGAAACAATGTTGCTCTTCAAAACCCTATCACCACTTTATGATCATTAGTTCTGCATGGAATTGCCTCTACCCATTTCAAACATAGTCAACAAAGAAACCAATATGTAATGATGGCCAAAAGATGGGGGAAACGGTCCCATGAAGTCGATACCCCATACATCAAAAATCTCAACCACTAAAATTGGATTTAGTGGCATCATGTTCCTTCGTGTAATGCTCCCCATTCTTTGACACCTATCACATGAAGAACAAAAGGTGTAAGCATCTCGAAATATAGTTGGCCAATAGAAACCACATTGTAGAACTTTAGTTCCTGTTTTCTTAAGCCTTTGAAATGGCCTCCGCAAGCTTGTTCATGGCAGAACGAAAGGATGTTCTGAAATTCATTTTCTGGGACACATCGTCGAATAATTTGATCTGCACAATACTTAAACAGATAGGGGTCATCCCAGAAAAAATTCTTTATTTCCGCAAAGAATTTGGCCCTGTCTTGCTTGGTCCAATGCTCTGGAAGTTTACCTGTAACAAGATAATTAACTATATCAGCATACCAAGGTAATTCTTCCACACTCATTAATTGTTCATCTGGAAATGACTCATTCAATGTTAAGGGTTCTGTGTTGATGTCAAAGTGGAGACGAGAGAGATGGTCAGCCACAACATTTTCAGAACCTTTCTTATCTTTGAATTCCAAGTCAAACTCCCCGCAAAAGTAACACCCAACGAATTAGTCTAGCTTTTGCATCTTTCTTTGTGAGAAGATATTTGAGCGGCATGATCTGATCCAATACAATTATTTTACAACCAATGAGATAAGATCGAAATTTTTCTAATGCAAACACTACTGCTAGCATTTCTTTTTCAGTAGTTGAATAGTTCAACTGTGCATCGTTCAATGTCATACTAGCATAGTAAATAACATGAGGAATTCGATCTACTCTTTGTCCTAATACTGCTCTACTCTTGCATAATCGGATGCATCACACATAAGCTCAAATGGTAAGCTCCAGTTTGGTGGCTGAATGATGGGTGATGACGTCAACAAATGCTTTAACTTTTCAAATGCTACAAGACATGAATCATCAAAGATAAAATGTGCATCCTTAGCAAGTAAATTGCATAAGGGTCTAGAAACTTTGCTAAAATCCTTAATGAAACGTCTATAAAAACCAAAGATGCCCAAGGAAAGATCTTACTTCTCTACGATTTAGGCGGAGGAAGATTAGAAATGAGATCCACCTTGGCTTTGTCAACCTCAATACCTTTGCATGAAATGATGTGACCAAGAACTATACCTTGTTTTACCATGAAATGGCATTTCTCCCAATTTAAGACCAAATTCTTCTCTATACATCTCTGTAAAACTTTCGTCAAATGATGTAAACATTGATCAAATGAATCTCCAAAAATAGAAAAATCATCCATAAAGACCTCAAGAAATCGTTCAACCATATCAGAAAAAATGCTTAACATACAACGTTGAAATGTAGCGGTGCATTACATAATCTAAATGGCATTCTCCTATATGTAAAAAAGTGCCAAAGGGCAAGTGAAAGTGGTTTTCTCTTGATCTTTTGGTCTTTATAGAATTCTGTTTGTATCTTGATTACCATCTAGAAAGCAATAAAATTCATGGCCTGCTAATCTATCAAGCATTTGATCAATAAATGGTAAAGGAAAATGGTCTTTACGTGTAACAGAATTTAATTTTCTATAATCAATGCATACACGCCATCCTGTAGTCACTCTAGTGGTATCAATTCATTATCGGCATTAGTAACTCTTTGTGACTCCTGACTTTTTGGGGACCACTTGCACAGGACTGACCCATGAACTATCAGAAATGGGGTAAATGATACCTGCATCTAATAGTTTAAGCACTTCCGTTCTAACAACTTCTTTCATATTAGGATTTAACCGACGTTGCATTTCCTAGTAGATTTAGCATTTTCATCAAGGTGAATGTAATGCATGCGATCTGCTTTGGTTTATACCTTTTATGTCTGCTATGGTCCATCCTAATGCTCCTTTGTGCTCTTTTAAAACATCCAATAACTTACCTTTTTGCTCGTCATTTAGGGATGATGAGATGATTACCGGTAGAGTGCTTTCTTCTCCCAAAAATGCATATTCCAAAGTGTTGGGTAATGGTTTGAGCTCGAGTTTCGGTGGTGACTCTGATGATGGGTTGGGTTTCTTCTCGGATGGTGCTAGTTGTTCAACTCTTGACTTCCATTTATTAGTGTCCATGGATGGTGCTGAGTCAAGTAGGGCGTTGACCTCATCGACTGATCTGTCAACATCAAAATCCAAACCAAAGTGAGTTAAACATGTTTGTAAAGGGTCATCACTAAGGTTTGAAATAAAAGTATTATCAACTAATGCTTCAATTAAATCTACATCAACAATTCCATCATCTGCATTGTGAGGTTGTTTGGCAATGTTGAAGATGTTGAGCTCCATGGTCATATTGCCAAAGGACAACTGCATATTTCCAGTCCTGCATTGAATGTGAGCATCCGCAGTTGCCAAGAATGGTCGGCCTAGGATAATGGGGATATGCTTCCTCGAATCTGTATTGGTTGAGTGTCAATTACAATGAAATCCACAGAAAATAAAACTTGTCTACACCAGTATAAGCACGTCCTCCACAATACCACGAGGATTTTCGTGGACCGATCTGCAAGTCGTAACACCACCGGAGTTGGGTGTAATTCTCCCAATCCAAGTTTCACAAATCTTGAGTAAGGCAAAAGATTAACACTAGCTCCTAAATCCAACAAAGCATTCTCACCGTGTGGTTCCCTATACTACATGAGATAGTGGGGAGCACGGGTCTTTACATTTTAGAAGAATTTTGTGTTGGAGTATAGAACTAACGTTTTCTGTTAAAAATGCCTTTTTCTGAACATGAATGTTTCTCTTTTTAGTGCAAAGGTCTTTAAGAAACTTGGCATAAGATGGAACTTGCTTTATTGCATCAAGTAAAGGGATGTTAACACTTTTGTTTGAAGACTTCAAGAATCTCACCATGGATTTTCCCTTCTTTCCTTTAGCTAACCTCTGAGGAAATGGAGCTTTAGGAACATACTCTCGTGGGTTGGTTTCTTCTTTCTCCTCTGGTGGTGAGTCTTCAACATTCACAGGTACAATTTGATTTTCTTTGGTCATTGCATCTCCACTTTGTTGTCGACTTCTTTTCCTTTTCGCAAGGTCATAACGGCTTTGACCTCTCCATCTTTGTTGCGGTGAACTGGTAGTTGCTTCATGTACTCCTTTAGGATTAGGCCTCGTTGACTTGGAAATTTACCTTTTCAACATCATTGCCAAAGTTTGCACCGTTGCAAGTTGTCCCACCATCTTTTCAAGGCTTGAAACCCGATTGGGCTTGTGAGTTGAAACTGCTCTCATCTCATTCCGTAGTCCATCAATGGTGCGGTTTTGTTGCTCGATTGTAGATTGAGTAACATTCTTGAAATTTTAGAATGAATCCTCCCATGGTCTGGGTTGAGAGTAATTCTGGTTCTGATTGTATGGTCTAAATGGTGGCTGAGAGGCTTGAGGAACTTGAGGAATTGGTTGCATTGGTGGAGCTGGAGCTGCTGGTCCATTCTGTTGGAATCCTTGAGACCATGAAAAATTGGGGTGGTCTCTCCATCCAGGGTTATATGTGTTGGAGTATGGGTTGTAATTTGATGGCTTCCTGACACCGATGGCATTGGCTTGATCTGAATACGACTCATGGTCATGTGGCTCTGTTGATTTGGCAGTCGTCAACGATGCTATTTGTCGAGAAAGACCTTCAATTATCTCTTTGACTTCTTTAATTCCCGAACTTGACTCGCCAATGTGAACCTCATTTACTCCTTTAATTCTTCTAGTATTCCTGAGTGATCGACTCCGCTGTTGGGAATTATCTGCTTGTCGCTGGAAGAAATCCCAAATCTCTGATGCACTTTTTGACATTAGCTCTCCTCCACTTGTCGCCATTAGCCATTCTTGCACATTTGGCAATAATCCCTCCAAGAAGTATTGGCATTGATGCCATTTCTCGTACCCATGATGTGGACACTTCAAAAGTAGCCCATTGAATCGCTCCCATGCTTCGAAAAACTGCTCGTCTTCTCTCTGTGTGAACTCTGAGATTTCCCTGCGAATAGCATTGGTTTTATGCACTGGGAAATATTTATTTAAAAATTTCGTTACCATTTGTTCCCATGTTGTAATGCTATTAGCAGTGAATGTATTGAACCATGAACGAAGCTCTATCCTTTAAAGAAAATGGGAATAGTCTAAGTTTAACATCATCTTCTGAAAAATTCTCATATTTAAAAGTTTGACAAATTGTATGAAAATCATTCAGATGATTATACGGGTCCTCATTTTCTAGGCCATAGAATGTTGGGAGACAATTTAGCACACTAGGTTTTAATTCAAAACTCCTAGCAGCTACATTTGGGTATCTAATGCATGATGTGCTCAAATTAGCTAAGGGACTGAAGTAGTCCTTGAATGGCCTCTCCTGTGGTTACGTTGTTGCAAATCCATTTCAGTTTTATCTTTACGTGCAATGTGTTTGTGTGTGCGAAGTGTTCTTTCTAATTCAAGGTCTATAGGTTCAAGATTAGGTGATAATGACCTACGACCATGCATGCAAATAAAGAAAATAAATTGAGAACAAAACAAATAAAAATAAAGAAGGAGAAATTACAGTACTAACCTTATTGCGCTGTTACAACCTTTCTATAAAAACAAAATACACTAAAACAAATACGTGAAATAGAATAAAAATAAATTAATGAGATAAATGAAAAATTACAAAGAAAAATAACTTAAAAATTAAATTGCAGAAATTTAAAGAAGAGAAAAAGAAATTCTTACCTAAAAATGTAAATTCACTTCTTCTTCTTTTTTAATTAATTAAGAAAAAAAAATTAGAAGGAAACAACTAAAATAATAATAATAATAAAATTATTTACAAAAAATTAATTCTACAAATCAAAATACTTACCTCCCGAAAACGGCGCCAAAAACTTGTTGTGCAAATTTTGTTGAACTTCATGGCCTTAATCTATTGTAGAATAGATTAACGGTGACGAGTGTCGATCCCACGAGGAGGTGGATTTTAATTATATGTAGAATTAATTAAGTAAATGGGTGGTTGGATTTATGGGAAAATTGATTTAAAGGATGCTAGAATGGGAAAATTGATTTAAAGGATGCTTAGAATTTAAATTGGAATAGCGGAATTAAATTGAATTGGGAACTATTGAAATAAAGTGCTTGGGTATCTGGATCCGTATCAACATGCACCACTAAATTAAATAATCCTTATTAATACCAATTAAATCATGAGGGGGGAATCCACACCTCATGAACCACGCTCTAATCAATATGGTGCTAAGGGCTTATCGTGCCAAATAATAATAATCTTATACTAGGGTGCTTAGGTAAAAGCGAGGCGAATGCTAGACAATATTATTATTATTTGTCGACGAAAAGTCAAAACCTCCACATAAATTAGAGGGGAATAGAAAATAAATTTACCAAATAAAGCTCATGACATATGTTGAGACTTCACCTCCAAACCCAAGCTTGAAAGAAAATTAGCTACTCATAATTGAACTAAAGGTAAAATGAGAATTTATTAAAATACGTAGAAAATACAAGATGGAGAATGAATTACAGAAAACTAAGCTCAAAAATAGATTCAAGGGTATCAAATTAGGGGGGAGAGGCACCCTTTGTATAGATACATTGAGTAAATCATGGCCATCAGATTAAAAACAGTTTGGACGCACAAGATTGCGCCGTCATCATCGTGAACAGAACACGGTTTGACCACGGGTTTGACCACGCGGTTTGAACAGTAACACGGTTTGCACACGGTTTGAACGAAGAACGCGGTGCGAACGATTAATGAATGAAGATCCATGAACGACGCGTACGTGAATAGTGCCGTGCGTGTGAACATCAAGATCCATTTTTCCTTTTATCTCTCTTAAGGTTTTCGACTATCCCGAGTTCAAAAGTAACGTCCGTTTTGCTATCCGAAATCTCGTTCATTGTGAAATGACCATGATACCCCTAAAATACACAAAATACTTAATTAAAACAAAACATATATAATTAAATAACAAAGGATTTAAATAAATAAAATTAGAGATGTTAGTGAGATTTGAAGTGTAAAATGATGAATTTCTCCTTTATAAATATACACTTTCTAACACTCAACAGATTATCTAAATTTTCAAAATTTATTATCAATTTATATTATATTGCGATTTTATGTGTTGTAATATAAATTCTCAAAATTATACTACATTTTTAATGTGCCCCAGATCAATTAAATTTCTAACTACGTGCCTGGCTGCAACTTGCCATTTTCAGTTCCGGGACCCCAAAAAAAAGAAAAATTGTCTCATTCTTGTTCCAAAACCAAAAGATTGTCGTAATTCAATCCTTTTCTCTCGGGAAAAAAAAACTGTGCGTAAATAAATTTTGAGGATTATTTTTCTTTAAAGATCATCGTGACTCAATCTTTAAAAAAAAAAAAAAAAAGCTTGAGTAGTTACAAGGTGGAATAATCGAATAACAGCCTTATTTTGACTATATGCGTGTTTTGCATACTATTATGCTTACATTTTTAATTGCTTTCAGAGGCATGCAATGGAAGATGAAGGAGATGCCGAGGCCTCTTTCATTTCTCAGCCCATTCCCCAACAACCCATTAAAATTCCAGGATTTTGCCATTCCCGTGAATCATTGCAAATTAATAATTAGTTAATTTTGGTATTGTTAAAATTACAAAACTCACCCTTTACTTCTGACATCAACAACCCAGCATCATGCAGCTTCCAGTGCCATTTCAACCTCGATGATCTCTGCATCATCATGCCTTGTTTATAATTTCATATCACTTGTGCCCTTCAATATCGTCATTCAAGACGGTTTAGAACATAGGGGAAAGAATCAGTCACCAGATCATGAAAGCAAGTTCAAACTAGTATAAAAACAGACTACTAAAAGAGTCTAAAGACTGTCCAAAAAAAGGCTAGTTTAAGAAAAAAAAAAAAAACTAAATTTTGGAATATATACAAAGACTAGAAAATTAAATAAAATTCGACCAACAGGGTGACTAAGGAAGGTAAATCCAAATTTAGAAGATTAAATAAAAGTCTTTTCTAAAGTGCATTTGAATTTCAGTCCATAATTTGAAATGAGACTAGGGCTTGTTTGGAATTGAGTTTGGATAGTTATACACTAATTATTATAGTTGAAAAATTAAGTTGACTGTACTTTCCACTTGTATGATAAAAATTTATTATATCATTATTAATTTTATCAAAATTATTATTTAAAAATTATATTATTATATAGTAACTTTTATTTTATAATTATAATTTTTTTTACTATCTTAAAAATATTAGCATCTCAATAACAAATAGGAGCTAGGTATCTTATAATCCACAACAATAAGAAAAACTAAATTGAGAATAAACATAAAAAGTTTGACCAGATATATCACTTTGAAAGACATGCATTTCTTGATTTCTTCAACTATAGTGAGGCTATACAACTTATAACAAACTTGGTCATTATGACTACAGCATTTCAGCTTACCCTCCTAATCCCTAGTCCACTAGCTTTACTCAGAAGCTAATGACAATGATGATAGGGTATTAGTCAAAATATAATCTACGGGTCCTTTCCATCAATCTATTTATCCCCGAAAGTTAAATCACCAATAAAGTTTTCCAGGAAAACCTAATGTAATGTTAAGAACTGGAGCAGAATCATTTACGTTCAGGCATACCATGAGACAATTAGAGCGCGAAAAATAAGAAAAGGATTCATGATTACCTTAAAAAAAGAAAACAAAATCATTGACAATAAGAATAGATCAACAAATATAGTTTCAATCATTAAGTAGTAAATCAAAGTCCAAGATCATGAATATCAGGAAACAGAACTATCTCAGAACAAAACAAACAGTGTTGTGCAAACAGGAAGAAAGATTTCGAAGCACTTAATAACCAATCAAAGGAAAACATTAACAAATACAAAAAAAATTCTTTGCACCAAGTCATGGATACATATACAATGCTTCAACATCCAGAAACAACCAGTTTAGCAATGAAAATCAAACGGCCAAAAATTCATTATTCTTATTTCATCATGATTAGCGTAATGCAAAACACCTTTTGGGACTCCAATGAATCCATATGCATCAATAGCCTCAGCTGTCAGTGCTTTGACAAACTTCACTTAGGTATAACATTCCATACGCCTCAATAGCCTCAGCCGTCAGTGCTTTGAGGTCGAAACGCAGGATGTCCTTTGACAAACTTTACTTATACAACATTCCATCCGTGTAAACTCTCGACTTCATCCAAGGGAACCCATGTGCAACAGGAGATTGAACGAAAATCCTGCTCCTAATCCACTTTCTAGTTTCAGAAGAAACCATGTCCAATCCTGGGGGGGTAGAGGCAGAATAACAGAATGAATGACTTAGTGCACCCATTTGCGGGGATTAAATGCCAGTGAGGCTTGACACACCTCATCAGGTGCACGACCATTCGGAGTAGCACAGTTTTGTGGCTGGGTTGCACACATAACAACTACAAACGGATTGGCTGTAGCACCTCGTCTTCCTTTTTTTTTAAAAAAAAAACCTTGGTTTGTTTTCTCGAACATAATAAAATAATTTTAACAAAAACACTCATTTTATTGGAAATGGATTGTTTCATCAACAATAATCAGACTATTAATTCTTTGGTCTAGGTATTGATGGAGCGGATTAATCCGCATCATTAATGGTGTGATTAAAAATAATGTCACTACTTATTCATAGATGCCTAATTAAATATAAGTTTTAAAATTCTATTGTTTATAAACATTCATAATCTCTCGAAATCTTGAACAAAGCTTTTTCGTGGGAACATATGTATTCTTAGGATTTATATGATCTAATATTTTTTTTGTTATGCAAAATATAGGTTATTATCATTTACCTACTACTAGAATTATAAAATATTATATGACTACAAAAAAGTGTTGGTGTCTATCAATTTACTACTTAATTTTTGTAAAATTTATCATTTTACTACATTTACATCAACACCATTAGTTGACTATCAGTTGACTAATAAAATACTAATAATATCCCTAATTGAAAGAATTAATTAAATTTAAAGTAAATAAAACTAAAAAAACAAAATTCCATGCATATGATTACGGTCCAACCTGCATTCCTTCTTCATATCCTTACTTATTCCTTTTCATGTTTCCTTCTTCTTCTTCTTCTTCTTATTCATTTCCTCTCTTCTTCTTCTTTTTCTTCTTCACCTTCAATTCCAGTTGTATTGGATAGGGCATGCGGCTGTCATCGGATATGGGCGAGCAACAAGTTTGTTGGCGGCAAGGGCATCCCACGTCTTTGATTGGTGTGTAAGCTACAGCTGCCAGTAGGGATTGAAGAGTTCTTCTATTTAGACAACACCACGACAGAGGGAAGACAGAAACGGCAGCACATGCTACCGTTTCTTGTCACATGCGTGAATAAAGTGAAATCTTTTTTTTTTCTACTATTGGACAAGGGTTTTAACATGATGATTAAAGAAAAAGGTCAGAACTCTATCTACATCTCTTTTAGCTGTTTATCACACAACTGATATCTGCATTTCCAACCTACATTTGCTCGATTTCAATAACTTAAAAAAAAAAAAAAAAAAAAGCCGCCATAAGGAAGAAAGGAGAGAAGTTAGATCTGGATTTGCTCAATAGCAGGAAAAAAAAAAGTGAAACAAAACTAGTGGCAATAGATCTGCAAACAGAGGCAGCTTGATAAAATTGTTGCTGATTAATTGGTAAGTTGTCCTCTCTCATTACATGCAAATAAATTTTTTGTTGTGTTCTATATATTTAAAGAGTTAGAATTTTTTTAATTTAAATTGTAAAAATTCATAGATTTGTGCTTGTTAGATATTTAAATTGTTACAATTTTTTAATTTAAATTGATAGAAATAATGGAATAAATTATAACAATTTCTGGATGTGTTTTTATATATGTTAGGATTTTTTTTAACTTAAATTGCTGGAAATAATGGAAAAAATTATAACAATTTATGGATGTGTTTTATATATTTAATTTTTTAGGATTTTTCAATTTAAATTGTTAGAAAGTAATGGATTAAATTTATATCAATTTCTGGATGTGTTTTATACATGCAAGGATTTTTTAATTTAAATTGTTGGAGATAATGGAATAAATTATAACAATTTTTGGATGTGTTTAATATATTTAAATTGTTAGGATTTTTTGTTACGGACAAAAATGTTATAAAAGTTTCTAATTACTTATTCTTAATACAAATGTTAATTATGTTGTAGAAATGGAAAATTTGGAAAATAAGAATTCATTTGAAGAGTTGCAAGAAATAGGAGCCAACAACGCCGATGAAATTGTGCAATCGAAAAATATGAGCCAACTCTTGGAATGTTATTTGATAGTCATGAAGAAATGTTTGTATTTTACAACACCTATAGTAAATAAGAGGGGTTTCCTATGAAGGTTCGAACTACTAAGAAAGGGATTGATGGAATTGTAAAATATGCAACATTTGCATGTGGCCATAGCAAAGTCAAAAAGTAAATCTACTAATGCATTGAAGCCGAAATCTAATGTGAAAAATGGTTGTGATGGAAAAATTGGAGGTTGTCTCAATGAAGATGGAAAATGGGTTCTTAGAACTTTAAATCTTCAACACAACCATGGATTGAGTCTAGACAAAGCTAGGTATTTTGCATGCAATCACAGAATTAGTGCAAGTGCTAAAAAGCAAATTGAAATGAATGATTGTGCGGGAATTAGAATTACCCAAAATTTCAATTCTATTGTTGTTGAGGCTGGTAGATATGAAAATGTGTTATTCTTAGAAAATGATTATAGAAATTTTGTTGACAAAACAAGATGATTACAACTTGAGGAAAGAGATGTGATGGTGCTTTTAAAGTACTTCTAGAAAAAGCAAGCAGAATGTAATTATTTTTTTAACATTGATTTGGATGAGGAAGATCGATTAAAGAATGTATTTTGGGCATATATGAGGAGTAGGACAACTTACAAATATTTGGAGACGTCATCACATTTGACACTACATATCTGACCAACAAGTATGACATGCCAATTGCACCATTTGTCGAGTTAATCACCATGGACAAAGTCTATTTTTTCAGGATGCGGATTGATTTCACACAAGGATACAGAGACATTTATATGGTTATTGGAGGTGTGGCTATCATGCATGTCTGATTCTCCTCCCCTTAGTATCATTACAAACCAAGACAAGGCAATGTAAAAGGCAATTGAAAACGTTTTTCCTACTACTTGGCATCGATGGTGTTTAGAGGCTTTTAAAGAACGTGAAGGTATTATTTCTTCCCTGCTTTCAACTGTTTATGATTCATTAAGTTATGATGCGTTCGAGGATGCTTGGCATGACATGATTACGAGAATATGATTTATGGGATAATGATTGGTTAAATGGTTTATACACGGAGAGGCATTGTTGGGTCTCATGCTATTTAAAAGACTGTTTTGGACAGAATGTCAACTACTTAGTGATGTGAAAGTATGAATGCATTTTTGATGATTGAAGCGGTTTGTGAAGCAACATGAAAATGCATTGAGGAGGAAAGCTGAATTAGAATGGCAAGCTGATGCCATGTGTTTTAGTAAAAAGACACCATGTGTAACAGGATATTAGATGGAGAAACAAGTTGAAGGGTGTACACCATTTCCAAGTTTAAAAAATTCTAATAAGAATTAACTGCACTAATGTACTGTGATATATTGGATTCTATGGGATCAATACAGAAAATAAGTGAATCATATGAGCAAGCTAGGAAAAAAAATCTTTGAGGTTGTTTTCGTAAAAGATGAGTGTGAAGTTAATTGTATCTATTCAAAGTTCCAGTTTAAAGGAATTTTTTGCAGGCATGCCCTTGCAGTACTGATAGGTAACTCAATTGAATTACTTCTATAAATATACATTTTATCAAGGCGGAGGAAAGATGTGAAGAGATGTTATAGTAAAGTGAAAGTTAGTTATGGTGTGCGAATTTGTCCATCTAGCAGGAAAGATGTGAAAAAATGTGTAACACTTTCAGTGAGGTTGCAGACATAGCCTCTGATGATGAAAATAGCTACAAAATGGTATTGGATTGGATTGAGAAATTAATGAAAGATCTGCTCAAGAAAATTTACTGTGAAAGTATGGAAAGAATCACATCGGTGAAATAAGTTGTAGTAACAACAATGTTCAACTTGTACTTGAATGATCCAAAGTGGTGACATGTCGTAAAGGCCATCCACCTTACCTAAGGAAATAATCTTCAATTGTAAGAAATTTGTTCAAAGGAACAAGGCTGCACATAAAAATAAGGTTTGTTTAAATAAAAATATATCTTTTTTAATTTCATTTGGTCTTAGTTTAATTATCTTTTATAATCTTGCAGGATTCATAAGAAAATGCTTAATCGTCTTATCATGTGCCCAATGAAATCTCCACGTAGGAGAGCAACATTGCCATAGTAAGCTTTGTGAATTTTTATTTTTTACTTTGAGAATACGTAACTAAGTATAAGGATGAGCATATGTAGACGTTACAAAAATAAAGGACTGTTCATGGAAATCTCAACTAATACGGCACTTTAGGCTACTACAATGTAAGAATTAAATTTTTTAAAGTTTAGGTTTAAGATTTTAATATGGATTTTACATGTATTTTATTATTTGATTAAGTACCTATGTACCTATCCCAATTCGGTGGAAATAATATTTATCAGTCATTTTCTTATAATTGGCACATGATAAGTTGTTGTTTACAATTTGTTAATGTATATATATATTTTAATATTTGTGAAATGTAATATGATGTTTATTCTTGTGTATTACAACAACCAATCCTACCATATAATATGCAGTCACATTATTCTTCTCCTTCGATGACCTATTAAGGATCTTAAAGTGAGAATTTCCAACAATTATCTTTGCAACAAATTAGTGTAACGAAGATAACAACCATGATGGGTGACTTGTATCTTGTTTAGTCTTTTTTCTCCATCATTTTAGCTAGATTTGACTTTAAATTTTTTAAATTCTAGTGATGGATTAATGGATTATATGGCCTTGATGTGTTACATATCTGACCAATTGCAAATGGAATGAGGTTTGTTAAAATCCAAAAACAAAAATCACTTGCCAAGCAGCTACTACTTTTTACCTATTCAGACTATATATATGTGTGTACACCTGATGTTTTTGTTTTGCCATGAAAACAATGTTGCCCCACAATTGGTTTTTATTACAAATTAGCTAATATAGGAAATGCAATTTGTTGTACTACAGAATCTATTGTGGTAGTTAAATATCTATCTACAACTGGTTGCAAAAATGAAAATCTTTGAAGCTCGGTGGTTATATATATAGTTGCAATTTTAAATAAAACACAACACAAATCACAATAGAAATAACAATAATTTTATTTACATATCGCAATTTATACATTGCAAGGGTTACAATCTCTTCATTTATGCAAAATATATTTTGCATTCATTATTCCTAATATACAACATACAATGGATAAAATAGGCAGAATACTACAATAATTAATGGCTTTATCAGGATGTACAGCTTTGTCGCATTAGACACTTTAGTTTGCACCCCCTTTTGCATGTTTCCATGATACATTTTGTAGTTTCTACCCTATTAGATATCTCTGGCAATTTTTCAGACATGCCCTTGTACTCATTGTACGTTGTTTCAGCATCCAATAAAGATTTATAAGATTAATAAGCATTACCTTTGAATCCATTTACCTGTTTTTGGCATTCAGGCTAGAATCGTATATGTCTTGCTTTCGTCTTTTGAAAACAACATAATATGTTTGAGTAGGCATTTGATTTCTACATTGAAAAAAATTATAATCAAATAATACGTAACAACCCAAAATAAAAATGTTAATTGATTTTTTCATAATCCAGTACATCAAATTGATATCTGCGTTCCTAATCATAAAGTATTGCATTGGCACAAAAATGTAACAGTCCTAAAACACTATATAATCATGTATCCACTAGAAATACAGAATCGAGAACTACGTTTTAATCCTACAAATGGGATAAATATTAGCAATTAAGACCCTAATGTGCCAAAATTGGGAACTATGACTTAATCTTGTTGTACCTATAAGTCTATTTAGGGTTCAAAATTTATATCTAAGAATTTGATTAAAATCCTAGCGCTATTCCAAGCCAAATAAACACAACAATAAGCAAAAAAGGCAAATAAATATTAAATTCAATTAAGTACAAATATTAAACAAAATCAAACAAATATTAAACAAAATCAAATATGCAAGGTTAATTTGAATTTAATATTAAACACAATTTAATTTGAGTTTTAATAAAATTTAATTAAATACGAATATTGAACAAAATTAAACAAATTAACAAATAAAAATAGCTCCTCTATGGAAGGAAAGTAAGAGGGAGAGGGTATGTACAAGTGAGAGGTGACGGCAAAAGAAATTTGCAAAAGAAAGTCTGCAAAAATTCATAGATCTCTATTGGCTCCGTGATGCGTTGATGGCAAATGAAAATCTATAAGATTGGTTGGCGTGGTCACGGTATAGAAGAGATAAGGTTGGTTAGCCGGTTCTGTGATGGTAGAGAAGAGATAAAAAAAATCATAAAATTAATTTTGTGAAAGACAATTAGAGATAAGGTAGAGAAGGTTGAGAAGAGATAAGGTTTGCTTTGATATCCTTCTCTAATTTTGTGAAAGACAATTAGAGATAAGGTAGAGATTTTGATTTTGTTTTTGTTTTTGTTTTTTTATTAATATTTACCCTTTTTTAAAAGTAACTATGGACACAATGAAGAGGAAATGATAAGTGAACAAAACGACAAAGAATTGGCTCTTTGTTTCTATCTTCATTTTGTCATCACTGTGTTCACTTATCATTTTCCGAGATTGAAAGGACCGGCGGTGTTGGTTTACGTTGTTAATTGACTGTATTTGATATTTGATGAATGAGTTGCGACTGTATTTTACCTATAATCACTATATTGCCCTTGTAATTATAAGAGATATAAAATTTTATCTTGATTTTGATTGTAAAGTCATTTCGCCCGTAAAAGTATGACATCAGCATTGCACTATTAGTGTTAATGAAAATGTAGTAAAATTAAAGATTTTGCAATGATTCAATAATAAAATGATAGACACCAATATTCATTATACTTATTTGACATTTTACAATTAGTACTGTAGTTAAACGATAATAACCTTAATATTAATGGACTAAGATTGATTTAGACTTTTCAATAATATTTTTTGTTTGTGTTTTAAATGTTAAGCAAATATGGAAAAAAAAATTCATCTTTTACTTTTTTCCAATTGGGTTGGCTTTAATGATTTGATATTAATCACTATAAGAAAACTGGCAATAGATGACCGCAAAATCTATCATAAAGGGGAGTGGATGACAGTGAATTTATCTATCATCTATGTATCTGTCATTCTTTTATGATAGAAAAAAAGTATGTCATTAAGTTATGATATCTTTTAAATGTCATATGTTAGTCATAGAAAAAAATGAATAAATTATTTAAATTTTTTGGAAATTGAATTTTTTTATTTTGAATTTTTGTGGGAAAATTAATTTTCATGCGTGAATTATCGTCTAGACAATTTTGACGGGTAATATGTTACGTTTGTGACAGAATTTATGATTGATATTTTATGTCATTAAATTTTTTATGACTTATTTTGTGACTAATTTTTTCTGTCACATATTCTAAATTTATGCTTAACGTAATTATCAATTATTTCATTTAAATTTATGCATTCCTATATATGAAATTCAGGCATAAATTTATATGAACCAAAAATTAAATTATACATTATATCAAGTCAAAAGACAAATTATATTAATAATGCCATCCAAAAAGAGTTTTATCCAACAATTGTATCAAACAATATCAATTCACCGCAACTAAGAACAAATGTATCAAGTTTTACAAGCTAAGAAGGCATCAAGTGGTCAGAGTCTTTGAACTTAACCCATAATTTCAGTAAACTTCCAGTACATGAATTGCCATTTTCAACAAATACCCAGCGAAACTCTCAAATCCAGCAGCTTCAATTCTGTCAACTTGCATGTGCAACATCAAATGAATATAGCTAGCATTATTGTTATTAAGAATTAATTAACTACTACAATAAAACTATTAGGTTTTAGATACAATGAATCATTTCAAATTTAAACTTATTTGCATGTGCAGCACCAATGATAATAGCCAACATATCATTATAAAGATTTATCTATTAAACTAAAACTATAGGTTTCAAATGCAAATTAATTCCTTTCTGAAATAAAACACGGAACAACTTTGTTATTCTCTATAGGTTTCAGACTATGGATAGATTGACATAGACCTACCAAATATCTCTATTATTACCAATCTCATCTCTAAATAACGTTATTGTTATCAGGATAACAACTTGGCCTACAGTTGTTTGTTGTTCAAATAAAAGATTAAGCCTACTCCAAGAAACCTAGGTAGCCAGCTAGGTTGCTGTTATTACCACTTTGTTTAGAGTTTTTAACCAATTATAATATATAAGAATAAAAATGTTTGTGCGCATAGTTTTAGATTCATACTAACCATTTTTTGCTGTGTTAATGATTTCAGAACAATGATTAGCCCACTCTAAACAAACTTCATCAATCTCAGCCTGAGTGTATGTGGCCTTCCCATGAAACTGAAAACCATAAAATTAGTTGGTATCAAATTTCCATAACAATGCAGTTCATATGGTATAAACCAATCCTATGATTTTATTTATCACTGACTCACATCATTCATCAGTAAACTAAGTTCTGCTATAATGTCCTTCATAAACCTCAAGACATAATAACCACATTCCACGCTTCCCAGTTGCTGAGGGGTCTATTCATAGTTATAAACCAAAAAAAAATCATAAATAGATTCTATTTTAGGCTTCAAGTGGTATATACACAAAATTTTAGTTACGACAATTAGTTTACTTTCACAAATCTCATTTTAGAGCCATAATTCCATCTTTCTTTACAATCCTCAGTTGAGAACAGTGTCATAGCGCTGTATGAATAAAGTACATTGGTTAAAGTATCGAAAATATATTAAGAAAAGCAAGAATATTAGGATTATGAGATGGAAAGGAATGCATATGATTTAATCAGCTGTTCTAAATCAGGATCAGGAGATCGTACCCCTTAGGATGTAAATAAAACACTTTTTTTTTTGCCATATCAATCACAACCAAAACCCAATGGAAGCTAAAATAGAAAAAGGAAAATAAAACAAAGCAACAGTTATGAAAGACAAGATAAAATGAATAAATAATTATTACAACACTTTATTACAGTTTGAAATTGCCAAGCCTAGGATTGTATGGCATGAACAAGAATTGTCCTTTGTGGGCTTTTTTCAAGCGGTTGCACACACCTTCTGCTCGGCTAGGATGGGAAATATCTGGAATTTATCCAGGATGAGGTGACACAAATCCTGGACATATGAATCCAAATAGTCTTACTCCTTTTTTATTTGGGATAATCGAGTCATATAGTAACCTGAAACAATAGATGCAAAAAACCAAAACTTATCATTAGACAAGTATTGTAACATCATATAAATTAATTAAAGTGGAAAAAAAATCTCTTACGCAATATATAATTCAATAGCATTAACTCTTATTGCTTGCATCGTCAACATCGCATCACACTCCCTTTTCCCAACATAGGCTACAATACCTTTTAGGAAATACGTCATCATCAATCTAATATGGAATCTAGTTGGAGGTAAGTACATGTCACATAATCTGCCAAAGAGTTGCAGCATTGGATGACTGTTTGTGTGCATTGCATTTGCGTGCCTAGTGTTTCTCAACACATGCTGCACTGTACATTTTTTCCTTTTGTTTCTGTTCAGATTTGCAGCTCTTGTTCTTGGGCTATCAGGTGGAACTTGCCATAGACCATCAGCTAATTGCACCTTCTCTTGAAATAACAACTTTCTAGAACTACCAAGCTTTGGTTTTTCTCCATCATTTGCATCACCTATTGGCAATTTAATGTTAAGTCTTGGACTTTTTCTTGGCATGACAGTAATGTTTCTTGTTGTCCTTCTTTTCTTCTTTAGTGTACTCTCATCCTTTTCATCGGTTCCTCTTGTTTTTCTAACTTTTTTCTAGGTGAGGATTTCCTCTCCTGGCCAGCTAAGTTTTTTAAGTTAGAAGGCTCTCAGAAATTACAAAGGAAAAAACCTATACTTAATAAACCTACTACAAATCCTAATACTCTTAAGGCTGGAAAAAAAAAGAAGTAACTAACCTTCTGTTCAACTACATCCACCTTTCATTATCATTTTCCTCCAAACAATCAGCAACACCATAGCTAGGAACTGGTGGGAAAGTGCAACTTCCCATATCTGAGTGCTCAGGTGTCTTCTTTAATTGTTTACTAATTTCCTCCAGTTGGCTTTCAATTGCTTGCTTCCAGGCACGCAAGTTAGTCTCTGCAGCATGCTTATTATAACAAACTTGAGGTAGAAATGTTCACTTTTCATTTTTAACGTCTGGTGCTAATTCAGCCCTAATTTCTAATGCCACAAGATCCGTCCTTGACTTAAGGCCATCTTTGTTCTTCCCTGGAATGTTCAACAGTGTTCCATATATGCTCTCACAAACATTTTTTTTAATGTACATTACATCTAATTGATTAGGCACCAACAAGTACTTTGAATAATCTAAATTATAGAATATGGATTTTTTCTTCCACATACACCATCACTGTTGTCAAAACTTTTACGTTTTTTACTTTTACTCTTCCCCCATTTTATTATTAAAGGCTTTCTTTTGGTTTCGGAATTCATGGTTACTAGGAAGCCAACAACGATGGCCGAAATATGCATTTTTCCTACTATGTTTCAGTTTCCATTTAGGTGTATCTAAGCCATAATATAGACATACATTATATCCTTTAACAGTGCAACCTGCTAAATTCCCGTATGTTGGAAAGTCATTTATGGTTCATGGCAAAACAGCCCTTACGTTAAAGAATTCCTTTCTACTAGCATCATAAGCCTCCACCCCATTATCCCATAAAGTTTGCAAGTCTTTAATCAAGGGAGCCAAGTATACATCAATGTCATTGCCCAGTTGTTGAGGACCAGAAATCAATAAGGACAACATCATAAACTTTCATTTCATACACAGCCATGGCGGAAGATTGTATGTTATAAGAATAATCGACCAACAACTATATGTGCTACTGAGAGAGCTATGTGGGTTGATTTTATCAGCCGATAGCGCAAGATGGAGATTTCTAGGATCAGATGCAAAGGTAGGCCATTTCTTATCTATTAACTTCTATGATGGTGAGTCAAGAGAATGCCTGAGCTTACCATCAACTACCCTCAATTGCATGCCAAGTTAAATCCTTGGCAGTTTGTGATGAATGAAACATACGCCTAAATCTAGGAATAGGAGAAAAGTACCATAAAACCTTTGTTGGAATACCTATCCTATACTTATCAACACTACCGTCCTTTTTTTTCCATCTAGACATCCCACAGGTTGGGCATTTAGAAAGCCCTTCATACTCTTTTTTTTGTAAAATATGCAATCATTTGGGCAAGCATGTATTTTCACATATTCTAAGCCTAAAGCAGACATTGTTTTTTTGGCTTCATACATAGATGCTGGAATTTCATTTTTTTAGGCAATAATTCTTTTAAAAAACTCAACAGTGCTGTAAAACTGCTGTTAGACCACCCAAATTTATCCTTTATATTGAAAAATTTCACTAAAGTGCCTAACTTGGTGAATTTTGTACAGCTTGCATACACATGTTTCTCAGCCTCTTCCAATAGTTTTCTAAATGTCTTAGGATCTCCCTCACAATCATTATAAGCATCATTGACCATATCCATCGTATTATCATAATTGAAGTCCATTGATTGAAATGAAATATCTATATTAGAAGATGGTGTCGCAGGACCATCTTCCCCATGCCACTTCCAAATCTTATAAGACTTTACAAAACCGTGCCAATAACGATGTTCGGTTACAATCGCGGGTGTGTGAAATGCCAAATTCCTACATTTATAACATGGACATTTAATGATGCTAGTATCTTTGACATTTTTAATAGCAAAATTCACAAATTCGACGACCTCTTTTTCATACTCAGGAGAGATTCTACTACAATCAATCCAAGACTTATCCATTTAATTTCAAGAAGTTTTGATCCTGACACATAAAAGAGGGCAAACTTGAAACAAGAATATTGGCCTTTCAAATTACTTAGTTCATAAAAATAACAAAATAACATTGACTTACACACATGTACAACGAAAAATAAGAAAAGATCAAAACATGTTGGCCTCACATATTAATGAATATTTGCATATTAAAAAGTAATCAATAGTACATTAAAAAATCAATTGAAACATCCATATAAGTCAAACTCAAATATCCAAAACAATAGACAAAAATATTCAATAAAGAAAGTTCGGTTAATTTATTAAGCATGTGAAAATGTATTTAATTTACTCAGTTTGTTGCCTGTAAATGCATATTAAAGAATTAAAATACCTTGATTTTGATCGCGTGCACTGCAAAAAACTTAAAGGGCCCTCCAACTTAGTTATAAAGCGTGAGTTTGAAAGAAACAGTAGCAAATATATCCAAGACTAAAATAAAAAATCCAAAAAAGCATATTAACCATTGGTGTGGGGCAACTATGTTTTCTATTGAAAAGAATAAAAATAATAAAAAAATCGAGAGAAAAAAAACCTCTAAAATTCTCTTAAATTTTTACTGTTCACAACACCTTTGACCAATGTTGACCAAGGTTTGACCGAGCCTTGACCAGCCACTATGGCCACACTGGAGATTGGTGATGATGATCAACAACCGTCGGAACATCCTCCACAAGCCGGCGTTCAACAATCTAACAGCCAATCCCCAAAAATGCCACTTACAAATAAAAAACCCAAACAAACTCACGGCTTGCTACCAGCCTCCTACCAACAACCAGCCGAAAATTGCCACCACTTTGGCCACATCCGGAACCACTTTGAAGTCTCACTCACCATCCTTTCCTCATTTTGACAAAAAATCGGCAGCTAAAAATAGCAAAAATTCAATCAACAAAAAAACCCAGCTCACGGCTTTTACCTCTCAACAAAACCGTTGCTCCAACCCTTTCTTTGATCACCCCGGACGTCTCTAAACAGCAGCTAGCGTCATTTGCAAACCAACCCAGCTCCAATTTGCCACTGCCGAAGTCAGTCAAGGGCCTAACTCCAGCAGCAAATCACGGTTATTCTTGGCCTTGGGAAGTTGTGAGAGACGATCTGGAGCAGCCACGCAACCTCCAACAACTGAAAACTGCGGTGGTAACTCCTGCAGAAAATTCCAGTCGATTGTAGAGTGAAAGTGACGATGACTGCACCTTGGGTTTCAATGGCCTTTATGCGCGAGAGAGAGTGGTGATGACTTCAGTGTGTAGTGAGTGTTTAGGACTTAGGTTTTTTTTTTTGCTCACACTTTCGTTAAACACATCGATTTTTTTTTATTCTTTTTTTAAAATAATCATTTCATAGTTTAAATGCTGCGTTTAACGTTTTCACAAAATTAAAATAATACTTTTAATTTTAGTCAAACACGGTTAATATAAGATTTCTATCATAATGTCTGTGACTGAGTAAATTTCTATCATACATGTATCATAACTTATTGATATACAACAATTCTATCATGAGTACATCATTAATTGTTTGACAGACCTTAATTCTATCACAAATCCATCATTCTTATATGAGAACATCATTTACGTAATAAAGCCAAAGTGGCAGTCATCTATTGCCAGTTTGTTTTTTGTAATGAATATTTTACAAGTTTATTTGTTTTTTTACGATTTTTCTATATCAAAAACAGGTTATAAATTTGTTATTAAATCACGGTGAGTTAAAAAAAATAATTTAAAAGTCAGGTAAACATTTCACCATTAGAATTACATCTCTATAAATATTAGGTGCAAAGCAAAGTTCTTCCATATGATATACATAGATTTTTTTCATCAAAAAATCATTCAGCTAAATTTTTATCCCATAACAAATGGAGAAAGCCTCGTTTAAATTAATTTTTTCGTCATCGTCTTGTTTGTTGCATATGGTTCGTTAATGTCTCAATCTCTCTCTATATATATGTTAATTAGGAGCACATTTCATATTTTATTTCATTTCTTCAGGATCATAAATTATTAATTCCAAACAAAGAAATTTAATTCATTTGTAGGGCCCTCAATCTTTGAGTTACCAAGTGTTGAAGCCTACACCGGAGGGTTACTAATTCGTTGTACCCAAGATTCTGATTGTGTGAGACATTGTCCATCTAAAAATGGATTTTGCTGTAAAGACGAAAACAAACAAACTTGACCTAAAGGCATTTGCTTTTGTACTCCACCTAAATCACTATAAGCTATGATTTAATTATGAATGTACCTTATATGTGATAAGAAATAAAGTTATATAACAAATATATTAATAATTGAAATTTACCTGGAATAGATGTGATAAGAAATAAAGTTATATAACAAATATATTAATAATTGAAATTTACTTGGAATAGAAGCATTTCACGTCATCTATTCATGTCAATAAATAAAAAGTGATTTTGAGAAGTTAAAGCTAGTTATGGTGTTTGATAAAATTTTATAATTTTTTTAAATAAAATCACCAAATCCTATAATATATTTTTAAAAGAAAGGAAGTAGTGGCTTTCCAAAGTCCAATTTAATATATCGAGCACATTTGAATCTAGACATATTTGATTTGTTGGGTGTTTTAGAAGATGAAGAAGAAATAGGCAGCTGATCGCTTTTAGATCTTACACAGCAATACTTGAAACCAATGATGCAAATTTAAATTTTAAGAAACAACCATGTTAAAATGAGAGACATATTTAAGCCAAAACTAGGGGCTATTGATCTTTAAACCTCTTCTTCATAATTGAAACACCATGCCAAGATAACTCTTTAAAGGACAAAATTTCAAAACCCAAAATTGTTATACTTGCTCTAAGACTTCTCCTGCAACTTGAAGCAAATCCCAATTGAGTGTTGCCCACTCTAATGGGATAAATTGTTACATTTTTTCTAGGCATGAAATGGTATTTTTATGGAACTCTAAAAGATCTCGAGAGTTTGTGTTGGTAGAGATATTTGAGTCATCTTTCTGTATGAAGTTTATGTGTAGTGAACTAGTTTAAGTTTAAATATTCAAAAAAACCTGCAAAATATTTACAATCTTCTTTCAAATAGCAAAGAAAAAAGTGCATGGTTGATCTTGATGGTACCCGCTTAATGAAAGACTACAAATACTAGACCAATGTTCTTCTCATCAAATCAGGTGATGCATTTGAAAAGTACTTCATGTTAGTGATATGCCCTAAAGGGCGATCGAATAGTGTTTGCTTTTAGGGAATTATTGTATTTGATTATCATTTTGATATTTATAAAATGGCAAAGTTATCAACATTCATATATTAACTTAATGAATATAGTATAAGAAGTAAATGAGTAAAGGAACACATTCTCGAGTTTGTCGAGAATATGAAATGTGTATCATTTGTTCTATACTTCTAAAATAGTTCGTAGTGGTGAATTTGTTATGAGTTTTTATGGTATGTGATAATAAAATAGATGGTGAGTTTCATATCATTGACATGAGATGTCAACTCAAACAAATAGGTACTTGTTGCGAGAACAAGTTTACTGAACTTGACCAAATAATAATAACTCATGTGGTTTAGAGTGTTAATGGCTTATTATACATTGTGATAGATACTATGTTTAATAATAGTGTTTAGACTTGAGGCATTAAAAATATCTTCTACATAGACATTTCTGATATGTGAAAGCATAAGGATTGATTCATAATCAAGGAAGAGATCTAGCAATAGCTGTCATGGTTGGTTATGTATAGAGACAAGTGTATGACTAATACGAAATTCATCACTTTGTAATAAACAAAAAGGATATCCCTATAAGATCATATGAATTGGCATGAGAAATCCTTGGCCAAGGTGAAATATATTTGAAGGAGTTCAAATTATCTTTTTCATGTCAAGTTTATTTAGATTTATTTTTGAAATAAAGCATAAATGCTTAACACATTAAACCATAAGCCATACTTTTCTCTGGACATGGAAGATAAAGAGACCAAGACATAAAGAAACAATGGAATAGTTTCTATAGATCCAACAATCACTATAAGAAAAATGGCCTTTACCAACACTTGTCTTGTGACACTTTATTAAAAAGTATTAGTAATTACATGCATTTGGGATATTTTTCATGTTTAACAAATAAGTATCACAAATTCCCAATACTATAGTATCTCGTAAATTAAGTATCGAGATATATGACATTAAGGTATCGGTAATTAAAAAAAATAAAATTTTAATTTTGTATCCACTAGGAGTCAAATTGTAGACTCTTAAGCTTTAGCTTTCTAATTTTAAACATTAAACCACTAGACCAAAAGTTGCATTTTTACTTAATAAGCAGTAATTATTAAAAATTAAATTAAATTATCTAAAAACTATGTCGTTTTAACGAGATGCACATGGAAACCTAAAATCTAAATTTTTTTATGGGTAAAAAATCTATCCCAGCCACTTTCTTCTCTAAACCGAAGCTCTTCTCTCTCTTCCTCTCTCTCTCTCTCTAACAATGATCTATCTCACAAACCGCTAATATAAACCTTCAAAGCCGCCATCCTTGAGTTAAAATACCTCTGGAAAGAAGCCTAGAAAGTGTTGTGAAGAACTTGGCCAAAGTTAGGGTTTGAAAATCTGATTCAAAAAATTAGGGCTTTTCTCGTTGGGCCTATTTTATTGTTTTAATGTTGTGTTTAGAGAGAATGATTACGTCGTCGTCGCCAGCTAATTAGACGAAACCAATGTCAATTGTGGGATCCATAGAGGCTAACATACAAAGAACTCATGACTTAGAAAAGGTTTTGTTTTATCTTCATTTATAATTACCTTTTTTTTATATATGAAACCTTGATTTTGATTTCCTTCAGGGTTGAAGTTTTCGTTGAAGCTAGGCTTTATGAAAGCAAAGAAGAAGCAACAAAGAGAAAAAAAAGTTCTCAGTCGAATTAATCAGGCAATAATTTTTTTTTTAAATTATTAGTGATTTTGAAACTAAGATGACTTCTTGTGATTTTTTTTTATCAGTTGGTTCATTGTTCATTTTGTAATTTGGTTATGAATTAAGGTTGTTTGAGTTTTGTTGGTTATTTTAGAGATTTTATTTTGTTAGAGAATTTAGTGATGAACTAGAAAATTAGAATAATTGATTCAAGATGGCAATTAGAGATGGCCAATGGGCCGTGCCGTGCCTAGCCTAGGCCTATCAAAGGAAGCCCACACATGCTCGTGCTCGTGCTTGTGTCATGCCATGCCCAATATTCATTTCGTGCCATGACGTGCTGTGCTAACTCGGCAAACGTGTCGTGCCCACACGTGCTCGTGCCCACTTGTGCCGTGTCCACACGTGCTCGTGCTCGTGCTCGTGCCCACACGTGCTCGTGCTCGTGCTCGTGCCCACACGTGCTCCTGCTCGTGCCCACTCGTGTCCTGCCTATATGTGCTCGTGCTCGTGCTCATGCCCACTCGTGCCGTGTCCACTCGTGCTCGTGCTCATGCCCACTAAGCTTTTTTCTTTTTTTATTTTTTTAAGAGTGCATGCCAAGTTGTTGTCTTATTTTTTTCAATCTTATGTACTTTTTTTGGATCCATGTGCCTTTATTTAAATTTAATAGATTAAAAAATTCAAAATTCAAGTCCATATTCAATAATAATAAATTAATAATAATAAGATAATGTAATATTAGTTGCTAAGTTTGATTCTATGGTATTAAAATTCTTCTTTAGTACTTAACAATAACAACAATAATAATTTTTTTAAGAGTTAACTTAATTGTTAACTTGTATGGAATTACGTAAATTCATATATCATAGTTTATAATAATATTAATACATATTTATAAAATCATGATATTTATAATTTTATTTATTAAAATCATGATATCAATTATTTATTTAATAAATTATAAACATAAATCAATTATAATTTTTTTGAAATTAAGAATTAAATAAATTTAAAAAACTTGAGCCAATAAAATATATCAAAAGATTCAATTTCAAGTTATTTATAAAATCATAAAATTTTAATTTTACTTTCATTAAAAAATGAAATGTGCTTATTATGTGTTTTTTTGCGTGCCGTATTTTGGCTCATCTCTAATCGTGCCATGCTTTTAAGGTCCACATGCCTAAAATCTAAGCCCGACACGGCCCACGTGCGTGCCGCATGCTTTACTGAAACGTGCTCGTGCCGTGCCGTGCCTTGCGCCGCCCGGCCCATTGGCCACCTCTAATGGCAATGATGATTGGTTTTCTTTGTTTTAGTCTAAGCGTCGGAGTGTTAGTTATAAGCAAGTATAGTATTCCTCTAGGTGATATAATTTCAAATCTAGATTGTCATTTGGCCTTTATGTGTAGATAATTCATTATGCTTTGTGATTTTTTAGCCTTCTATGACATGATAAGTGGATTTGGGGAAACTTATTTTTGTGTTAAATTGATGAAAATAAAAATTACTTTCCATTTAATTCATTCAAATAATTGTTGGTATTGGTCCCAAACTGTCAATTAAAAAGAGCCTAGATTCATGTCGCAATAAACTCTTTTTTCTTTCTAAATATTCTTAATAATATATTTAGATAAGAGTTGTCTTTTCTCATGTTAGTAGTTTGTGGGTGGAGTTTTCTTCTCCCTCGTTAAATTGTTGTTAAGCTACTATTTTTAGCAATTTGTAAGAGTTAAATATGTTTTTAATATATATTTGAATGAGAGTTGTCTTTTCTCTTATTAGTTTGTGCATGGAGCTGACTTCTTCCTCATAGTTCCCATTGCCTTCTAATTATAGATATATTAGTTGTATTATATATATCATAGGAAAAAAAGTAATCCAAATGGTCTACGTGTGCAAAGAAAGGATTATAAGCCAATATTCATAAAAATAACCATTCCATAATTGGATTATAAATTATAAAGTTTAAATTAATAGATTTCACAATAATTTAGATACAACCATAACTGTAATTGTGGGGAATAAATTAGGATAAACATCATCTCAATGCTTGTAATTCAAAAAAAATCTAATTTTTTTTTAAAAAGCTAATACATTTTAAAATTTAAATGTTGTACTTGAAAGAATGGCAAAAACACAATTGGAGTACTCAAAAAATAATGGAAGTAATGGTCACTAACGAATCTTTCAGTAGATGTATACACAGGGTCCAGCTTTGAAACGTAGCTTGGAATCTTGGAGACTTTTCACTTTACTGGCTCTTTTCTTCTTAGTCAATTAAAATAAAATAATTAAATTAAATTAAATTAAAAACGAACACAGATAGGAAAAGCAGAAACCATTTCTGGTTATGAAAAGGAAAAGCAAAGAAGCTTCAAGTTTTAGACTCACTCAGTTTCCTTAATCTCAACTTTTCACTTTCCTTGACGGTGCTTCCTTTCTCCCTCATTGTTTCTGTTTCATTATTTTTTTAATTTTAATTATGTATCTCAAGCTAAATTTAATGGTAATTAAGTCATTTTTTATTCTCATTAAATCAAGTATTGTTTTGATGTTTGAGTTTTATGCTGCGAATGTGGAATTTTCAAATGAAATTGCAAATGTCGTGATTTTTCAGTTTTTTTCTACTGCACACTATATCACTTTGCTCTGCTTTCATTTTTAGTTTAAATTTGTGATTTCCATTGCATTGAGTGAATAGACTTAAAAGTATATATGTATTTGAATTATGCGATGCAATGTACTATATGAACTATTTTTATTATCCTAGTAATATTCTGTTGAATGATTTATGTATATTTAGTAAAGATACAAATATCCACAAGCTTACTCGGTTCGGTGTTCCTATTCTAAAAAACTTGGAATCCAACTGCCACTGTTTCTAGTTGAAGATATGTGAGACATGATGGTTTTAAACATAGAAATTAGCCAAAAATGCAAAAATGACAAAAGTCTATTTCTGTTAACCATTGTTTCTCTAATGGTTGGAAATTGATAGGCAATTTTTTTATTTTTTCTTTTTCCATGTACTTATATGTAGATTTGGTCAATATGTTTCAAGTGTTTCTTCCTCAACTTCACTAGTATCCTAACCCATTTATTGATGGAGAATAAAGAAGCTGGTGGTGTGATAACTCAATTGCACTATTTATGTTGAAAGAGTGAAAGCAGTCATCCTTCTCATTTTAGCTTTTAGAAATGTTAAATTTAACTACAAGTAGTAGGCATATGATTGGGTGGTAGAAATTTTTATATATTGAATTTAGATTATTTAGTTATAAGGGTGAATTATCTCATATCTTGTTTCTTAAAGTATTTGGAATTTGTAATAGATAATAATAATATTTAAATATGAAATAAAAGATTTTATAATATAAATCGAGTTTCTTTTTGGTTGCTTTGCGGTGCCTTTTAGTTCTATCAGTCAATCAATAGGCAATGAGCCAATTCAAGTTTTAATTTTTTTAAATAAATAAAACAGTGATACTATGGTAACAATAATCTTGATGCTAATTTAATATCAATAATTACTAACACCATATGTGATAATATTGCTTTGATACTATAGTAACAATAATTATCGACACCATAATCGTGACACTACAAATAAGTGTCACTATTTTTTTGACTTTAGCCAGACATTCGACACAATTAACAAGTGTCACTGAAAGTAATTACTGACACTATTCTAATATAAGTAAAGACTATTTTTCTAGTAGTGAATTCTTGTTATTTGGATGGTTGTAAAATACTGCTATGTGTCACTCATGACTTACAGAAACCTTAAGATCATTATTAGTAAAATGTATTAGCAATACATCTTAAGGTCATTAGAAAAGCTCTAATTGATGACTAAAGAGTTTAGCATCATTTTATGAATAAAGAGTGATCGTTAAAATAATTCTACTATCTTATAACAAAGAACTAAAAAGGTCACATACCTAATAGAAATGAAAAAAGAATTACTAGAAAATGAGAAGTTAAATTTCCTAATTTTAGGAAAATCGGTATTTATATTATAATTCATTAAGAATGAATATATATATCTTAAATATAAAATTTTGATGTTTCATAAATAGTTTAAGGAACAAAATAAATTTCATAAATCATCAATCAAACATTAGATATAGATCAAGCATGTTAGATGACCATATTGGACATGTTTCGGTTCATAAATGATTATGGACTTCTAGACCAATTTTGGGTTTAGAATTTTAGGATTTTATTGGACCTAATATAGATTAGGAAAAAAAAAAGAAAATGTCACAAAAGGAGCCCATAATTAACCATTTGATTTGCTCAAAATAAGCTTAATTAATTAAAGACAAAATTAATTAATTAGGCTATTTATTTATTCAAAATTAATTTAATTAAATATATTATTAGAGTGATAAGATCACATCTAATAAAGAATGACTTAGTGGGTGTGTCTAACTTATTATAATGTTTGGTGTCATTATTGAAAAAATAATGATGACTTTATTTAGCAGAATAAATGATGATGAACTAGCATGAAGTTGATCCGAGATTTTTAGAGCTTCCGCCATTCTTTTTAATTTTAATGTACAAAAATTACATTTTCAGGAACTTCATGGACAAATGTTATCCTTCATGCAACATTGGATGTACGTTGAGTTCACATAAATATGTTAAACTTATCGAGATACATACTTATGTTGAGCTCAAATAAGTTAATTTGGTTATCAGATGAAGACATCTCATAGGAAACGTATACTTTCTGGAGCTTGAGGACCAAACAATTGAAGAGGTTCTGTATCTGCTATAACCATGCTAGGGTCCCAAACGCAACCCAAGGATGTGTTCGTTTTGGGTGTTAAATGTGTTAAGTGGTATTGGTTAATTTTGGCAGCCAATAAAGTGGTACCACAAATCTTAATGAGTAAGGACGCTCTGGATTCCTTAAGCATTAGAGACGACACATTTCTTGAATCACAACAACTCTTTTAATCATAAAAATATCTAAGCTTAAAGAGAGAAATTGGGACCATCATATTCATTTTCAACATGACTAGGTTTTAGGATTTGTCCCCACAACCCCTCCCCCATAAAAAATAGCCCACGCTGTCTCTTAATATTGATGTGACGTAGCCTCCACTATGTTTATGTCAGCTCACGCTATCCATCAATGGACTTTCTGTAACTTAGTAGCCCCTTCATCACGCAAGTCCAAGTGGTTACTTGTCAATTAAAGAGAGAACAAAATAAATAGTGGTCCCAGGAAAATCATGGGGCATGAATGATCCAGCCAGGTTACCAAAATGTAAATAGCAATAACTCACGTTATGTTCTCTATAGCTTGAGAGCAATACAAGCTTTTGGGTCATCGTTCCTATTACGCATTATCCATTTGACCAAAAGCGAAGATCTGAACAAAGAAATAACTATTAGCCAAATTCATAAGTACATAATTGATTGGCCAATTATCTGATGTGTACACATAAATTCCACGTAGTACATCATATTATCCAAGGCTATGAAAATTTTAATAAATACAATGTTGTCACTTTTTATAATTGATTGCTTTGCTTGATTTGATCAATTTTTTATATTTTTACAAATTATAGTGCAGCAAGAAATCGAATTTTATTCAACCCATAATTGCTAATGTGGTGAATGTTGTTGGAGGCACGTTTAATTTTTCTTTTCCAACTTTTTACACCCAATGATCCCTGTAATCATGCCAAGTTATCAGCATTTTTCACATTTTCTATATCCTCACAAGTATTTTGCATTCTAATAAATGTAACTCTACTAATAAATTCTCACCACAATAAATTTTTTTCTTATTATTTCTCACGTATCACCTATTAGAAAAGAAAATTACAGATTAACAATTTTGAGCACTTTTAACTATAATTAATTTAAATGTATGTATATTTTTTAGTTCAGTATGCATGATTTATTCATTCAAAAATTTGTACAGAAAAACTGCAATTAGAGTTGAGTGAGAGAAATTGAAAAATAAGAAAAGGATATGTTGGTAAAGTAAGTCTTGAAAGAAAAGAGGTTTTAGAAGGAAAATTACAGGGTGCTGATGGTGTCTCTATTCATTTTATTGTGAACGGTCAACATTCGCAATTGAAACGCCCGAAATCTGTTTTGAGCTTTAAAATTGGAATAAAAATGGCCAATTGAGTAATGAATACTCTCCGCTGGAAACGTCAATCAAAGAGCTCATGCACAGGAATTCGCACTTACTGTAAACCATATTTTAAGGGAGGCAAATTTTGCTGCAGACTCAATTGCGAATTACGTTGCCGACCTTCCTATTGGTCTTCAGAAATTGAGTAGTCCCCCGGCTAGTGTCACTCTTTTTCTTCTTCATGATATGTAGGGGTGACTTACCCCGCTTAGTTTCTTTTTAGTTCTTTTGTAAAAGCCCTTATATTAAAAAAAAAAATTGGCCAATTGAGTAATAAGATTTCACATCCTCAATCCATCTTTTGTCAGTCCCTACTTTCAATCGTTTATTTTAAAATCACTCTTCTTAAAAATTTTAATTATTATATTTCTATTTTTTTCTCAGCACAGACGGATCTATGCGTGGACTAGAGACCGGTCTAGTCCACGAAAAATCGTTTATCTCCCTTATGTTTTTATTAATTTATTAATATAATAGAATTTTATTTTTTTCATATACGTCCCTAATTCAATTACCCTTATATTTTCATCAATTTAATATAACAATAGAGTTTTTATTTTATAATCAAATATGTCCCTAACTCAATTACCCTTTTGTTTTCATCAATTTCATATAATAACAGAGTTTTTATTTTATTTACAAATATGTCCCTCATTCAATTATATTATTTTCAATTGAAATTAGTGACTTATTTTATAAAATAATTAAATTAAATATTTATCAAATAGATTGTAAATATTAGGGAGATAAAATTTTATTATTGCTTTAATTTATTTTAAAAAACTTCTAATTAAAAAAATAGTATGTCAATGTAATATAATACATCAATGGTATTAAAAATACTTATAAACACTATACAGTAACAATTATCAACATTTTCATAATTTTTCTATAAGAATTTTCAGACTTTATTTTTTAGTTCTATTAACTAGGAGGACAAGTTAAAAAATAAAATTTTAATATTTTAAAGAGCTTTTGATAGAAGGATTATCAACATCTAGATTTTTAAAAAGAGTTAAAGCACCTAACAAAGAAACAACTGCATTCAAGTGCCTTTTTGCTGAATTGAGTTTAGTTTATTATTAAAACTTTTAACTAAAAATACTTTTATAATTTGAATGGATAAATAAATTTTAATTGTTTAATTTATTAAACCTGTAATTTAGTACTTGATTTCAAACATAAAAGTTTTACTTGTAATTTTCAATTGATTGTAATTACATATATTAATCTATTTTAGTTTAGAATTCTTAATTGATTTCTTAATCCTTATATAATTACATGTTATTATAGGTTGCAATGTTAGATTCCATAATTGAAAAATACTATTTTTTTATTTAAATTGTCTTTTTTTCTACTCTTTTTCTATAATTATTTTTGTTTATAGTACATATTTATGGGGATAGAATTCTTAGTGTTCTCCCTTATTTAATATACTTCTTTGTACTTATAAATTTGTATGTTTGCTTCAAAATATAAATTTTAAAATTTAGCCTAGGGTAATAATAAATCCTGAGTCCACCCCTATTTCTCACTCTTAGAGAGAAAATTGGTGGGTTCAAATAGCCCCACCTTTTAATTAAATAATATATACTATAAAAATACTCATTCATTAAATTACTATTAAGGACAAATGAAAAATCAGTATAATTTATAATTTTTTTCTCTATCCAGTTCCTTTTTTCTCCTAATTCCTCAATTTAACTGTAGATAATTCAAACTTTTTCTTCCAATATCAAATTAAACATTGATACTTGGTTCTCAATTTCTCCAAATTAGTTTCAGAAATGACTATTAGAAATTAGGAAATAAAAACTATCATAAAAGAATGAATATCAATCAACTTTTACTAGGTATGAAAACCATAAAAGTTTATTTGGTTTTCATATTTATCCGTAAAACCACAAATCTAGGATGAACAAAAGGAAAAAAATAGTAATAGTATGAAAGAAATTGAGTTTGATTTACTAAGAAAGGAAAAGAATCAATGGCCAAAGGATGAAACTAAGATTTCATTATGCATAATTTGATAATAAAGAGAGAAAATATAAATATTTAAGTAGAGGGAAAAAAATAAGTGAAGATTAATTTTGAGATTTTTAATTTGAACAATTAATATCTTTTAGGCAGATATAGAGCGGAATTTGGTGGGTTTGAATAACCCATGTGGTACAAAGTGTATTTTTATGGTTTAAATATCCTCACCCTTTAATTATTTTTTTTTGTAAGGATAAAACTGACACTTCGACTTTCTATTAAAATTTTCTTAATAGTCAACTATTTTCAAGGATAGAACTATAAAAATTTAGAAGGAAATTATCAGTCATCTATTTTTAAATTACTCTGTTTTTTTTTTTAAAAAAACTACAATAGTTTGAATTTGTTCAGTTTTTTTTTCAGCCTGAATTTATAATTTCTATCAACCGTTGAGCAAAAAGACAAAATTATTGTGATACAAGACCAACTTTTTTATTCATATTTGTTTCTATTTTGTTATTTTTTTAGGGCAATTCTATCTTTTTGATGGACAAGTGATGCAAATTATAAACTTAGGATGGAAAATGACACAAATTAAATTTTTTTAATATTTTTAAAAACAGAGCAATTTAAGGTGGATGGTTGGTAATTTCTCAAAATTATAATAATCAAAACCTGTGTGTCAAACTTTAGAAATATTTGTCTTTTTTTTTAATTTTTAACAAACAAAATGGACTGAAATGAACTTAAATCAGAAGAAGATAAAACAAAGGGTTACTTACCCTAGTCGCAACAAAATTTTTCCCATATAAATTCAGGATTGGGACTTATGGAGTTTTATAACTCAAATTATTTGAGAATGGGCTCTTGGTTATTAAGTTTTGCCACTCAGTAATTTGTTTGATGAATTTAGCATACTTTCATCCCAACTGTGCTTCAATATTTTAGTGTATGGTGTACGATTCTAGTTTTGAGTTCCACCAATATCATAGGAATTGAATTGTTTCAACTCTTGTCCGTTTCCCTCTCAAAAAAACTCCTGTAAATCTTTCAAATTGTTGCTTTGATAAGCCAAGAAGATCTCAACGGCTACCCGTGCCGAATCGCAAATATGTGGGCTAAAAGAAGCGTGTACGAGATGCATGCATACGTGGTTTGCATGAATTAGGTTTGCATGCATGGATAGATGATGTGATTAAGTTCTGGATTGTTTGCATGAATAAGTTTTGCATGCATGGAGACGTGGCTAAGTTGTAGACTAGATGAATGCAAACGTGGGAAAGAGGTTTGCACGCATGTGTAGAAGACTTGACAACGCGACCGAGTAGTGAGGTTGAGTTGTGCGTGAAGACTTGGTCTAGTGTGATTACATTATTAATTATTGTATTTTGTACGTAAATTGAGTCTGTTTGGAGTCGGTTGCTTGAGTGACTAATGTAGGAGTTGGTGTCGTAAGTTGAGAAAAATAGTTATTTTATTGTATTTAAATTTCATTGGAAACATTAATAAAATTCAAGCAAAATAGTTTGCTAATTGTTGTGGTTTGTTCTCACCCAAAGAGAACCTTGTGTATTGTATAAGTATAGTTCTGATTGGGACCTATCATGCTTGTACGTATGTAGTTTCTGTTTTAATTATATGTAGTGTCAGCTATATTGAAGGGTACAATGATGCTGGCGAGGCATTGAGGTTTTGACGTAACGGGAAGCTGCATGTTGATGGTCTGCTTTTGATTGGGAAGCTTCAAGCTGACTGAACAATGTATTATTATTAGCTGCTTATTAGACAAGTATTAGTTTTAGTTGATTGATGGGATTTGAATAAATGGGCCTCCGCTTCAGCTATTTATTACTTAAGCTCTCTCATACCAATCAGGGGCGGATCCAACACTTTATATTACCCTGTACTAAATTAAAAATTTTATATTCTTAAGTGAGCACAAACATATATAGAAATAAAATAAAAACTCTATCCTTATATAAAATTAATCAAAACATAAGGGGTTTGATACCAATTGTAACTTAAAGAGGTGAAATTAGGTTCGCATTATATCGTTTGCGTTTATGGCCGATGACTGCCAACTTGTGGTATACTCGCAACTTGTAAATGTTAATGCAAAGATAGAAAATATTAGTAAAATACAGCTGCAACTCATTCATCAAATAACAAATACAGTGATACAACCTTCCACATTCAGTTGGATCAACCGGCACATTTACAAGAAGGGCAGCCCATCGATGAGTCCCATTATGAGCAGCCCATGAAGGAAGCCGCAACACAGGTTGAAGTAGCAGCAGCTCGTAAGGAACGATACACAGCCAGAAGAGTGAGAAGACCCCCTGGGTGGTTTAAGGATTATGTCGTGTAGTGCAATTGATAGGGCCCTATATTCGTTGGATTATTTTGCTGTCATATTTTCTGTTACAAGTTGTTGCTGAGCTGTATTTTTTTAACGCCAAAAGACAGGAATATATGTAGAGGATAACGAATTCGTGAAAAGGCATCTGAAATGAACCATTTCCTTTTAACTTTCTCGATTCTTCTCTCATTCTCAGCCTCTCTTTCCACTCTTGCTCTTCTTCTTTGAATTTCTTTTGGAGTCAGCCCTCACTCGAAGAGTGCAAGTTTAATTGATACATCCTTGGTTGCAGAGAGGTGTATCATACAACCAATTGATAGCCGTACACCGGCATCGATGGCCCCTTCAATCCCAACTGGCAACTGTAGCCTGCAGGCCAATTTAAGACAGCGACATACCCTCGCCACCAACAAACTTGCTGCTCTCCCTCAGCCAATGACTCCGCACACCCTACGACATACAACTAGGATTGAAGGTGAGAAAAACAAATAAGAAGAAGAAGAAGCAGGAAACATGAAAAAGAAGAAGTAAGGATAAGAAGAAGGAATGCGGGTTGCATCGTAATCATGTGGCTACTGTTTCACGTAATAGCCCTTTCCATTGATGCACGCCAAATAGAAGATTGACAATATTTTGCCCTATTCATGATTTCCATGGTAAACTTGCATGCATAATATCTAAACACATAGACAACAATCAGATATCACATAGACAGCAATCAGGATGCTGTAAATCCGACATCCAAGATCAAGAAGATTGACAAATAGAGTTATCTCAAAATAAAATTAATTGAATTAGAGCAAACTCCAGGGTGCTTCAAGAGAGAGTTGAGAAAAAATCAAACAACTCAATAAAGATTTGGCAAACATATACACGTATGGCAAATTTCTTATAAGCATTTCTTTAAAATTCATAGAATAACACCGTGTAATCTGAAGAACTTTGAATCATGGTTCCAAGGAGTTGAAAACAGCCTTCTGGCCTTTTAATGCAAACTACGTACGTGGAGACTATGCCTGACAACTTCTCCTTTTCACCTCTATCTAGAGAATTTAGGATTCAACTGTCAGCAGAAAAGAAAAGTAAAGTGAACAACTAAATGATAAAATTTATGATATCCATCAATGATCACAGAGAAGTAGAAACTAAAACAAATTAGAATTGGTCTCTCATTATTCAGGAAGATAAGATAAGCAAGAAGTCGGAGCTAGGGACAACAAATATTAGGGAAGGGTAAAGGAGATACTTACAGCTAGGAGTATTTGCAACATCTTGTTAACATCATTCAACAAGCAGGACATTCAACCCCTAAATCATCTATACGATTAATAACATGATTGTTGGTTTTTTTTTTTTTTTTATCTTAACCACGAGGTATCCTGGGGAGGGCCCCAAATGTGGGAAGCACCTTTAAACCCGTACCACAACCTGGACTAAAGTCCCCGCTCGAACCGGGAGGCACTGTGTTCTCTCAACAAAGCGACTTTCTGCGACTGCGATCTGGAGAGCAAACCCAATCAAGCCACTTAAGGGGACTCCATTGCCAGTGGAGCCAATACTTTGTTGGTTGATTATTGGTTTTTTGAATACGTTAGAAGTTTGTCGACTTGATAGCAGAGCCTAAGTGGGAAGATTTATCATTGGGTTTGTTTTAAGAATTTGATATTAACATGTTGCAACTTTATTTATTTTGTTGCGATTTTTCTATATCAGCACCAAGTGGTAAACGAATTTGTTATTAAATCACGGCGGGAAAAAGGAAACAACATAACTTAATAGTTAGGCAACCATTCCACCGTTAGCATTACATCTTTATAAGTGTTAGCATTACATCTCTATAAATATTACGTGAAAAGCAAGGTTCTTCCATAGAATATTCATAGATACTTTTTTTTTTTGGTGTTGAGTATTAGAAAATGTATGTTTATAAAGGAAAAAATCGTCATTTTACACTTCAAGTCTCACTAACATCTCTAATTTTATTCCCTTATTATTTAATTATGAGTGTTTTGTTTTAATTAAGTATTTTATGTATTTTAAGGGCATCATGGTCATTTCACAATGAAAGAGATATCGGATAGCAAAATGGACGTCACTTTTGAACTCAGGACAGTCGAAAACCTTAAGATGAGCATAAAAAAAAAAAATGTACTTTCACACGTGCGGCACTATAAGTGTTAGCATTACATCTCTATAAATATTACGTGAAAAGCAAGGTTCTTCCATAGAATATTCATAGATACTTTTTTTTCTTGGTGTTGAGTATTAGAAAATGTATGTTTATAAAGGAAAAAAATCGTCATTTTACACTTCAAGTCTCACTAACATCTCTAATTTTATTCCCTTATTATTTAATTATGAGTGTTTTGTTTTAATTAAGTATTTTATGTATTTTAAGGGCATCATGGTCATTTCACGGTGAACGAGATATCGGATAGCAAAATGGACGTCACTTTTGAACTCGGATAGTCGAAAACCTTAAGAGATGAGCATAAAAGAAAAAATGACACTGTTCACACGTACGGCACTATTCACATGTATTGCATTTTATGGATACTTTTATGATAATCTTGTTCATACCGCTTCACTGTTCAAACCGTATTCTTTCAAACCGCGTACTGTTGACTGATGACGTGGTGTAATCCTGTGCGTCCAAACTGTTTTTAATCCGATGACCATGATTTACTCAATGTATCTATAAAAAGGGGGTCTCTTCCCCCTAATTTGATACCCCTGAATCTATTTTTTAGCTTAGTTTTCTGTAATTCTTTCTCCATCTTGTATTTTCTACGTATTTTAATAAATTTCCATTTTACCCTAAGTTCAATTATGAGTAACTAATTTTCTTTCAAGCTTGAGTTGAAGGTGAAGTCTCAACATGTGTTATGAGTTTTATTTGGTAAATTTATTTTCTCTTCCCCTCTAATTTCTGTGGAGGTTTTGACTTTTTGTCGATAAATAATAATAATCTTGTCTAGTTACCACCCCGGTTTCACCAGCACCCTAGTATAAGGTTATTATTATTTGACACGATAAGACCTTAGCACCATATTGATTAGAGTGTGGTTCATGAGGTGTGGATTCCCCTCTCATGATTTAATTGGTATTAATATGGAATATTTAGCCCATGGTGCATGTTGATACAGATCCAGATACTCAAGCACTTTATTATAATAGTTCCCAATTCAATTTAATTCTGTTATTCCAATTTAAATTCTAGCATCCTTTAAATCAATTTCCTCACAAATCCAACCAGCCACTTACAAAATTAATTCTACACACAATTAAAATCCACCTCCTCGTGGATCGACACTCAACACCATTGATTGATCTTTCTACAATAGATTAGATTCGTACACTTGCGAGTTCAACAAAATTTGCACAACAAGTTTTTGGCGCGTTGCTTGAGGAGGTAAGTATTTTAATTTGTAGAATTAATTTTTTGGTAAGTAATTTATTATTATTATTATTATTTTAGTTGTTTCCTTGTATTTTTTTTTTTAAAAAAGAAGTGAATTTACATTTTTAGGTAAGAATTTCTTTTTCTCTTCTTTAAATTTCTGCATTTTAATTTTCAAGTTATTCTTCTTTATAATTTTTCATTTATCTTGTTAATTTATTTTAATTTTAGTTAATTTCACGTATTTGTTTTAGTGTGTTTTTTTTTATAGAAAGGTTGTAACAGCGCAATAAGGTTAGTATTGTAATTTCTCCTTCTTCTTTATTTTTATTTATTTTGTTCTCATTTTTATTTTCTTTGCATGCATGGTCGTAGGTCATTATTACCTAATCTTGAACCTATAGACCTTGAATTAGAAAGAACACTTCGCACACACAAACACATTGCACTTAAAGAAAAAATTGAAATGGAATTGCAACAACCAGAACCACTGGAGGGCCATTTAAGGACTACTTCAGTCCCTTACCTAATTTGAGTACATCATGCATAAGATACCCAAATGTAGCTGCTAGGAATTTTGAGTTAAAATCTAATGTGCTAAATTGTCTCCCAACATTCTATGGCCTAGAAAATGAGGATCCATATAATCATCTAAATGATTTTCATACTATTTGTCAAACTTTTAAATATGAGAATTTTTCAGACGATGATGTTAAACTTAGATTATTCCCATTTTCTTTAAAGGATAGAGCTCATTCATGGTTCAATACATTGCCTGTTAATAGCATTACATCATGGGAACAAATGGTAACGAAATTTTAAATAAATATTTCCCGGTGCATAAAACCAATGGTATTCGCATGGAAATCTCGAGTTTACTTACAGATAAGACGAGCAGTTTTTCGAAGTATGGGAGCAATTCAATGGGCTACTCTTAAATTGTCCACATCATGGGTATGAAAAATGGCACTAATGCCAATAAGTTTTAGAGGGATTATTGTCGCATGTGCAAGAATGGCTAATGGCAACAAGTGAAGGAGAGCTAATGTCAAAAAGTACATCAGAGATTTGGGAGTTTTTCAAATGACCACCGATAATTCCCAACAGCGGAGTCGATCTCTCAGGAATACTAGAAGAATTAAAGGAGTGAATGAGGTTCACACTGCCGAGTCTGGTTCGGGAATCAAAGAAGTCAAAGAGATGGTTGAAGGCCTTTTTCGACAAATAGTATCGTTGACGACCGCTTTGAATCAACAGCCACATGACCATGACTCATATTCGAGATCAAGCCAATGCCATAGATGTGATGAGAAAGCCATCAAACTACAACTCTTACTCCAATATATATAATCCTGGATGGAGAGACCATCCCAATTTTTCATGGTCTCAAGGATTCCAACAAAATGGACCAAAGACTCTAGCGCCACCAATGCAACCAATTCCTCAAGTTCCTCAAGCCTCTCAAATACCATTTAGACCATACAATCGAATCGAATTACTCTCAACCCAGGACCATGGGAGGATTCATTGCAAAATTTCAAGAATGTTACTCAAGGTACAATCGAGCAACGAGAACCGCACCATTGATGGACTACGGAATGAGATGAGAGCAGGCTTCAACTCACAAGCCCAATCGGTTTTAAGCCTCGAGAAGATGGTGGGACAGCTTACCTCTTCAAAGCAAACTTTAGTAATGATGTTGAAAAAGGTAAATTTTCAAGTCAACCAAAGTGCCTAATCCTAAATGAGTACATGAAGCAACTACCATTCACCACAACAACATGGAGAGGTCAAAGCCGTTATGACCTTGCAAAAAGGGAAAGAAGTCGATAACAAAGTGGAGATGCCATCGACAAAATCAACTCGATTGTACTGTAAATGCCGAGGACTCGCCACCGGAGGAGAAAGAAGAAACCAACCCACGGGAATACGTTCCTAAAGCTCCATTTTTTCGAGGTTTACTAAAGGAAAGAAAGGAAAATCCACAGTGAGATTCTTGAAGTCTTCAAACAGGTAAGTGTTAACATTCTTTTGCTTGATGCTATAAAATAAGTTCCATCTTATGCCAAATTTCTTAAAGACATTTGTACTAAAAAGAGAAACATTCATGTTCAAAAGAAAACATTTTTAACTGAAAACGTTAGTTCTATACTCCAACATAAAATTCCTCTAAAATGTAAAGACCCAGGCTCCCCCACTATTTCTTGTAGTATAGGGAACCACACAATTGAGAATGCTTTGTTGGATTTAGGAGCTAGTGTAAATCTGTTGCCTTATTCAGTATTTGTGAAACTTGGACTTGGAGAATTACACCCAACTCCAGTGGTGTTACAGCTTGCAGATCGGTCCACGAAAATACCTCGTGGTATTGTGGAGGACGTGCTTATCCAGGTAGACAAGTTTTATTTTCCTGTTGATTTCATTGTAATTGACACTCAACCAATACAGGATTCAAGGAAGCACATCCCCATTATCCTAGGCCGACCTTTCTTGGCAACTGCGGATGCTCATATTCAATGCGAATCGAAATATGCGGTTGTCTATTGGTAACATGACTATGGAGCTCAACATCTTCAACATTGCCAAATAACCTCACAATGCAGATGATAGAATTATTGATGTGGATTTAATTGAAGCATTAGTTGATGATACTTTTATTTCAAATCTTAGTGATGACCCTTTACAAATATGTTTAACTCACTTTGGTTTGGATTTTGATGTTGACAGATCGATCGATGAGGTTAACGCCTTACTTGACTCAAAGACCAGCCATAGACACTAATAAATGGAAGTCAAGAGTTGAACAACTAGCACCATCGAGAAGAAAATCATCCCATCATTAGAGTCGCCACCGAAACTCGAGCTCAAACCATTACCCTACACTTTGGAATATGCGTTTTGGGAGAAGAAAGCACTCTGCCGCAATCATCTCATCATCCCTAAATGACGAACAAAAAGTAAGTTGTTGGATGTTTTAAAAGAGCACAAAGGAGTATTAGGATGGACCATAGCGACATAAAAGGTATAAACCCAAAGATGAATGCATTACATTCATCTTAATGAAAATGCTAAATCTACAAGGAAATGCAACGTCGGTTAAATCCTAACATGAAAGAAGTTGTTAGAACGGAAGTCCTTAAGTTATTAGATACAAGTATCATTTACCCATTTCGATAGTTCATGGGTCGATCCTGTGCAAGTTATCCCTAAAAAGTCGAGTCACAAAGAGTTACCAATGCGATAATGAATTGATACCCACTAGAGTGACTACGAGGATGACGTGTATGCATTGATTATAGAAAGTTAAATTCTGTCACACACGTAAAGACCATTTTCCTTTACCATTTATTGATCAAATGCTTAATAGATTAGCAGGCCATGAATTTTATTACTTTTTAGATGGCTATTCAAGGTACAATCAGATTCCCATAGTACCAAAAATCAAGAGAAAATCATTTTCACTTGTCCTTTTGGTACTTTTGCATATACTAGAATGTCGTTTGGATTATGTAATGCACATGCTACATTTCAACGATACATGTTAAGGATTTTTCCTGATATGGTTGAACGATTCCTTGAAGTTTTTATGGATGACTTTTCTGTCTTTGGTGATTCATTTGATCAATGTTTACATCATCTAATATAAGTTCTGCAGAGATGTATCCAGAAAAATTTAGTCTTAAATTGGGAGAAGTATCATTTTATTGTAAAATAAGATATAGTTCTCGGTCACATCATTTCATGCAAAAGTATTGAGGTTGACAAAGACAAGGTGGATCTCATTTCCAATCTTCCTCCACCTAAAACAGTTAGAGAAGTAAGATCCTTCCTTGGGCATGCTAGTTTTTATAGACGTTTTATTAAGGATTTTAGCAAAGTTTCTAGACCCTTATGCAATTTACTTGCTAAGGATGTACATTTTGTCTTTGATGATTCATGTCTTGTAGCATTTGAAAAGTTAAAGCAATTGTTGATGTCATCACCCATCATTCAGCCACCAAACTGGAGCTTACCATTAGAGCTCATGTGTGATGCATCTGATTATGCAGTACGAGTAGTATTAGGACAAAGAGTTGATTGAATTCCCCATGTTATTTACTATGCTAGTATGACATTAAATGATGCACAGTTGAACTATTCAACTACTGAAAAAGAAATGCTAGCAGTAGTGTATGCATTAGAGAAGTTTTGATCTTATCTTATTGGATGTAAAATAATTGTATTCACAGATCATGCTGCTCTTAAATATCTTCTCACAAAGAAAGATGCAAAAGCTAGACTAATTCATTGGGTGTTGCTTTTGCAGGAGTTTGACTTGGAATTCAAAGATAAGAAAGGGACAGAAAATGTTATGACTGACCATCTCTCTCATCTCTATTTTGACACAATAATAGAACCATTATCATTGAATGAGTCATTTCCGGATGAGCAATTAATGAGTGTAGAAGTATTACCTTGGTATGCTGATATCGTTAATTATCTTGTTACAGGTAAACTTCCAGAGAATTGGGCCAAGCAGGACAAAGCTAAATTCTTTGCAGAAATCAAGAATTTTTTCTGGGATGACCCCTATCTGTTCAAGTATTGTGCATATCAAATTATTAGACGATGTGTCCTAGAAAATAAATTTCAGAATATCCTTTCATTCTACCATGAACAAGCTTACGGATGTCATTTCAGCGCTAAGAAAACAGCGACTAAAGTTCTACAATGTGGTTTCTATTGGCCAACTATATTTCGAGATGCTTACAGCTTTTGCTCTTCATGTTATAGGTGTCAACGAATAGGGAACATTACACGAAGGAACATAATGCCACTAAATCCAATTTTAGTGGTTGAGATTTTTTATGTGTAGGGTATCGACTTCATGGGACCCTTTCCCGCTTCTTTTGGCCATTATTACATATTGGTTGCTGTTGACTATGTATCAAAATAGGTAGAGGCGATTCCATGTAGGACCAATGATCACAAAGTGGTGATAGGGTTTTCGAAGAGCAACATTGTTTCACGCTTTGGATTCCCTTGGGCAATAATCAGTGATGGTGGTACCCACTTTTGCAACAAATCATTCAAAGCACTTTTGACAAAGTACTTTTGACAAAGTACTCTATCACTCATAAAGTGGCGACCCCGTATCATCCGCAAACCAGTGGCCAAGTTGAGATCTCCAATCGAGAAATAAAGCACATATTAGGAAAGATGGTGAGGCCAGACAGAAAAGATTGGTCATTAAGACTCGATGATGCATTATGGGCATATAGAACGGCGTTCAAGACCCCAATTGGGATGTCACCTTACAGGCTAGTGTATGGAAAAACTTGCTACCTACCGTGGAACTCGAGTATCGTGCGTCTTTGGGCCATCAAGAAATTCAATTTTGACATACAAGTTGGCTCGAAAGACGATTACAAATGTAACTTGAAGAAATACACAATGATGCATATGAAAATGCCAAGGTTTATAAGCAACGAATGAAAGTCTTTTATGATAAGCAGATTATGAGAAAATCTTTCACTCCAGTGTCGAAAGTAACTTTTATTCAATTCTCGTTTGCACCTATTCCCGGGTAAGCTACGTTCACGATGGTCCGCCCTTTTATTGTTCATACTGTTTTTTCCGATATAATTATTAAAATTAAGGACCAAAGAACTATGTCACGTTTAAAGTTAATGGTCAAATATTAAAGCCATATCTAGAGTACCAACCACATGGAGAGGACATCGAAATAAATTTGAGTGACCCACCACATTTGAATTAAGATTTTTCTGTTTTTTTAGTGATTTGATTTTTTTCTTTCTTTTTATTATTCTTCTCGCTAATTGAAATTCTTTGTGCATAAGTGTGTTTGTTTAACCATTAAGTTTTCTTTTATCACTTTTAATCATGAGATAGATCCTCTTGAACATCCTGCACGACTTCAACGTGTCCAATCTCATCTCGAGGCCGTGCGATTTTGTAAAACACATCGTATTTGGAAGTTATAACCACCGGAGTTAATATCCCACGTTAAGGGTTTAGAAAGCCAACCGAGAGACATTGAGAGAAGTGTCAACATCCAGTTGGAGCTAGAGGTAAATTCTATTAGAGGACGGTTGTAATTTTTGTGTGTGTTTTAGTTTGGTACTTCGTTTGTGTGCTTCAGTTTGTGTGTTCTAGTTTGTCACCCCTAAGTTAAGTGGCGGATAATGGTACTCTGTGACAATCAAGTCGGTTACTTCAATTTCCCATAATAACTGATCTTCTGAGGCGAAGGTATGGACAAAAACGAGATTTTAGCAAAGCTTCACAATCGATTCCCTTCACTTCCTCAGAATGCCCTCTTTATAATCTATAAAGCTCGGTTCGAATGCATGCGATTGCTTATGAAGAATAACATACCTGCTGATATCCAAAGGTTAATCGAGGCCAACGTACGATTGGCAAGTGAGTTGGCTCCCAAATTTATTGCATACATGCCTAGTTGTAGTAAAGGAAATTATGTAAGAAAATGAAGAGCTCGAAGAATTTCTGTTGCTTGTCATAAGTGTGCCAGAATGAGATGCGATAAAAAACCATGTTCTTTAGGAATGGTGTCGATAATAGAAAGATAAGATTCAATTCATTATGGATGGCTTGAATAAGGAGTTATTGGATGATATCCTTTTGTCTCTTGAAACGCATCCCAGTGGACATGTACAAGGAGCAATTCTCCAGTTATGGCCATCATTCCAAAAAGAGCATGCACGATGCAGTCTCGGGAATCTAACTATAAACGACCCTGTTTGCCAGTTTATAAGAAAACTGGATGGGAAGCCTATCCTCCACCCATAAGAGGGCGTTGAAGCCGTTTCTCGACGTAAAACCAGAGGAAGATGTGAGCCACAGTCGCAACTACCTGTAAATATCCTTTTACTTCACTGTTATTTTATTTCATTGTTGTTTTACCATTTGCATTATTGTCTTTAATAATTTTATTTTATCATTGTTTGCTTTTCTTTTTTACTGTTTCCTTTTTTACTCTCGATCTATGTGCTTTACATGATTAATTTGACATAGACATGATACCTCATTTACAGCTGTAACCCACTGCCACCAAGATCCTTAAATATAATTCTTTTCGTTTGCATTTACAAATTGCTTTTGAGAAGTATCCTAATGGCAGCTACTCCCAATAAACAATTCAAGAACATTTGTGTGCTTTCTGGATTTAACTATGGCAAATATAAAGAGTTCTTTAAGGCAGCCATTGATCTTGGTCGAAGCATAGCAGAGAAAATTACACTTGGTGTATGGAGGAGGTAACCGAGGGTTATCAAAATTGGTCTCATAAGCTGCTTTTGTCAGAGGAAGTCAAGTGTTAAGCATCATACCACACGCCCTAAAACCTTTGGGCTGTTTGTCTGACTCACCGACTGGAGAAGAGTTAGTTGTCTCAGGTATGCAAGAAAGAATAACTGAAATGCTTAATTATGCTGATGCGTTTATTTTCTTACCAGGGGATTTTGCAACTCTAGAGGCACTTATCACATTAGCATCTTGGGCCTATCTGTACATTCATCAGAAACCCATCGGTTTGTTAAATGTCAATAACTTTTATGATGGTTTTATCGCATTTTTTAACCATGCAATAAAAAACTACTTCATTCCTTCCACAGCGAAAAACCTTTTTATTTGTGCTCACACTGCTAATAAGCTACTTGATCTGTGACAAGCTTATAGACCAGAGCCAGATCCCAAGACCTTGGTATTGGAGTGTAAAAATAACGATGATAACAATAAAGCAAGAAGAAGAAGTACAAATTAGATTTAACTCTCCGCCTTTGTAAATATTTTATTCTCGTGTTTGCACCACCTGGTGATGTCTTCTAAACTCTACTTCTTTCCTTTAAAATATTGAGGACAATGTTTCGCTTCTGGTTGGGGGGAGGGGATAGTTGACAATTGTAGAATGTTGGTTAAGTTTTTACTAATTTTTTGTTGTAGAGACTAACCGTGGCTAAATTTTTGAATAGAAGATGGCTGAATATGGAGTGTAGTGACTCTAGAAACGCATCTTCTTAGTTTGGAAGTTAAAAAAATTTATGATCTTTCTAACTTTTTCTTTTTGACTTTCCTTTATAAATATGCATTTTCAAATTTTTGAGAAGATGGCTGAATATAGAGTGTAGTGCCTCTAAACGCATCTTCTTAGTTAAAAAAAAAAATTATTTTCTTTTTCTATCATTTTAAGTGTAACTTTTCTAATTAATTTTTCTGCATCATTTTCACATTTCTGCAAGCATATTTTCCTTTTATGTCTAGAATAGGTTGGGGGGTAGAATGTTGTTTAAAAAAAAAAAAATGTGATTTCGTTTTTATTTTTGGATGACATGTTGACTTTCAATTTTAGTATTTGTATTATCTTTGGTCTTGAGTGATGTTACACTATATTTTGCTACTCTACATGTTGATATCGGAGATAAATATGAGTTGCTTGAAAGAATTGACATGTCATAATAAATATCAAGTGAGGAACCCTTTTTGCCCATTTTCATACAACTTACCAGTTTACTATTTTATATATGATCTCTATATTCTTTTGAATCAACCCTCTAAAAAAAAATTACTTTAAAAAAAAGTGTGTTGCTACATTTGAAGGTCCATTTAACTTGTAGATAATAAGGATTATCTAGAGCCCTAAAAGATGATGGAAATGCCATTTTTGACCTGTTTGAGCCTTTCTAGCCATCACTTATGTGAAATATCTATAGTTAGCCCTTTTGAGCCTTTTATTAAAAAAAAAGCTTTTCTTTGTCAACTTATCATCTTGACCCACTCCAATTTGGAGTATTACCCGATGTCTTACAAGTTCCATCACCTAGTCATGTTTAAGAAAAATATAAATAATTATTTTGTTTAGTAAAGTTGTGCAATACAAAAATAAAAAAAAAAGAAAGAAAAAAAAAAGAAGAAAAAAAAGAAAACAAAGTTCTTTAAAAAAAAAAAGAGAAAAGAATAAAAAAAGAAGAAGAGAGAGATATAATACAATAATAAATAAGTGAAATGCACTTTTTAGTTTCCAAAATATATTTTTTTTCTCAAACATATATTTTGTTTTCTCTATTTTCGTTTCTTTGTTAGCCATGTCCCTAGTTTATGTTACATCCTAATAAAAGTCCTTCTTGATTTTAGGAAATTATAGTCTGAAGTAGAAGCTAGTTATATGGGCTAAAAAGATGTAATAATGCATAAAAAAATAAAAAAAAAGTAAATAAATTGGGTTGACTAGCATTTTGTTTGACTTAAGATCGTGTTATTTCTAAGTTGTGGGCATATTCTTTTCATCTTGGTGAGAGTGTGTGATATTATTTCTTTATTATCTTCATTCAATTTATCATTCATTGAAGTGACAATTTTTATTGGGCTTAATTTCCTTGTAAGAGTGTCACTATTACCGGTGAGATTTTGGAGTTTGTCATGTCATTCTTGAAAGTGGCTTGATTACTATAGTTGTGACAAAGTCTACTGGATTGATGCGTGTGGATGGTTGATGTGAGTGTGATGTTTCTTTAGACTGGAGATAATGCTTCTACTTTCATTTGGTTGCTATCATTAGTCTGATTAAATAAACAAGTTTGTTTAAAAAAAAAAATTATTTTGGGTTTGAATTTTGTTTTCGCTTTATTTGTTAGGGACTAACAATAAGCTGGTTGAGGGGTATGTTGAGTATTAGAAAGTGTATATTTATAAAGGAGAAAATCGTCATTTTACACGTTAAGTCTCACTAACATGTATTAGAAAGTGTATATTTATAAAGGAGAAAATCGTCATTTTACACGTTAAGTCTCACTAACATCTCTAATTTTATTCTTTTGTTATTTAATTATGAGTGTTTTGTTTTAATTAAGTATTTTATGTATTTTAGGGGCATCATGGTCATTTCATAATGAACGAGATATCGGATAGCAAAACGGACGTCACTTTTGAACTCAGGACAGTCGAAAACCTTAAGATGAGCATAAAAGAAAAAATGGCATTGTTTACACGCATTTACACTATTCACATGTATGTATCTTTCGTTCATGGATACTGTTCACAACATTGTTCATACCGCGTCACTGTTCAAACCGTGTGCAAGCCGTGTTCTTTATTCAAACCGCGTGGTCAAATCGTCAAATCAAACTGCGTACTGTTGACTGATGACGTGGCATAATCCTATGCGTCTGAACTGTTTTTAATCCGACGGCCATGATTTACTCAATGTATCTATAAAAAGGGGGTCTCTCCCCCCTAATTTGATACCCCTGAATCCATTTTGAGTTTAGTTTTCTGTAATTCTTTCTCCATCTTATATTTTCTACGTATTTTAATAAATTCCCATTTTACCCTTAATTCAATTATGAGTAGCTAATTTTCTTTCAAGCTTGGGTTGAAGGTGAAGTCTCAACATGTGTCATGGGCTTTATTTGGTAAATTTTTTTTCCCGCTAATTTCTGTGGAGGTTTTGACTTTTCGTCGACAAATAATAATAATCTTGTCTAGTTACCGCCCTGGTTTCACCGGAATCCTAGTACAAAGTAATTATTATTTGGCACGATAAGCCCTTAGCACCATATTGATTAGAGTATGGTTTATGAGGTGTGGATTCCCCCTCATGATTTAATTGGTATTAATAAGGAATATTTAGCTCATGGTGCATGTTGATACAGATCCAGATACCCAAGCACTTTATTTCAATAGTTCTCAATAAATTTAATTCCGCTATTCCAATTTAAATTCTAGCATCCTTTAAATCAATTTCCCCACAAATCCAACCACATACTTACAAAATTAATTCTACACACAATTAAAATCAACCTCCTCGTGGGATCGACACTCAACACCATTGATCTATTCTACAATAGATTCGTGCACTTGCGAGTTCAACAAAATTTGCACAACACTTGGTCAAAGAATCATTCGACAAAATTTTTCCTACAAAAAATGGAGAAAGTCTCGTTTAAGTTAATCTTCTTCATCATCATCTTGATTGTTGTATATATGGTTCATTAATGTTTCAATCTCTCTCTATATATATATGTTAATTACTAGCACATTTCATTTTTCATTTTAGTTCTCCATGATCTCAAACAATGAAAATTAAATTAATTTGCAGGCACCTCAATCTTTGAGTTACAAAGTACTGATCAAAGTCACGATCGATATCGTCACTAGCATCAATATCGTCACTATCATCATCGATATCATCAATAAGAAAACCTTTAAGCTTGTTATCCAGGAAATTGTTGTGAGGAATTATTCATCCAAAAATGGATTTTTCTGTAAAGATGAATAAAAACAAACCTGTCCTAAAGGCATTTGTTTTTGTACACTACCTAAATCACTATAAGCTATGATTTAATTATGAGTGTATCTTATATATGACAAGAAATAAAGTTATATAACAAATACATTTATAATTAAAATTTATTTGCAATAGAAGCATTTCACGTCATCCCTTCATGTCAACAAATAATAAGTGATTTTGAGAAGTTAAAGCTAGTTATGGTATTTAATAAATTTTTAGAATTTTTTAAAATTAAATCACCAAATCCTATAATATATTTTGAAAAAAAAGAAGGAGTAGTTTTCTAAAATCCAATCTGATTTAGCGGGCGCATTTAAATCTAGACATATTTAATTGTTGGGTGTTTTAGAACATGAAAAAGAAATACATAGCTGATCACTTCTTGGATCCTACATAGAGGCATATTCATGTGGTATCACCAAGAATTAACAACAAATTATACAAAAGCGTGTCTGAATTCATAAGGCTCAATTGCTCTCTGGAGTAGTGTGGTTGGCCTTCCAGATCAACACTTTCTTCTAGACAATCCTTTAATTTTCTCCATACTCCCTCTCTTATGATGAGATGTCAAAAAGAATAAAAAAGATGCATGTGACCTGGGGACCATGAGCACTTATATAGACAATTTTTCATGTTGTCTTTAGGTATTTTTATTTCAACCTATCATAGAAATAGAGATTACCATTGAGTCTCTATATATTAAAGGCTCACATCCTGTTAAATAAATTAAAACCAATATTTCTAAAAACCTCAATAAATTACTTTTAATTGAGCTTAACCCTATATAACAGCCCACAATACATAAATATTCACATATAAGCCCAACATTAGATCAATGATCCAACAATGCTAGATTAAAAAAAAATCCAATAATTTTCCACTTCGACTATATGTGTAACCTTATAATTATGCTTTACAAATATAATCAGTATTAGCTGAACCTTATTGTCATTACCGAAATGTATTTATAGCCAATCCGGTCCATCAATCATACTAACATAAGATCAAAGTGGTCTTCATTGCAGCTATTGTAACTTGACCCATCAATGGTCACTATGCCAATACAATCCGACTAACATGGATCATGATGTGGATGTATAGTATGGAAATTTCATGCAATGTGATCTTAGCATGCATATTTCTAATTGGTCCACCTTAAATTTTAGTGAGATCGAATCATATTAAGTAAAGTATGAATTAATCAAAACTTTATTTCTACAGAAAATAATTCCAAAACATCCACTAACTGAAATAACTAAAAAATGATATTATAAAAGCATCTAAAATCACAAACTCCCACTAAAACTGAATACTTTTTAATGATGTGACATATATACGATTAGTGTGCTCATAATTCATTTTGGGTGGCAATCCCTTAGTAAGTAGATTCGCAATTGTGGAGTTTGTACCAAATAGTACTCTATAGACAACTGTCCACTCTAAACTCTTTCTTTAACAACTAAGAACATGATGTCTATATACTTCAACTTCGTTGAGCTCCTATTATTATAAAAATACAAAACTACTAACTTATTTTCACAAAATAACTTAAGGGCATGTTTGGCAGCCCTCACTACATGGTATTATCACTCCATTATATTAAAATAATACAATATCATGATTGGTAACTATTCCTCATTGTATTACAATGTAGTAAAAAATGTTTGTAATTCGGTCAAACCTGCATAAACCAAACCTGTGTGAGAGTTGGGTTTACACAGGTTTGCCATTGAAAACATTTTGCTTTCGATTTTAATTCCTCCTTCTTTTATTGTGGCTTTCCTTGCATCTCCACACCATTAGTCCATAAATCTCAGGTCCACGTTGCCATTTTCATGCGACACTAACTCCATCACCACACCATCTCTCTACATGCAATTTGCATTCATACCGGCAATGTTATACAACACCACTACAACACCACCAGCTCCATTGTCTTTGCGATTTGCCTGCGCGACGAGAGACACATATTTTTATGTGGAAAAATGGGATGTGTACCACAAATAAATAGGTAGAAAAATAAATCAATAAAATCTAAAGAAAAAATCAACCACAAGAGACACATATTTTTACGTGAAAAAATCATAGGACTATAGTCCTATATAATCTTCCACTATATAATGGGATTACAACACAAATTCTTCTCTAGATAATACAAGAGGCTACCAACATAAAAAATCTCAATATTCTTGGGTTAGAGTAACAACTTAATAAATATCTCTCTAATAAGTTAGTATCTCAAATAATAATTAATGAGAGGGTAAAATAAAAATGAAGACCAGTAGGATTGAAGAGGACGATACCAAGAACTTACTCGTAAAATTTAAGAGAAAACAGAGTTAATTTTACCTTCCGATCATCCAATCAAAGATTGAAATTACTATTCCCAAATTAGAATCTCCACTGCCTTTTTTTCTCTCTCCCTTAATGCTTCTTTTGCATGCACAAATTATCTGAGGCAGTGGCTTTCACTTGCTTTTATAACCAAATTTCATGATAATTTTCACTTAGCCCCTCAATATTTCTTTAATTACTCAATTACTAAAACTTATTAAACTTTAGGCTTGGGTTACCTAAATGAGATGGACCCAACAAATCTGCCCCTTCAGATCACATAGGGGGCATCACAAAGCCCGCTTTCTGCATACAGCTTTTCAACTTCTCCTTAGATAATGACTTTGTCATCATATCTGGCCCATTCTCCGTTGTGTGTATCTTCGCATCATGCAAATGCTTTCTTCTCAAGTACGCCTCGCATCCAATGATACCTCACATCAATATGCTTGGATTTTGAATGGTATATCGAATTCTTGCTAAGTGAATGACACTGACTATCACAGTACACAACAAAGTTGTCTTACATTACACCCAACTCTTGTAAGAAATTCTTTATCCATAAGATTTCTTTGTAACTTTCAGTAATTGCATTATACTCTGCTTCTGTGCTAGACAAGACAATACACTCTTGAAGTCTGGACTGACATGAGACTGCTCCCCTACAAAGGTGAGCAAATATCCTGATATAGATTTTTTAGAATCAACATCCCTTTCTATATCTGCATCTGTGTAAATTGCTGAGAATCTATTTCACCGTTGTCTAATGTTCTTCGTCCGGATTAGAGAGAATCTAACCACTACACCAACTGCATGAGCAATATCAGGTCTTGTACAAACCATGACATACATCAAATTACCAACTGCTGAAGCATATGGAACTCCTTTCATCTCTTACTTCCCTTTCTCACTTGTAGGACAATGTTCGGAACTAAGCTTAAAATGACATGCAATAGGAGAACAAATAGATTTTTCTTGCCCATGTGTTAATATGTATATTATCATTATAATGATTTTGATGATAACAAACTTTAAATGTTCTTGATTAAAAGGTTGGAGTTTTTCTTTAATAAAAATTTCATTAAATAGCCATATAACATTCTTAAATGTGTTCATAAAATATGAATTATCATTAACTTTAAACCAGGAAAAAAATTTCCTAGAAAATGCTAACTAAAACTTTGATTAAAATAAACGGTGAACCGTTTGCTTTGAAACGGTTAACCGATAAATTTCAGAGATGGGTAATTCTTTAAACTTGAACCGGTTAATGAAAAAAAACAATGCAAGTAAGCTGGGGAGGCTATTGGAATTAAACGGTAAACCATTTATATCAAACGACTAACTGATAATTTCCAAAATGTCATTCCATACTAATCTTCAATCGTTTAGCAAGAATGGTTAGCAGAAATTTGTTTTGCAGGTCCTTTGAAATTAATGGCAAACCGATAGTGGAAAACAAACAATTGTTTATTTGAATTTCAGCTCAACGGTCACCTAGACAAGTCAAAACGGTTAACCAATAATGGTTAACGACGATCCATTTTCACTCCGAAAGTCAACAACGGTTATATTTCAGCTCTAACTATAAATAAGCTCAATCAAATTCAAACAAAGACTTATTACAACGTTATCATTGAGCTTATAATCAAGAATACAATCTTTATTGAGTCTTAAATATATTCTTGTTTCATTTATTCTCACATTTGGGAATTGATTTGTAATAATACATTTTGTGTGAGAGAAAAATAAATTTGTAATTTTTATTTGAGTGATTGAAAGTATTGGGATACACTTGGGTTAAGAGATTGGGGATAATATCTTGGTGTAAAGGTTGACTGACACCTTAGAAGTCAATTGTAAGTGTTCTTGAAGCCTTGAAGGCTTGACTAATGGAATCCTCAAACTCGGTGTGCTTGGAGGTGTGGACGTAGACGAGGTTAGCCGAACCACGTAAAAATCTCCATGTTTAAATCTCTCTTCCCTTATCTTTTTATATTGTGATTGATTTATTTGTTATTGTTTTACATTCGTTTTACATTTGCATATAGATTTAATTTGGTATTGCATAATTTTTAAACCCATCTCAACCCCCTCTTGGGTTGCTTAGATATTATTTTAATGAAATCTTTCAAGAATTCTTTTAACATATGCTTCTTAATATAACCATAACTTCCTTTTTTTATCGCAGAAATCTTCATGTCAAGAATTTGTTTCATTTGGTCCCAAGTCCTTAATTGTAAAAAACTTGCTAAACTCTTTTTTTAAATTATCATTTTTACTAACATCCTGGCCAAGAATGAACATGTCATTCACATAGAGCAAAAACAATGATAAAATCATTATCACCAAACTTCTTCACAAAAATACAATAATCAAACATAGTCTTTCTGAAACTATGATTCTCCATAAAAGAATCAAACTTCATGTACCACTATCTAGGTGCCTGTTTCAGCCATACAAACTTTTCTTCAACTTCCATACAAGTTCTTCTTTTCCTTTGACACTAAACCCTTCAGTTACTCAATGTATATTTCCTCCTCTAAGTCATCATGCAAAGAAAGTTGTCTTTACATCGAGTTGTTCAATCCCAAAATTCAAGCTAACTGCTAATCCTAGAACAACTTGGATAAACGACATATTCATCACATGAGAAAATATTTCTTCAAAATCAAAATTTTTCTTTCAACCGAAACCCTTCACAACCAATCTAGCTTTGTATCGCTTTGTTGTGAGTTGTTTTCAGTCTTCAACTTGTAAACCCATTTGTTCTTCAGTGCTCTTTTTCATTCAGGAAACTTTATTAAATCATAAGTGTGGTTCTCATTTAAGGATTTTATCTCCTCTTGCATTGCTTTAACCCACTCATTTTTATCTTTGGTAAGATATGGCTTCTTCAAAATATTCTCGCTTTGCTTCATCTTTAAGCATCACATTCTTATGTGAAGGATTTATAGTGGAAGGTTGTCGCTTTCTATTGGATCTCCTCAATTCTAGCTCAACTGATAATGCAAGTGGTTTTGTTAGTGCTTGGTTAACTAGATCTGCTAGATCATTTTTATTATCCTTTCCAGCTGGCCCATGATCATTATGAACTATAGATGGAGAAATTGAAGTTGGAATAATAGAAATCTCTAGAGATAACTAAGGCTCAAGACTCTTCTCTACATCACTTGATATCTGATCTTCAAGGAGCACAACATCTCTACTTCTAATCAATTTTCTTGCCACTGCATCTCATAACTGTACCCAAATTCTTCATGCCCATAATGTAAGAAAATACATTCCTCAGCTTTATCATTAAGCTTCGATCTCTCATCTTTTGGGATGAAAGTATGAGTGGGACTAGTAGCCAAATTCTTCATGCCCATAACCTGAGAAAATGCATTCATTAGCTTTATCATCAAACTTCGATCTATAGTCCTATTGCCTTCAAATTTCTTTTATTGGTTTGTTTCCCTTTGATACAATTAAACATAAGTGTTAAAATCCTTAAATTTTAAATAATCGAGAATTTCATCTAACAGAAATCTTTCTATTCTCCGTCTGAAGATATAATCCAATCTCCTGTGCCATAATGCAGCTGAATTCTCATTGGTTAATTTTCTCTTTAAACCTAATGTATTAAATTACAGGGATTTATTAAATGAAGCAATTGTATCAAGCATATAAACGATATCATTGCATGACAAAGAATCATAACCAAATAATTTTGAATCATAAAACAAACTAAATTTTCTATTCCGAAATGAACAAGAAAAACTAGATTTGTCTAAAGCAGAAATGAAAATTAAATTCCATCGAAAAGATGGAACAATAAATGTCTCATCAAGATCCAAATAAAATCCAGTTTTTAACAATAATCTAAATTTTCCTATTGTTTCAACTTCAACTGTTTTTCCATCACCCATATAGATGTATCTTTCACCATTACTAGGTTTTTGACAATCCATGCAACCCTGCATAGATGCACTAATGTGGGTGGTTACACCAGAAGCTATCCATCATGTATGCCTAGGTGCCAAAGTTAAATTGACTTTAGAACAAACCAAACTAAGAAACATGCCTTTTTTAACATGACATGAGTGACAATTAGTGCAATGTTTTTTTCTTATGCCCTTTAGCTCTATAGAAAAACAACTAATATCTTCTATATCACTCAATTTCCTTTATTGTTTCTTTTAAGGTGTTAGATCTGCAGATTTCTTATCTTTCTTCCTTTTCTTACCCTTGTCCTTGCCTTTAAAGTAGAGACGAGGTGAACATTTTATGTCTTATCTTTCTTCAGCCTATGCTCTTCCTCAACACAATGTGATGTGAGCTCATTTAGAGATCATGTCTCTTTCTGACAGTTATAACTCACCTTAAGCTGGTTAAACTATGTTGATAAGTATATTAAAACCAAACTCACTAGTAAGTCCATAGAAAGTTCAAACTCAACTGCTTTTAACTTGAAGCAATATGAGACATCTTCATGATGTACTCCCTGATATTACCTTTACCTATATACGCCATTAAAATTAGGTTTGTTGAGAGTGTACTAATTACAACCTTTTAATCCCTGACAATTTTTGCAAGGAACTTTTTATTTGTAGTTGCTTTCTTAGACATTTAGCCTGAATGCTTCCAAAATAGCCTTCTTCATGATTACAATATACATGCAATTCAATCTTTCCCACCTTTCTATTTTTCTTTTATAATTAGAGGTACTTTCATATGTAAGCGATGCTCTCATACAAGATTGAGATCTATGATTGCGAGAATTATTAAGAGGTTATCTTACCAATATTTGAAATTAGAGCCATTTAGCATAAGAATAAAATTAATGTTGAGAGTAATATTGGCAGCAAGCATAACTAAACAAAAAACGACAAAAAAATAAAACAAATTCATATTAGTCATTAAAAAAATAAATTTGAATAAAAGTAAACATAATCTTAAAATACTGGACATTCTATCAATATTTTATCTTTAGACAAAATATTAACTTGTAAGTGTTATCTTAGTGTAGTAATCAAATACTGATAATAATAACATATCAAACAATTAATCTTTCTTTGGTCCGATTTATTATTCACATATAAAATCGCATAGTCATCACATGTTTATAACCACGGGTGCACATGTAATTCTATCAAATATGAACCTCCTCAGGGTTGATCGATATCTGCCTAAATTAATATACACAACCATTTATATTCTAAAATAAATTAACTTTTACAAAAGAGACCACTTTGGTGATATGTTACTTTAATTAATTAATCTAAAAAAAATATACAAGCATACCAATATTTGAATTTTAAATCAACCAAAATTACCAAAAAAATTTAAAAAAAGGCCAAAGTCTGGTTAACGGTCAAAGTCAATAGTCAACGTTAATGTTGTGGGTCGAACGTTAACAGGTTCCCAAACCAAAATCAAAAATTAAAAAATGCTATTTTTTTATGTGTGTGCGGCGGCTGTGGGTGTCGTTTCTTCTTTCTTCATGTCGTGCTTCGCCTCACTACTGGCATGGCCAAATGGGCGCGTCTCCCCCCCCCCCCTCAGGCCATTTTCTTTTTGTTTTCCAAGGTTCTTGATGTAGCGGCCTAGGCTGTTGCTGTTGTGGTGTTTAGCCACGACTTTTTTTCCAGAGCGGCCTAGACAACCCAAGCCGACGTTGGTGATGTTGGCGGTGGCAGTAACTTCCGCAAGCCCTTAAACCTTTTTTTAACCCAAATTTCCAAATTAAAAATAAATTCTCAAATTCCAAATTTTTTAATATTCGAATTTCTTTAATAATCTTAATCTAGAAAATAATCACAAATTATTCTTAATGATTCAACATTAAGAGACTCTGATACCACTTGTTGGACAAGAAATCTTTTGGTGAAACCATCACTTACAATTTAGGAATATTCATATTATATCACCAAGAATCAATAAAAAATTATGCATAAGTGTACTTAAATCCATAATATTTAATTTCTCTCTAGAGTGGTGTGGTTGGCCTTCTAAATCAACATCTTCTCCTTGAGAATTCTTTAATTTTCTCTGTGCTTTCTCTCTGATGATAAGATCTTAGAAAGAATAGAAAAGATACGTGTGACTTGGGAGAATGACCACTTATATAGACATTTTTCCTATTGTCTTTAGGTATTCCTATTTTAGCCCATCATAAAAATAAAAACTATCTTTGAATCTCTACACGTTAAAGACCCACACCTATTGAATACATTAAATCTCATATTATTGAAAACATTAATAGATCACTTTTAATTGGGTTTAACCCTATATAACAGTCCGCAATAAATAATTATTTATATATAAAACCAATGTTAGATTAAAGATCTAATAATGCCAGATTAAAAAAATCCAACACATTTTTAAGAAACAGTTAACCTAATGTTTGATAAATTTTTTTAAAAATCATCTCAACAAAATCACCTCATTCTTAAAATCTGATTTTAAAAAACAGTTTTATACTTAATACAATTCCATATGAATCCTCTCACATATTATAAAATCCAAGATTATCCTTATTCAATTAGGATATAAATTATTAAACTTAAATAGATTATTATTATTAGTATTATTATTACCAATTATGTTAAGATAATAAAAAATAAAATAAAAAATTATATAATAATAATAAAAGTGTAAGTAAATGTTATTCGACATTATATTTATTTTAGTCATTTGCATTCTTACAATAGTTCACAATAAATATTTACTAAATTCATACTATGGCTTTTAAAACTCACAATAATTTTAAAAATAAATTTTACCAAATGTTTAACTAATTCTCTTTATAACTGATTATTTTTATAATATAACTAACAATAATTATCTTAAAAGATACGAAATTATCGAGCTAACCCTAAATAGGTTTAGTGAGTATTTTAATTTTTAGGGGTTCACAAAGCTTTATCCTTGTTTTAATGATTCATTTATTATTAATTAACCTAAAAGCCCTTTTTATGTTATGAAATTTTTAAAATACAAAGGTTATATCCTCTTAGTTCCTTCTTTACTCTTTTCTTCTATAAAAGAATTACAATTTATCATTTACATCATAATAGATTCTCGTATCATCCTCTTATTTATTAATCTCCTTATCAAATTAAGACAATTTACGATAATTTCTTTCTCTAATCTTTGATTTAGTTGTTAAAGAATTTATCATAATGACAAATCTGTCAACAAATAACATTTACAAGCTCATAGAAGAACTAAAATTAAAAGTCTTTAAGATTTTAAATGCTACCAAACTAATGGTTCAATTTACATCATTGTATGTATAATGAGACATTTAGAAAACCCTAACTTACAACTAGGTATCACTATTAATAAATAAATTAATAACCCATCAAAAGTTATAAGTGATTATGAAATTTATGCTGGGGAAAAATCAGTTTTTTAAATTTAAAAAAAAAATTTTAGGATCGACCTCATTCAATATATAAAAATTCGTAATTTAGAAATCGTACCTTGAAAATCTAAGAAGATGAATAATTTTTACTTTTTTTACTGAAGTGATTTAGGTTCCTATATTACGATCCGTCACCACCACTCCTGTTAGATCACAGCCCGCCACCAAATAATCTTTCAGGCTATGACTCAAGTTTGATCTACACTTGACGTGTGAGCGTCGTTATCACCACTAAAACAACTAGCAAGAGAAAATTTTCCTCTCAATTTTGGAAAGAAAAATTCTTTTTCTCTGATCTGTATAATGCGGCTCTTCTGTTTCTTTTTTGAGAAAATAAGCCTTTTTATATCTCCCTTTAGTGAAGACCCTAGGCTCCAAATAATAAAAATCAAAAGTCACGTTACTTGTTTTTTTCTATAGGGGCCCACCTTATAAAATAACATAAGACTCTTAAACACAAGCATATTAAATAGAGCCTCCTACTAAATGATATATTTAGACTTTTTGACCTAAATAGCTAGTTATCCGCTTTTGACCCAAATAGCTAGTTATCTTGCTTATTAATCTAGTAGTGGTGTAGTCAATTAAATGAGCTAACCTGGAGATCATTCAGGCATATACAATAGTGGCTACAATAATTAGGCCTGTAATTAAACTAGTTCAATTATTTAATTCCAAATCTACTCCACTAAAAGATTAGAACTGACTTTCATAATTGTATGCTATCCAGGATAGTATTCTCGAATAATAATTCAACCCATACCACATTGATTTCTTTACTGCTCAATCCTTTATACCACATCGTTAATTGAATCGATATCTCAACTGTCCACTAAATTTAATTGCATCTTGTTCCTTGATACTTACTGGTTTTCTCTAGTGATCATTTTCAACATACTAAATATGTTGACACTCCTTTCTAAGAAAGACCGACTCTAGAAAGTATAGCATAGTAAGCTTGACCATTTTCATATCATCATCCAAATCACATTTATGAACTTTTTACGAAGTTTTTTTGTCACGATTGCTCAATTTCCATCTAAGAACTTATCAACTATTATCTTACCATCGTTAGTGTTTTCAAGATTCAAATAAATACGATGGATTGCAATTCAATCTTATTACCAAAGCAAACTTCTCCATTGAGAATCAAATAAATTGTCCAATCTTAAAAAAATTGTCTTCCCATCTGATTTCACTTCCCTCAATAATATGCTGTGGAGTAACTAAGCAAAAAACTTTAGCTCTTTGACATTTAAAAAATGATCGATTCTTTTGATGTCTTCAACTACATGTAATGATGATCGATTAGAAATCCTTGCTTTCAAATAATCAGATTCTTTGATTTTCTATTCCATTTGCATGAAGAAAAAAATAATTAAATTATAATATAAATATAACTAAAAGGTTGCATAATAATATATTCTAAACTAATTAGAAAAATTACACTACATATTAGTCAAGTACGGTTTTTGTTACACAATTATATTGAAGTAAAATATTCATTACATGACTACAGTTGAATAAAGAATTCATTACATAACTACGATCGATAAATGAATTCATTGCATGACTACAGTCGAGTAAAGTATTCATTACACAACTATAGCCGAGTATCAACAAAGTAAATGATTCTTTGCCTCGGGAGAAAATGCAGTAATGCATACACAATGAATTTCAATTTCTAATAAAAACAGTATTTCAAACTCATTATCTATGTGAAATAGTTTTTCTGCCAAAATACGCGGCATGCCAGTCTAACTAACTATAAGATTTGGCTTAAATATTAATCTAAGCATAAGAAAAAAAGAAACAAGTGTCATATAGGACAAAGACATGTATAAAAAAAAGAAGAAAGAAACATAGAACAATTAGATCATACGCACATGGCCACAAGTTCAACTTATAAACGATTTCAAGAAAAAATATCCAAAAAAAAGGATGCCTCATAATTCATCATAATACCAAGAATCAAGCTTGAAATAGGAGAGCAATACATTCCAAACCTCATATGGAAGTAGAATTCTAGTTAAACTATCACCATAACAAAAATCATATCTTTCTAAGAAGTTCCAAAGGCTAGCAGATGGTCTAAACTTATAATGTAAAGAGAAAGAAATGGAAATGAAGATCTCTATCTTTAAAAACAAGATGAAGATGAGAAATCCCCCATTAATAAATGTGTTTTTTAATTTGCTCATGTCTAGTTCTATTCATATCCTTATTTGTTTATCTCATTTCTTTAGTTTTAATTAATTTTCAAAAGCTTTTCATATCAATTATCATACTACTATTACGTAGTTATTGACTTTCTATACCAACCCTTAATTTTTTTTTTGTAACATGAATTATTATTGACTTTTTATACTGTTGTTAATATGAGATTGTTATCTAACAATAACACATCAAACAATTTTGAGATGTGATTTGCAATTCCATGTTTGGCTGGCCCTTGTTGCAAGCTAAAATAAGTATAAATTATTTATGCCTTTGTTTTTTGTGAATTATCATCATAGAGAATTAAGCTACAGTACATGTAGGTTATTTTCAAGAAATCACAACCAAAAAGGGATATAGTTAGATACATAAAAATGATTTGGACAACCAAATCCGATGGCTCCATTTTACATGTAGGACCCAAATGAGAGCTAGCTGGCTCAACTAATCATTATGGCTTAAATGGTCACTATATATATGTACAGTGATTAGGATGTAAAGGAAACAAGATGGTTTGAATTTGTCTTAAATTCAACACATTATTATAAAACTTTTGGGTCATCGAGAGGTTTAACAAGCTTTTCTGATCTCTAGATTCAATACATCATCTAGACATGAGAAAGAAAAGAAAAAAAACAACTTGGTAATGACACCTTCTTTCAGATGAGGTTCCACCTCATTTCTGTATATATAAAACTCCATTTGGGTAATAAATAAGCACTAGATTCAATCCTTTGCAACAGATCACAAGTGAATCCTTCCTTGAGCCATAGTTCAAAAACTTGGAATCTCACAAGGAAAAACTGTCCAGCTTCAGATACATTTGTACTGGCAACTGTAGCAAAAGATACCTTATCCAAAGGTTTAAAGCACATTGGATTTTAATTTCACATAGAGAGCTAAATATGTATAAACTTGTCATATAAATAAATGTTACATTGTGAAGGATTAAAATTAGTAGACTAGTAAAGTTAGAAAGATGCATTGATGATCTACTCTTGAAGCAAAGCTAAAACCCACCATGGGCTTAGCACAAGATTGTCCAGTTGAGGTTTCATAAAATTGACAAGATTATTCAAAATAGGGCAACAAAAAAATAGTGCAATAAAACCATCACATGTTAAAAGCAATTGTTGATGTGGTAAATCAATTTTAACTTGGTCAATTTTCATTTAAAGCAACAGATTTGTGTGCTATAACAAGCAGCCGCAGGAGCGCGAAGTAACAACAATAGAAGCATCGTCAGTGTTGGCCTCACCTTATAGCCCATCAGAGCAACCTCACTGGACACCCTTACGAATGTTGATCATGAATAATAACGTCGTTTTAGTCGAGAATGATAAATCGGATGCTATGCTACTCGACCTGGTCGTGAATGATTGTGATGATTTATGTTTTAAATTAGGGTAACTTCGTAATTACCAAATAGAAAAAAGTATATATGAAGAATTTTGGAGTATGAGGGTGTATTAAGATAAATACCCTATTTTTAAGGTATGGCGGGGACAAATCCCTAGATCTTACTATATTTGCTTTGCCTCAATTTATAATTGTGTTTATACTATATAATTTTCTTTTCTTCTCCTTATGTCATGCAATCAATTCTCTTAAAGTTGAAGATGCAAAATAGAAATCAAAATATAAAGAATTAGAAGTAACAAAATGTGTATAATGATATAAGTAGCTCATTTCGAAATGTTTTAACATACAAATCTAATACTTTGCAATTAAAGACCAAGTGTTAGTCAGTTTGTGTTAGAAGTACATAGTTGATATATTTTTAGAATTGATGGTTTAGTTAATTTTTCAACTCTTTCCAAATCATTGAGCACAAAAAGGAAAATAAGTCATACATTATAGTCTTTGAGCTTTTATAACTACTTTACATATAAGGCTATAGTTTGTTTACTAGTATCCAATTAATTCCTCCTAATGGTCCATTTGGGATTACTTTTGGGCGGATTAAAAATGATTTCAAAAATAAAAAGTAATTTGAGGTGGTGTTTTTTTTTTAGTCTAAAATTTGAATAGACATGTATTAGTTTGAATTCTAAATAGATCTAAATGTCTAAATCTGAATAATATTTTTTTATTTTTTCTGAATAGCTAAAAATAAATATTAAGTTATTTTTTAACTTAAAAAAAGAAATCTAGTATTTTTATATTTATTCTCTTATAAATTATAAAAATTAAGCAAATAATAGATATCTCAAAGAAAATGAATAAGATGATATATTATCATAACATAAATCATATTCAATTTTTGATATTCTAATTTAATAGATGTTCATAAATCTTATTGTAGTTTATGATGTTTCTGCATGAAAAATATTTAGGGATGGCAATGGGGAGGGGAGGGGGGACCAATCTCCCCGTACCCATCCCCGATATTTTACATATGTCCTCGTCCCCTCCCCGTCCCCGTTAGAATTATATGAGAGAATCCTTATCCCCTCCCCGAATAATAACAGGGGATCCCCGAGGGTCCCCGATCCCCGAATAACTAATACATTTTTTTTATTTTCGATGTTGAGTTAATCATATTAAAATAAAAAATTCAAATAAAAGTAAAGTTCGAAATATATATTACATTAATATCTATTACAAAAGTCACATACATTAAATTAGTAAGTAACGCAGCATGTAAGGGATACAAACTTCTTTTACAAACTATCATGAACAAATTAATAGTCTAATACAAAATTGTTACAAATAAAATCGAATTTAGATTCAAAATTAACTTTTTCAATGGTGGCGTGGGCACTTTATAAATGTGGACTATCCCCTTTACAGCACAATAGTTAAGTCGGAGCAAATCAAGAGCAAATATTAAATTAGATTAGATTAGATATTAAAATTGTGATTCGCTGTGGGCAATTATAACATCTAAAAATAAATAAAAAATAGATTTAAGTTTAAAATATTTAATGAATATTAAAATTAAAATAAAATTTTTAGCTAATAGAATCTATCCGGTCTTTTTAATGTCTTAAATAAAAATTTAGGACTTTAATTATTTAATTAGGCCTAAAGTTTAATAATATAAATATTTTGATATTTGTTATTTTTACCAATATTTATCATTTTATAATTCAAATTTTATAATTCAAATTTTATATTTATCATTTTAATGTCGTAAAGAATCTTTGTTTGTTTTAAAACTTCAATTAAAATCTATATGAATGCCTACAGTATGGTTTTACATGCCCTTTATCGAAATCCTATCCCGAAACGGTCTTACTACCAAAAAATTCAGCACACATACAAAAACAATTTTGGAATTAAAACGACAAAGATTCTTTACGACTATAGTAATCTTTCTAAGGACAATTGGGATTGAAACACTGGTTTTATCGGAGAAGAACTGAAAAAGAGGATGCTCTACGAGTAAAGAATCTTTGTTTGTTTTAAAACTTCAATTAAAATCTATATGAATGCCTACAGTATGGTTTTACAGCCCTATGCGGAAATCCTATCATGAAACGGGTCTTACTACCAAGAAAATTCAGCACACATACGAAAAACAATTTTGGAATTAAAACGACAAAGACCAATAGGAAACCGGGATCGTGGAAAGCGAGTGAGTTCAAAGGTATCCAATTATTAAGGATCTCAATAAACCAATTTTAAATCAAGTTTTAACTTAAGTCTATCTCGGTCTTTAAACTAAGTCTACTAAATTTTAAAGTCGTTTAATGGTACGTGGCTTGTTTACCCCCAGTGCGGACCAGACTAATGCCCATTCGGGATCATCTCTGGAACTTACGTCGAGGGATTCCCTATATACCTTTAAACAAAATTTTAGTTTTGCAATCTTCTTTACAACAAAGGCTCAAAGATAATACTAGATCTGGATCCCAGAAATAGTATTCTGATTGGAGGGGAAGAAGAGAAGTACAAATGTACAGACATGAGATCCTATCTTTGCTTCGAGGAATGTAGAATTTATATGGCGATCCGATAAGAACCAGTCTGCAGAATGCTTTAAATTAAAATGCGGAAAAATAAAGTGCAGAAATTTAAATTGCTTTAAATTAAATTGCGGAAAATTTAAAGTGCAGGAATTTAAATTGCTTTAAATTAAATTGCGGAAAATTTAAAGTGCAGAAATTTAAATTGCTTTAAATTAAATTGCGGAAATAAAATTTATTACAGGCTTTGAATAAATTACAAATCTTTAAAAGATCAGCTGCTTACATTTATTTGCTTTAGATCTTGAGATTTAAAAGAAGAAGTGGGAAATTAATCTTAAAAACTCTTAACGAGATACTTCCTTGATCTAAGATCTTGGGATAGTATTCCGTTAATGTTTTTGTGATTCCAGATTCCCAGAGAGAGAGGAGAGTATAGAGAGAAGGGAGAGAAGAAGAAGAAGAGAGAGAGAGAGCTCTAAAAAACTGATCTGAGGAGTCTAAGTCTTCCTTCAGATTTAAATACAAAATTGGCTCAACCGGGACTGTAGCTTTATGACCGGAACTGTGGCTTTTTAACTGTGGCGCGTCCTGTAGACTGTGGCGCGTCCTGTAGCTTTTAAACTGTAGCGCGTACTGTAGCTTTAATGAATTTTGTAAATAATCTAAATCTTACAAGGAGAATTCGGGTGAAGAGACATGTGCGCTCTCACTTGTGTCCAGAGGACCACCCGATACAAAGGAAAAATCAAAAGAACTTAATATTATACATTTTTTTTATATAAAGAAAATTACAAATGTCGTTAATGCTTTATAGGAGGGAAGATTCCGAAGCAATCGTCTTCATTATCATCCCTAAGAGAAATAAACGGTTCAGATTCATCGGCTTCAGAGGAGCTGACAACGGATGTCTCGGATCTGGAGGCGAGAAGCTGTTCCATGACTTTGAAATATTCTTCTTCGCCTTTTGCACCTGCAAGAAGAGATTGGGCTCTGGATTTTTGGGTAAGAAAGGTTCCTTGGGCTTTAATATCTTCGATGGTTGGGGCAAGGAAACCTTTGGCAGAAAGCCAATCATGAATGATATGGGTGGTTAATTTTGACTGTTCATCGAATTTTGACCACCATTTGACTTTGAATGTTCTTTGTAAAATTAATTGGGTATCCTGAGTGTGGTAACGGAGATTCCACATCCATACCCATGGTAGGAAGAAGTTTGTACAGAAACAGAGGAAAGGAGAGAACCTTCTTTCTGATTCTGTGGGTTTATAATGGGCTTTGAAAAGATTTAGACACTCGGTGGCATTCTGGGTGAGGATTTCAGGACATGGGCCAAAATAGTTCCACCATTGTTGGAACCAGTTTGGAAGGCTTTGAACGGTTATTTTTGAATTGAAGAAAAATAACCATGAGTGAGATTTTTTAGGGTTTTGTAGGAAAAAGGTGTTAAACCACGCTTGTTGATAATCCCAGTATGAAAAAGTCAAACAATGTGGTAGGCGCATTTGAATTTTTGTAGTAAAGGTTTTTTGTTTATGGAGTTGGTCACCCCATTGTTTTGGGCTTAGGACTTTGAGAATGGTTGCCGTTGAATAGGCGGAGCTCGTATGGGAATCACCGAGAAAGAAGTGTTTGAATCTGACTGACTCAAATGGACTCTAAATGCTTTGGTAATAGGGACCGGGGTTTTGTTAAATCCCAAGGTTTAAAAAACCAGCCTATTGGAAAAATCTTTGAAATAGCTTGAAATGGATCAGAATTATAAAATCCATCTTCCATAGATAAAATGTTTTGGAAATGGGTTTTATTAAACCAATCCGAAGTTTTCTTTGAAAGCTTTGTTTGTGAAAGTACAATCTGGGAAGATGAGCTTTCACCAGAAAGAATTACATTTTGAGAAGAAGGTTTTGTAATTTCTTGGCTCAAACTTTGAAAAGGGATTTCTTTAAGAGATCTTTTAGGTATTTCTTCAGAAATAGAATTTTCTTCTTTAGGAGAAATTTTGCTTTGAGAAAAACTTTGTAGGGCGAGCATGAGCTCAGGGGATTTGGAAATGGATTTCATCCATTCATTTACCTGTTCCTGCGAGGCAATGGCTTTAGATTTTGCTTCTTCATCCTCGATCATGTCAATCCAGGATTTGATGGGTATGGCTGATGAGAGTAATTTTTCTTTAGGAGGGGAAGAGGCTTTGGATGGTGTTTGGGATACAGGGTCTTTGAGAATCCCTTTCCCTTTATCTTTGGTCTTTTTTGGCGGCATTTATCTGTTTTGAAGAAACTCTCTGGTTAGAAAATCAGGGAGAGAATTTGTATCACCTTTAATAAACTCAATGTCAAAATCAAAAACACTTAAAATAGCTTGCCATCGTGCAAAAATCTGTTTTGATGCAATGTTTTGAACATCCTTTTCTAAAACATGTTTTGCAGCTTTGCAATCAATTCTAAGCAAAAATTTTTGATTTAACAAGTCACTTTGAAATTTAGATATGCATAAGACAATAGATAAAATTTCTTTTTAATAGTAGAATAATTTTTCTGACATTCATTCCAATGTGCAGAAACATATTGTACTACTTGTTCTTTATTATTATCAATTTGCTTTAATATCCCACCGTAACCTAAATCGGACGCATCAGTTTCAACTATTTTAGGTAATGCAGGATTTGCAAGAAATAAACATGGAATTTCTTTAACAATATTTTTTATCTGTTTAACAACTTTAGTATGTTCTTGACCATGCAAAGATTCTTTTAACCTATCATACAATGGTTTAGCAATCCTATTAATGTTAGGACAGAAATCAAGAACATAATTTAAACTTCCCAAAAATCTTTGCAATTGGGTTTTATCAAGGATTTTATCAGAAATTTATCAAGGAAAGAAAAAGAGATCTTTCAATAGGGGTGATAGTTCCTTTTGAAATATAATGGCCAAGAAATCGGATTTTAGTTTGAAATAAGGAAATTTTGCTACTAGAAATAGCTAGTCCAAATTTTTCTAGTTGCGAAATAAAAAGTCTTTAAATGTTTAAAATGTTGATCTATTGATTGTGAAAAAATCAATACGTCATCAATATAAACAATACAAAAATCAGAAAAAGGATTATAAATGTCATTCATAATTCTTTGAAATTCTGAAGGTGCATTCTTTAAACCAAAAGGCATTACTGTCCATTCGTATTGACCAAATGGAACAGTGAAGGCTGTTTTATAACGGTCTTTAGGGTGAATTTGAATTTGCCAAAATCCTGACTTCATGTCAAATTTTGAAAATATGAATGCAGAGTGAAGTTTTTGGAGTAAATCTTTTTTATTAGGTATAGGGTACCTAATCCATTTTAAGGCTTTATTTAGGGGTTTGTAATTTATTACTAGTCTTGGTGTTCCTCTTTCTATTTCAGAATTTTTATTGACATAAAAAGCGGCACAAGACCATGGGGATCTTGATTTGGTAATTAGACCTTTAGATTCTAATTCTTTGATTTCTCCTTTGCAATGTTTCTCTAATTCCATATTCATTTGAATAGGACGGGCTTTAGTGGGTATTTGTTTTTCATCAAAAGAATTTTCATATGGCAAATCTACCAAATGTTGTTTTCTGTTCCAAAAAGCAGTTGGTAAATCAGCACATATTTCCTTTTCAATTAATGCTTTAAATTCAGAAATTTTTCTTTGTATAAAATCATTTTTTAATTGATTTTCTACTCTTTGTAAGTTTAAATCTTTTTGTAAACAGGTTAGATTAGCCTGTTTTGATTTTAGTAAAACATTTATTTGGTTCTGGTGTACAGAGTTGGCTTTTATGATGTTTAAATTTCTGGTTTTAGGTTTTTCTATAAAAGGGAATTTTAAATTTATTTTTCCTGCCTTAAAAGATATTCCATCATAATCAACAATATAAGGAGTTATGAGATTTATAAATGGTGTTCCTAGTATAACAATATGATGGATGTCATTTGTCAGAAAGAAAGTAGTTTTAAATTCAAAATTATCTTTAAGAACAGATGCTTCAACTTTAGAATGGATGTTTAATTTTGAATTATTGGCGGCAGAAAGTCTTTCTTTTGTTTTTCTTTAAATTTATCAGGGACAAAATTTCTTTAATACAATTTAAATCAAAGACCAAATCGAATAAGGCAATGGTGTCAATTTCTAATTCTTTGGAAAAAAGTAAAGTAATTTTTATTTAATATTTTCTAGTGGTGATTTGATTTAAAACAAAAAGAAAATCATTTGGAATTGATTCAATGTTTTCAAGTTGCAAATCATTTTCACCAAATTTTAAATCATTTTTATTATTAGAATTTGATTCTTTATCAGAGTCATCTTCCAATTGTTTTTGTAATAAAAGTTGGATGGTTTTAATCGATTTTCTGTTTTCTTTTAACTCTTTAATCTCAAGTTTGATGTCTTTAATTTCCTTTTGAAGATCTTGGATGGTAGGAGTTGTTTTCTTTGTTTTCTTTTTCTCCAAGATTTCAAAGGTCATAGGTACTCTTCTTGATGATTGGAATTTTAGTCTCTTTTTTTTTGTTTCCAAAGTCTTTAGAAGTTTATCTAAATATTCTCTTTGAAGAGTTGGATCAGAAATATGTTTAACAAGTTCAAGAAAAGTTTCTTGGTCTTTTGTCAAAACATTGATTTTATGAGGTTCAGAATCAGAATCATCATCACTTGTGATAGATGTTTCCGAGTCAATCAATTCATCAATTTGTAAAGGATCACTGTCTCCTGATAAGGAGAAATTTGAATCGAAGTCGTCGACTCTCTATGAAAGCGAGGAGAGATTTTTAAAAGGATTTCTTCATCGAGATCAAGCTCATGAAGTTTTTTACTCATTCTGCAATACTTTGCAGTATGTCCTTTTGTATCAGAGCCAAGGGAAAGTAGGTGTAATATAGTCGTAAAGAATCTTTGTCGTTTTAATTCCAAAATTGTTTTCTGTATGTGTGCTGAATTTTCTTGGTAGTAAGACTCGTTTCAGATAGAATTTCCGCATAGGGCTGTAAAACCATACCTGTAGGCATTCATATAGATTTTAATTGAAGTTTTAAAACAAACATGGATTCTCTACTCTGTAGAGCATCCTCTTTTTCCAGTTCTTCTACTGATAAAACCAGTGTTTCAAAGAATGTGGTGAATTCAAAAGAATTCATTGTTGAAGATTTTGATAAAGCAATTGACAATTGGGATTTACCAAAGGTCTCCAAAGATAAGATTTATAAAATGAAAAAGCTTGATTTTTTAAAGACGGATTGTGTTATAAAAACGGAAGAAAGAGATATCACACTTTCAAAGCCATTTGAGACAATTCATTTATTTTCTGAACACTCTTTAATTCAAGTTGGCATAAAACCATTAACGAAAGAAGGTTTAAATACTTATCCTTCTTTGTCCTCGGATGGGAGGTTCATCTCCTTTGATGATTCCTTACTCAGTAGTATTGAATCTAGTCTCTGTAAAGGACCTATTTCATTTGATTGTTATCCTAATATAACGATCTCTTTAAAAGACAAAAATATTTTGAAAAGCATGATTTTACTGATCAAGACACATAATTACAATATGTTGGAAGGATCTGCCCATTGCAATAATTTTCAAAATATCTTATAAAAGCCATGATTTCAGCGTTTAACACGCAGCATAAATTCCAGTCAAAAAGAGACGAGACTCTTCTCTTGCAGACTGACCTATCCAAAGCAAACACTGTCATACCTGCACCTATCCAATGGAAAGACATAAACCTTCCGGATGAATGGATCCTTGAAGGAGCCATCAACGATGATTCCTAGACAACTTGAGCCAAATACGAGTTGCAAAATGTAACTTAGTATTCTCGATTGTAAAAAGTCAAATTGTCATTTAGAAGGTCTACATCATCCGGACCCTCTACATCTTCCGATTTTCTGAAAAGGATTTAAATTCTGAAATTCCAATTTTAGAAAAAGAATTTTCAAAAGTTCCCTCAGTTATAAATCTCCCTTTCCAACCTACAAAAGAGTCAACCTAGGTTTTCTACTTTAGATATACCTAGCCCTTCAATACATTCGTTGATTATGCTACTAGTGTTCCTCACCCGATTTATACTAGTAGACAACAGAACAAAGCCATGGAGAGAAGCAACCTTCTACTCCAACTTCTCCCACATTTTTCTCATGAACAGAAAAATGTTATCAACGTTCTTGAAAAATATTTTGAACTTGATAAAAACCTTACATAAAGATTTCTATTCGATATTAATAAAGAAAAAAGACTTTGGTTTTTTAAACACTTTTTAAACCAAAGAAAAGAAATTCAAGAAATTTATTATGATTTTGTACACTTGCATAAAGTCCATATTATGTTTTTGATTGGTTTGAAATCTATGCTTCAAAAATGATATTTCTTATCCCTTTAAAGAATCAAATCCAATCACGATTCGTAAAAGATCATCGAATGGAATCTATCGAATCGATAGAACCATTGAATCGAGCATCCTCCTCTCAGAGTATAACCATTGATCATGGTGACCCTCCTATTCAGATAAAAGCCTCACCTTACAAAATCCATAAACCAAGTGATCCAGATAAAAATTTAGATAGCATTATCCAACAGAATAATTTTTTGTAATGCTAATCTAGATACGTTAGGAAAACAGTTGACTAGGATAGAGAGTCAAATCCAAGGGTCAACTATCCAATTTCCTTCTTCTGTTTCATCAAAGTCTGATTCCTTAAAAAAGTTTAAAGAACCTATTTTCAAACCATTTCGGGTTTGAAACATAGTCAGAAGCTTGTTCAAGAATCCAAATCAGATTTTGCCAGAACTATTAAAGAACAACTTGATAGAATAGAATCATCTCATTCTCCTATTACGCCAAAATCTTCTTTTGCTTCCTCCTCTAAAGTCCAAATTGCTCCGATAGTGCCCAATCTAGCAAGATTGCGGATCTAGAACAGGACCAATATTCTATAGCCTCCTCAGATATAGAAGCCTTCAAAGAAGAACCTACTACTAGGGTCAATAAAGTTCATTGGGAATTGACACTCCCAACCACTAAAAGTCCACCAGATCTAGCCATAGATAATAGACCAAGTGCACTAAATCAATCTCGATTTAATGCATCTTCTGTCTATGAGTGGAATTTTGATGGCATTTCTGAATACAACATACTAGGGTTGTTGCAACAGATGACCATGGCAGCTAATGCTTATAAAACCCAATCAGGAACTTCTGACAAAGCTATTGCGGAAATCCTCATTCTTTGGTTTTACGAGTCAACTAAAAGGATGGTGGGATCATCTTCTCACCGATCGGCAGAAATCGAGATATTTTAAATTCTATCCAAACAGATGAGGAAAGGTTACCAATCCTTGATGAGTTCAACAATCCTATCCAGGATGCAGTTGCTACTCTAATCCTCACCATATCCCTCCATTTCATAGGTGATCCTTCACACCTTAGAGATAAAAATGCTGAGTTACTACATAATCTGAGATGTAGGAAACTTAGTGAATTCCAAAGTTATAAAACCGCCTTCTTCACTAGACTTTTCTTAAGAGATGATGCAAACCACACAACATGGAAAGAAAAATTCCTTGCTGGTTTACCTACTCTCTTAGGAGAAAAAGTTAGAAATTCCATTAAAGCCCTTTATGACAATCGTATTCCTTATGATGAACTCACCTATGGTGAATTAGTTAGCTTCATCAACAAGGAAGGTCTAAAGATTTGTCAAGATTTGAAGTTGCAGAAACGACTAAAATGGGAGCTTAGGAAATCTAAGCAAGAGTTAGGCAGTTTCTGTAAACAATTCAATTATGACCCTTTTAAAATTCCTAATTCCAAAGATTGTAATGGTAAGTGCTTCTCGAAACCTTACAAGAAACATTACAAGTACAAAAGCCATAAAAAGCCCATCTCCAATTTTAAAGAAAAATTTTATAAGAAACCTTCGAGGCCTTATAAAAATCCCAATTTCTCTAAAAAGAAAGCCTTTAAATCCAAACCCAGAACTCCTTTTAACTACAAAGAAGCCATATGTCATAAATGTGGAATAAAAGGACATACTGCAAAGTATTGCAGAATGAGTAAAAAACTTCATGAGCTTGATCTCGATGAAGAAATCCTTTTAAAAATCTCTCCTCTGCTCATAAAGTCTGACGACTCTGATTCAAATTTCTCCTTATCAGGAGACAATGATCCTTTACAAATTGATGAATTGATTGACTCAGAAACATCTATCTCAAGTGATGATGATTCTGATTTTGAACCTCATAAAATCAATGTTTTGACAAAAGACCAAGAAACTTTTCTTGAACTTGTTAAACATATTTCTGATCCAACTCTTCAAAGAGAATATTTAGATAAACTTCTAAAGACTTTGGAAACAAAAGAAAAACCAGAGACTAAAATTCCAATCATCAAGAAGAGTACCTATGACCTTACAGAAATCTTGGAGAAAAAGAAAACAAAGAAAACAACTCCTACCATCCAAGATCTTCAAAAGGAAATTAAAGACATCAAACTTGAGATTAAAGAGTTAAAAGAAAAACAGAAAACTGATTCTGAAACCATCCAACTTTTATTACAAAAACAATTGGAAGATGACTCTGATAAAGAATCAAATTCTAATAATAAAAATGATTTAAAATTTGGTGAAAATGATTTGCAACTTGAAAACATTGAATCAATTCCAAATGATTTTCTTTTTGTTTTAAATCAAATCACCACTAGAAAATATTTAATAAAAATTACTTTAGTTTTTTCCAAAGAATTAGAAATTGACACCATTGCCTTATTCGACACTTTGTCTTTGATTTAAATTGTATTAAAGAAATTTTTGTCCCTGATAAATTTAAAGAAAAACAAAAGAAAGACTTTCTGCCGCCAATAATTCAAAATTAAACATCCATTCTAAAGTTGAAGCATCTGTTCTTAAAGATAATTTTGAATTTAAAACTACTTTCTTTCTGACAAATGACATCCATCATATTGTTATACTAGGAACACCATTTATAAATCTCATAACTCCTTATATTGTTGATTATGATGGAATATCTTTTAAGGCAGGAAAAATAAATTTAAAATTCCCTTTTATAGAAAAACCTAAAACCAGAAATTTAAACATCATAAAAGCCAACTCTGTACACCAGAACCAAATAAATGTTTTACTAAAATCAAAACAGGCTAATCTAACCTGTTTACAAAAAGATTTAAACTTACAAAGAATAGAAAATCAATTAAAAAATGATTTTATACAAAGAAAAATTTCTGAATTTAAAGCATTAATTGAAAAGGAAATATGTGCTGATTTACCAACTGCTTTTTGGAACAGAAAACAACATTTGGTAGATTTGCCATATGAAAATTCTTTTGATGAAAAACAAATACCCACTAAAGCTCGCCCTATTCAAATGAATATGGAATTAGAGAAACATTGCAAAGAAGAAATCAAAGAATTAGAATCTAAAGGACTAATTACCAAATCAAGATCCCCATGGTCTTGTGCCGCTTTTTATGTCAATAAAAATTCAGAAATAGAAAGAGGTACACCATGATTGGTAATAAATTATAAACCCCTAAATAAAGCCTTAAAATGGATTAGGTACCCTATACCTAATAAAAAAGATTTACTCCAAAAACTTCACTCTGCATTCATATTTTCAAAATTTGACATGAAGTCAGGTTTTTGGCAAATTCAAATTCACCCTAAAGACCGTTATAAAACAGCCTTCTCTTTATTCCATTTGGTCAATACGAATGGACAAAGAAATGCCTTTTGGTTTAAAGAATGCAACTTCAATTTCAAAGAATTATGAATGACATTTATAATCCTTTTTCTGATTTTTGTATTGTTTATATTGATGACGTATTGATTTTTTCACAATCAATAGATCAACATTTTAAACATTATAAAGACTTTTTATTTCGCAACTAGAAAAGTTTGGACTAGCTATTTCTAGTAGCAAAATTTCCTTATTTCAAACTAAAATCCGATTTCTTGGCCATTATATTTCAAAAGGAACTATCACCCCTATTGAAAGATCTCTTTCTTTCACTAATAAATTTCCTGATAAAATCCTTGATAAAACCCAATTGCAAAGATTTTTGGGAAGTTTAAATTATGTTCTTGATTTCTGTCCTAACATTAATAGGATTGCTAAACCATTGCATGATAGGTTAAAAAAGAATCATGTTGCATGGTCAGAAGAACATACTAAAGTTGTTAAACAGATAAAAATATTGTTAAAGAAATTCCATGTTTATTTCTTGCAAATCTGCATTACCTAAAATAGTTGAAACCGATGCGTCGATTTAGGTTACGGTGGGATATTAAAGCAAATTGATAATAATAAAGAACAAGTAGTACAATATGTTTCTTACGCACATTGGAATGAATGTCGAAAAATTATTCTACTATTAAAAAAGAAATTTTATCTATTGTCTTATGCATATCTAAATTTCAAAGTGACTTGTTAAATCAAAAATTTTTGCTTAGAATTGATTGCAAAGTCATAAAACATGTTTTAGAAAAGGATGTTCAAAACATTGCATCAAAACAGATTTTTGCACGATGGCAAGCTATTTTAAGTGTTTTTGATTTTGACATTGAGTTTATTAAAGGTGATACAAATTCTCTCCCGATTTTCTAACCGAGAGTTTCTTCAAAACAGATAAATGCCGCCAAAAAGACCAAAGATAAAGGGAAAGGGATTCTCAAAGACCCCGTATCCCAAACACCATCCAAAGCCTCTTCCTCCTAAAGAAAAATTACTCTCATCAGCCATGCCCATCAAATCCTGGATTGACATGATCGAGGATGAAGAAGCAAAATCTAAAGCCATTGCCTCGCAGGAACAGGTAAATGAATGGATGAAATCCATTTCCAAATCCCCTGAGCTCATGCTCGCCCTACAAAGTTTTCTCAAAGCAAAATTTCTCCTAAAGAAGAAAATTCTATTTCTGAAGAAATACCTAAAAGATCTCTTAAAGAAATCCCTTTTCAAAGTTTGAGCCAAGAAATTACAAAACCTTCTTCTCAAAATGTAATTCTTTCTGGTGAAAGCTCATCTTCCCAGATTGTACTTTCACAAACAAAGCTTTCAAATAAAACTTCGGATTGGTTTAATAAAACCCATTTCCAAAACATTTTATCTATGGAAGATGGATTTTATAATTCTGATCCATTTCAAGCTATTTCAAAGATTTTTCCAATAGGTGGTTTTTTTAAACCTTGGGATTTAACAAAACCCGATCTATTACCAAAGCATTTTAGAGTCCACTTGAGTCATCGATTCAGTAGTGAGTTCAAAGGTATCCAATTATTAAGGATCTCAATAAACCAATTTTAAATCAAGTTTTAACCTAAGTCTATCTCGGTCTTTAAACTAAGTCTACTAAATTTTAAAGTCGTTTAATGGTACGTGGCTTGTTAACCCCCAGTGCGGACCAGACTAATGCCCATTCGGGATCATCTCTGGAACTTATGTCGAGGGATTCCCGCCTATATACCTTTAAACAAAATTTTAGTTTTGCAATCTTTTTTACAACAAAGGCTCAAAGATAATACTAGATCTGGATCCCAGAAATAGTATTCTGATTGGAGGGGGAGAAGAGAAGTACAACAGAAGACAGAGATCCGGTCTCTTTGCTTCTGAGGAATGTAGAATTTATATGGCAGATCTGATAAGAACCAGTCTGCAGAATGCTTTAAATTAAAATGCGGAAAAATAAAGTGCAGAAATTTAAATTGCTTTAAATTAAATTGCGGAAAATTTAAAGTGCAGGAATTTAAATTGCTTTAAATTAAATTGCGGAAATAAAATTTATTACAGGCTTTGAATAAATTACAAATCTTTAAAAGATCATTTCTTACATTTATTTGCTTTAGATCTTGAGATTTAAAAGAAGAAGTGGGAAATTAATCTTAAAAACTCTTAACGAGATACTTCCTTGATCTAAGATCTTGGGATAGTATTCCGTTAATGTTTTTGTGATTCCAGATTCCCAGAGAGAGAGAAGAGTATAGAGAGAAGGGAGATAAGAAGAAGAAGAGAGAGAGAGAGAGCTCTAAAAACTGATCTATTTAGTAGACTTAGTTTAAAGACCGAGATAGACTTAGGTTAAAACTTGATTTATTGAGATCCTTAATAATTGGATACCTTTGAACTCACTTGCTTTCCACGATCCCGGTTTCCTATTGGTTAAAACTTGATTTAAAATTGGTTTATTGAGATCCTTAATAATTGGATACCTTTGAACTCACTCGCTTTCCACGATCCCGTTTCCTTTGAACTCATTTTATAATTCAAATTTTATAATTCAAATTTTATAATTTATTTATTAGTAATTTTTAAAAAATAAAAATAAAATTAAAAAATAAAATGAAAAAATAGGTAGGGGATGGGGATTTCACCTCATCCCCGTCCTCTCCCCAAATAAAAAATTAGGTAAAAAAATTTTCCCGTCCCTGTCCCGAATAATAAATTGGGTATGAAATTATCCTCATACCCTCCCGAATGGGAAAAATCCCGAGGTACCCGTCCCCCCGAATTTTTGTCATCCCTAAAAATATTCATAAAAATTATGAAGATAAATAATTCTAATTTGTAGAAAATAAAAGATAAAAATAATAATAGTTTACACTATATTACACAAGTTATAGAGATGAGAAATAAGGCTAATTATTAAATTTTATTTAGTTAAGGATAGAAAATTAATTAATGAAATAGGAATATTTTGGATAATATCTTTTACTGATTCAAACTTTTTAGATTAATCAAAAAGTTAAAAAAATTAGGTTAATAATTTAGTGACTTAAGAACTAAAAAAACAAACGAACTTAGTGACTCAATTGACTGAAATTAAGTCAATTAAGCCATTGGGTCCCTTCGTGTTTGATAAATTTTTTAAAAAATGACTTTTGACAAAATTACCTTATCTTATAGTAGATTTAAAAAGTAAGGAAGGAGAAACTTTTTAAAACTTGATTTCAAGAATTAGTTTTATACTTAATTATCATTTATATTATAAGATTTTAAAATTATTCTTATAATTAGGAAATAAAATCATTAATTTTAAAGAGATCATTATTATGCCGATTATATTAGATAACAAAATAAAAAATAAATTAATAATATAAAATATTTATTTTAGTTCTCAATTGTTATATATATATATAATAATAATAATAATAATAATAATAATAAAAATATAGTCAATTAAGCCATTGGCTATATTTATTTTAGTTCTCAATTGTTATATATATATATATATATATATATATAATAATAATAAAAATATAGTCAATAATAATACTTAATTATCATTTATATTATAATAAAAATTAATAATATAAAATATTTATTTTAGTTCTCAATTGTTTTATATATATATATATATATATATATATATGTATATATATATATGTGTATATATATATATATATAATAATAATAATAATAATAATAATAAAAATATACATGTTTATAAATATGTAAATAAATTTTATTCAAAATTATGTCTAATTCATTCATTTATATTCTTACGGTAATTTAAAAATAAGATTTATCAAAAACATACAACTACTTTTAAAATTCACACCACTTTTAAAATAAATTTTATAAAAAATTTAACTAATTTTTTATATCTGATTATTTCTACAATACATTTAATAACAGCAATTTTAAAAAATATTGAATTACCAAATTGGCTCTAAGTAGTCCTAACAATTATAATTGACTAAAATATTCTTTGTTATTTTCATCATTCCAATTTCATCAAGGTATTTTGCGCATTCGCATAGAAATCAGGATCAATATGGCAAGAATGAACAAACTATGTTGAAGTCTCTTCAGTTCACGTGGGGAAATATACAAACTTCGCAAAGTTTAAATTTTTAATTTTTTTTTTCAAATTGTGTTTTTGGTCTTTATTCGGTGATATTACTATCAGCTACAGTGTCCCAAAGATTAAGCTGGTTGTTCTTTGACCTTTTAATTATTTTAGAATTTTCGCTTGAATAATGCGCAATTTAGTCTGATTTTAATATTTTATTGGGGAAAAATTTAAGATTTCAGTTAATGTTATTGCTGTAATTCATTTCATTTTGTTTCATTTTCCTTTAATTCAAGCATTTGATACAATATGCATGCCACATGCAGCGGGAAAAGATTGACATGGTTTAGCATTCAATTTCACCGAGGAAGCGAGAGAATATGATGGTTTAGTGGCAGACGGAGCTATTTTACTAGTATCTGCGGGGATTATGCTAATCTTTTCGAGGTGTTATAGGAATTTTGTAAATGTTCAAAAATGTTAAATGCCCTTTGGTTATCACACACTTTGATAGAGTTTATTACCTAGGCTAGTTCGAATCTAATGTCATGCACACATATGCACGTATGCACTAGTGCAAATCTTTTATGCATGTGTTTGAAGCTAGAAACTTTCTATGGTTTGGTGTTTTGTTCCTAGTTTGCCTTTTCTTTCACCGACTAGAATAAAAAGTTTCTTTTAATTCTCCGCTTGTTCAATACAGACATAAACAATATGGAGGGAATGGCTAGGAGCAGCGATATAAACATCACCTGTGTTCTCTTTTGCGGTTCACATTTCCCGGCTTCTCATAATTATACTAAAGAATACCTGCAAAACTACCCTTCCGTTCAGGTATTCTTACACTTTTTTTAAGAATTCATGTCCTGCAATAGTTTGCTTATAGGCAGTATAAATGACACTAGTGTACTATATACCTAAGTACTTTGCTAATTTCAGACTTGCAAAAAAAGAAGTTGCTTATGGGATGTAATTGCACTTTTTGAGGTTATAAGCGTTGCATTTTGAGCAGTCTGTATATGAGGTATTTGTTGGAAAATCAACTTTAGTTTGTCAGTTATTACCTGAGTCCAAAACCTATGCTTATAGGCAAGAGCCAAAACAGTATTTAAAGTCTTTCACAGATAATAGTTGTGGATTAAACTTTATTTGTGGAGTTTTTTTTCTTTTTTTTTGGCAGACGCTTGAACTAATTTTATAATTGTCTACCGAAGTGCATTCATGACCTAAATTATTTTGGAAACAATTTGTTTCAATATTAAAAGTAAGGGTCTATGCTTTTTTTTCTTAGTATGCATAAATTGTATGCCTCATATGGAACTTCTGAACAGATGATAGCCTCAGGTTATTGCATGATTATAGACTTTCCGTAGGTTCCGTGACTGTTTCTTTCTTTGCTGATTTTTATTTAATTGAAACGGACATGAAATATAAAATTTTACTGGATAAAATGTGCCAGTTGCTATGAATTTATTAAGTATTCCTATTTTCACATTTGTAGGTTGATGTGGTCCCCGTCAGTGATATGCCTGATGTCATAGCAAACTACCATCTTTGTGTTTGAAAAAAACATGCGGCTAGATTCAAATGTTATATCTCGTGCAAATGATCAGATGAAGCTTATAATGCGGTTTGGGGTTGGTCTGGAAGGTCATTGTCTTATAAGCTAATTTTCCATAATCTTGGAGCTTTTTCAATATGATATGTACTTTTGGATGTATGTTCCTATACTTTTCATAGTGTCTGCTATTGAAATTGATTAGTTTCTGTGTTTTATGTTTGTGTGAAGGTGTGGATATTGATGCTGCTACAAACTGTGCAATCAAAGCAGCTAGAATCCCAGGTAACGTGTCTGGGAATGCTGCATCATGTGGTGAATTGTCCATATATCTAATGGTGGGCCTTCTCAGAAAGCAGGTTGGTTTGTTCAATCTAATACCTGACAGTCATTCCTCCTTTCTCGTAATAGCCCAATAGCTCATCGTGATACGAGAAAGTGCAGTTGTTGTGAACAGAAGGTGTTCCTTTCATGTATTTGTACCTTGAAATATTTGGCCAAATTAAATCTGCTTTGCATATCATTTTCAGCATACAACGTCCATTTTAATGATTTCCTGACCATCTGAGTAACTTCTGAAATGTTGTAGAATGAGATGAGAATGGCATAGAGCAGAAAAAACTTGGAGTGCCAACTGGTGAAACACTACGTGGGAAAACCGTGAGTGTCAACTTTCCTAGTCTTTTAAGTACATTCACATTTTTTCCTTGCAGAGCTGTTGCTGTCCAAAATTTCCTAAATTTCATATTTCTTTCTCCGTGTCTTATCCTTGCTTCATGTCTGCTAGTGTTGGACAATGCAAATTATTCCTATTATCATAAAAGAATTTGAAAGCCCTTTTAAATAAAGATCTTTGAATGTTTACCATTTTTAGCGAGGTGTACTATCTTTGACTTTCCCTATCCTGTTATTGTTAAATATTAGATTTTCTTGTTCTTGCAGGTGTTTATCTTGGGATTTGGAAATATTGGGGTTGAATTGGCAAAGCGCTTCCGAGCATTCGGTGTGAAATTTATTGCTGCAAAAAGGAGTTGGGCTTCACATTCTCAAGTTTGTTGCCAATCCAGTGGTATGTAAGGACCCTCGAGTGTCAGTGAAACTCATCACTGAAGTCTTTTTCATTTAGTTGTTTCATTTATCCGCACTTGTAGTAAAAAAGGGGATGATTGATGGTTTGGTTGATGAGAACAGGTGTTGTGAAGATATTTTTGGGTTTGCTAGCAAGGCCGACATAGTTGTTTGCTGCCTGAGTTTGATTAAACAGACGATGAAACTGTGCTCATACTCCCTATTTTCAAATCTATGTTCTTTTATAACGTTGTTGTTTTCTACGCCGACATAGTTGTATGTTGTTTTCATGTTTCAAGGACATGGGAACTCATTCTAATTCTATATGCGTTCAATATAGATAATCTTAACCGGAAAATTTCATATGGCGCTTGTTCCTCAATGTCATTGCAGCAAATTGATATTTTTTTCCACGTATGTAATCTCATGTTAACCTGTATGGTATACCTTTTTCCTACAATACAATCCCAGTTTTTCTTCGATTATTTGGAACTCTAGCAATATGAATCTGCCTATCTTTTTACCTGTGTATTTTTTTCTTTGCAGTAATATCCTTCCATTTAAAGGTGATAACTATTTGTTTCTAACATGTTCTTTTGTGCCCGGACTTTGCTCGCATACAGATGTTTCCGATATGATAAAGCATATAAAAATTCAGGTCCATTCATAAGGCATCACGTTGGGGTCTTTGTGTTAGATAATTAGTACAACGAGAATCCTCTGTCTGTGCCCAGCCTGTGTATATAAGCGTGTTCTGTGTGTGCCAGGCCTTTGCACGATACATGTTGATTTCTCTAGCATGAAAAGTATATAAAACTTCATGTCTGTTCACATCGTTTCACATTGGGGTCTTTATGTTAGATAATTGTTAATTTATTATGATGGGATTGTTACTTGTTTTATAGAAGAGTCTGTTCACGTCATTATTGCTCAACCTATTTACAATCCAGAATAAATTGAGTGTCTGCTGTCTGCATTAGTCATTGACTGCAACTTACCATTTGGATATCTTGACTTACAGGCTGGCATTGTAAACAAGTCATTACTATCTTCAATGGAAAAGGTTTTTCCATATTTCTAGGGTTCTCTTCTGGTGAATATTGTTCGAGGAGGTCTGTTAGACTATGAGGCTGTTGCTCATTACCTCGAGTCTGGCCACTTGGGAGGCTTAGGCCTTGATGTTGCTTGGACAGAACCGGTTGATCCCAATGACCCAATTCTAAAGTTCCAGAATGTTTTAATCACATCTCATGTTGGAGGTGTTACAGAACATTCTTGCAGATCCATGGCTAAGGTATGTATTGATGCAATTGGTAATAGAATCTTTTTGGAACAGTACTTAAGCCAATGGCTGTTCATGACAATCCCTGTAAAACTAAGTTTCGAACACAGCTGACAATAAGAAAGTCATAAGTAAGTTTTCTTATTCATTTGGTCCTAAATCTCTCTAAATCTGAAACTATAGTGATTGATGTGTGTTTATGACTTTGAAATCATAGATTTGAGCCCCAGCAAATGCCACAGAAGAGGGAAAAGAAGATCCAAAATTGTTCATTAGAGGGTTTGGGAAATTATAAGGTATAGCTTGAAGTTTAAAGGGCCTCACTCCCTTCATTCTGAATGACAACCGTGATTCACTGAAGGTTGGCATCACTTTATTAGCATTTTGCAGCATCTATTATTTTTTTTTTTTTGGTTATTTTCTAGCAAAACATGAGCATCGTCTCCAGTCATTCACTATGAACAATATGATTAACACACGTACTCTTTTGACTGTTGATGCTTGGTCAAAATCAGTAGAAAGTTTGGGTTTGCTGTGGCTAGGACCTATCTCTTTACTTTTGCTGGCCAATTCTCCTTGCCAGGAGAATAGTTTTGATCCCTTGCCAGAAATCCGGGAAAGTTGCTTTTATTCGTTCCATATCAGTCATTTTATTTATTTACTTATAATTTCCACTCGTCTGTTACTTTTATGTGGTATCAGTTCATTTGTGTGAATTTGTATAATTAGCTTGCATGTATAGACTATTATCACTTTGCTAACAGTATTTCATCTAAGATTATTTATACCGGATGTGTCCTATATGCATCTCTCGGTGTTATACAATTACAGGTTGTTGGTGACGTTGCCCTTCAACTTCATGCTGGGACTCCTTTGACAGGAATAAAGCTTGTGAATTGATTCAACCATAGGAATCTATTTCATCAGCCAAAACTATATAGGCTTTCTATCCAGGTTTAACTAAGCTTTCCTGCCATTTTGAAAGGAGCCACCATTGCCTGTTTGACAATTGACAACTATAAGTAAATTCCTTCTACCTCCATTACTGTTCATGCAAACATTGTATACCTCAAAAAGTTTATTATTCCTGTTGTTTGATGGAATCCCTTAATTGAAAGTAATTCAGAATTTAATTCCGTAAAAAGTTTTAGCTTGTTAGACAACAAATAACATTAACGCGAAACTTTCTAGTTTGTTTCTTTAAAAATAATGATGATATGGTAAATCCTCTCTATAGTTATAATATAAGAACTAAATTAAATTTATTATTATGAGGAGGTTAGAACTTAATAGCGGTGTAGTTTCAAAAAGTTATTGTTTTGGCTCAGTTATCCTTTAATGCAAGTGATATAGAGGTAAAAGGTGTACTACATTACTAATTAATTAATGGAGTATGTTAAATTCAATGTATAAAAATTGATTAAAAAAATAGTTACAATTTTAAAAAATTAGCATATATTTTGTATAATATATAGATAGTCATTATCAAATGGAGGCAAGTTTCTTAAGATGAGATTTTAAAAAGTTATTATTAATTACAATGTGGAGTTTATTCTTATTTATAACTGGTCCAAATTAAGATAAAAAAAATTTTATGACTATATTATATGATTCGTGTATAGAGTTACATAGGGAGATGTTGCGGTATTCGTTTTGCCTCAATTTATGAATGTGTTTCTACCGTATAATTTTCTTTTTCTCCTTGGTGTCTTGTGCAATCAATTCTCTTAAAGCTGAAAATGCAAAAAGAAATCAAAATATAGAAACGTACATATAATGTTAAAAGTAGCTCATTTCGAACCGTTTTTAACTTACAAATCTAACGTGAGTAACAAGTCTAATGTATCATTGTCATGAACCTGTTAATGTCACAGGCATGGCATTTACGGCAGAAAATGGAATGATTGCAACTCCATTGCCTAGAAAATCTTAAAAACAAGGTGAAAGAATGTAACCAAAATACCTTGCATGCCAAGAGAACAAGCTCTATTCAAACTTGGTCATGAATGTCCATCCGAAACCCCAGCTCCGATCATTACCAAGATTACAAGCACATTCGCATCAGCATTAGCACGACAAAATCCGATCCCCCATGATCGTTTTCAGCTCAAGAACAAGAAGATGATGATGATACGGGAGAGATATGTGGTGCGATCTTGAGCCGAAGATGTGAAAAAGAAAGCTCCATGTTTGATAATGTACTCAGGAAAACAATGTCAATGAGGCATGAGAGACCAAGGAAAACAATGTCAATGAGGCATGAGAGACCAACCTTATTACTTTGGGGTTGGAAGTGGGGTTAGAAAACAAAGAGCATTTTCCATTCCAGCGGTTTGCCTGCCAGGCTGTCAAGCATGGGCTAGTGGGTAGTTTTTTGGGCTTCCATTACCAAGGAATAAAAACTTATTTTTAAGGTCCGGGGACTGGCAATGTGGTACAACTATATACGTGCCAATGAGCCTATGATGTGGCACAGGGTGGACAATTTGCTAATGTACATTGTAGATCAATTTGAAGAGGTGCGCATAAAAGTATTTGCTCTAAAGAGTAATCATAAAATTTTAGGGGGTTTTTGGGTTTGAAAAGGTGCGAATTTTCAAGAATGGGAATTTTACGATATGCTGAGAATCCTTTACTATAATCATCCATGATTATTTAAAATGTTTGATTGAGGGCTATTTTTGACATTTTCCAAGGCTTTTTGAGACTTGAGACTTGAGTATCATTTCAATTTTCAAAATCTAACAAATGCCTAATCCTTAGCATAATCATTTTATCTCAAATAAATCACTATTTTGTTTAAAATGTGATATTCTTAAAGTTGAAGAATTGAATGCTCCTGCATGTATTGCGGAAATTGATCTTCTTCTAAATATTTTAAAATATATCCGACCATCTTAAATTTTTAAGTTTTACTATAAACCAAACCTGAGGGGTAGTATATGATATCCACCCCTCTTCTAACTAGCTCTGTTTTTCGGTATCAAGGCATGAACTTCGTGGCTTCCAAATTTTTTAATTCATTCACAGAGCCAACAAATAGAAAAAGTTTCCATGTTCACCAACAATCAGAGACAAGAAGAGCGAACTGGACGCTCTGGAACCCCAAGATTGCAATACCTCCAGGTACTCTTTCGTTGTTTTACTTAAATTCATTACATTTTTTTTTTCCTTCATTGGATACTTCGAATTCATCATTGTTTTTTTTTTTTTTGTGACCTTTTGTGAGATGGGTATTTACTTTATTTGTTTTCTTTGCCTCTGTTTCCGTTATGTTGTAGGAACTGGTGAGTCAATTTCAGAACTCTACCGACGAAGGTAATCCTGTGCATAAAAATTTTATATTCCAATTATTTTGTCTCGTTTTAATGTCAAATGTTATTTTTTTTTCTCTTGCTGGGTCTATTTTATTTATTTACGTTTGGTATTTCCTGTATGATTTTATTCTCAAGCTGATGCATGCTGTTATTGATCTCATGTTTTGTTGGGTCAAATCAATTGAGCTTGTATAGAATGAAATGATCGAAATATGATTGTTGCTATAAAAATGAATCTAGATTGCTCAAAAATCATTATTGGCAATTGTTTGATGTTAATTTTTCTGAAATTTCATCGGTTCAGCTTCAGCTGGAGATATTTTGAGCTTGATGCAAGAGACGTCGTATTTTGTGGATTTCTTGTCTTTTGAGTCAAACCCTGCTTTCAGTTATTAACCCTTGATGAGAATTTGTTGGATAACTGTACTCCGTGGATCTCATTGCACCACTTCTACTGTTAAGCTTGTGAAGCCATGAAATTGATCACTTGATAATTTAGCATTTTGGTTTGTATATCTTTGAATAATTTGAGAAGTATCAAGTTGAAATACTTTTGCTGCTGGAATCATTTGACTGCCACCTAATCTTTCCCTCTTTACAGAGAGAAAAGAGAAGATTGTTGCAAATTTGGCAAACTTCGCCTATGATCCATACAATTATACATTCTTACACCAGGTTTGAAACTTATGCTTGAACAATGGATTAATTTGGCTACAAAGATGGAATAAAAGTCTTCTATAACTTGCTTCTGTCGCATAAACATAGTGTATATGTAATTTTTTACAGCTCAATGTTTTGGAACTCTTCTTAGACTGCATAACAGAACCAAATGAGAAGCTTGTCGAATTTGGTGTTGGTGGGATCTGCAATGCAAGTGTGGGTCAGTCCAGCTGTAATCCTAAGTGCAGTCTTATTTCTTTTCTCCTATTTCCTTTTCCTTCAGGAGCTGCCATGATTCTTTGAATCATTCTTGTTAATTAGCAATTTCTATTTGTTTCAATTTCCATTTTTCTCCCCCACAGATCCTGCAAATGCTGCTATCATCACCAAAAGTGGTGGAATCCCTCTTATCATTGAGTGTTTGTCAAGTCCTGTTAGAAACACGGTAAGTGGAAAAAACTAAATCTTGGCTATTTAACTTTTTTGCTTTAAAATGGTTGTAGTTTAAAATTTAGTTTGGACCTCTAATGTTAGACCAGAGGCAGTTTGCATCACAGGCCATCCAAAACACACTGTATATAATATTCCTATTATTGTAATTCATCATTTCTGCCAAGTGCATATTTTAATTGTTTATCAGGTATTTTTCTCCCAATTGGTGGCCAATTATTGAGATGCATTTCCCAATCTCTTTCATTTATGTCCTTGGGTCATATTATTCTTCTCTAAGCATGAAAGAAGGAAAAGAGAAGAGACAAAAAATAAAGATAGGGAAGATTTAAAGAGAAAAGGAGAAAATGATTATATAATCTTTTACTATTCTAGCTCAAAAATGTAACATAAGACAAATGCGTATAAGCAAATAGGAATTGGAGATTGACTCTAATTTAAGTAAATCCTATTGGGTTCTGGCTCTTCATCAGGTGAACCAGAGGTTTCTACCATTCTGAGTAGGAGTTTGTCTGATATTATTGCTTATAAATCATGCCAACAATGAGTCTGAGTTATTTCTTAGTCGTCTTGTTTTCTCTGTAAGGGATTTAGTTTTCTGAATCTCTTCAAAACTGACTGGAGGGAGTACTATGGTGTGCAAATCATGCTAAGGCAGGCCTTTTTATAATAATGTATAACCTTGAATCAATGTATCCAAATAAGGAGAACCAATCAGGTGCGGACTGTATGCAGGATTGCGTGCACCTGATCATCCTTACCCAAAGAGATACTTCTTTTGTTTTTTAATTGGTAAAGGTGCATCTATATCTAATTTTGACCGTTAGGTGAATCATGCTCTTGGGGCGCTTTACTATTTGTGTAGTACGTCTACCAAGGAAGAAATTCTGAAGCCAGAAGTGGTTGATGTTATCAGGAGGTATGCCGCAGCTGAAAGTGTGAATGTAAGCTTCAGTAATATGGCCAAGGCATTTTTAGACAAGCACGTAATGGAGAACAAATGATACAAAACCTATTCTCTGGCAAGAAACAAAAGCCAGTGAACTGTTGAAATTCCTATAAAAAGAAAAATGGGTATTATTTTTGGTTTTCCTGATATCTCGTAACTACTTTGTTGTAGATTACTTCAATTCTTCGTTTACAATTTTTCTTTGTACTGCAGAAAATTGAGTAATAGTTGTAAACTTGGAGTTATACTATTGGCAAATTTTCAATCTGCGCATAAATTGAAACAGCCGCTTTTGCATTAATACTATTTGTTTGAAACTTGAAGAGAGTATTGTCATAGGATTTTGCATTAAAAAAACTGAAATAATTCGTCTTCCAGGAATACTCTCCAATTGACAAATTAAATGCTTGGTCGTGTTCAAATAACTGACCATCTCAAGCACTGCAGTAGACGGGTAGAGGTACATTTCCAAATAACAAATATGCAATCTGCACTGTAAGCATAGCAGTTTAATTAATAAATCAAATTGCTATCTCATATTCGGCATTCCTGAAAAAACAACCAAAAGCTACACCAAAACTTTTCGGCTGGTCGATTGAATTCTGGCAGATATTCTTCCTGGCAAAGGTCTGCCAACCAAATTACATTTCAATCCTCTTATTTCAGAACACTTCTGCCAAAAATCCTTAAGCTCTCCATCACAGTTCGAATTTTATCGGAAATGGAAGAGTACAGACACCTCTGTGCTGCTTCGTCCAGTCCGCAAGGGGTAGTGCTGGGCCATCCCATGCCAGGCAGCAACGAATCACGAGACATGGAAATTGCCATCTGCCTCATTTTAGGGATGTCAAATTCTATCGGCTCCCCAACAACTATGCTAATTCTCTTATTAAATAACGGAACTGGAGGCCTTCTTCCAAACAGAAAGTTCTCAGGCATCACCTGTAAGTCATTAAGGAAGTAGGAAATGAGCCAAAAGGGAAAAAACAAAGCTATCTGATGAGACTCATGCACTTGGAAAATTACTACCAAATAATTACAAGATTTAGGCTCGGCCAGTTACTCTGAATTCCCGACTATTCCACTTCCTGATGTTAGCTTTCTCTTAAAATAGAAATCAAGTGATCTAATGTCTGCTAGTAAATTTTATTTGCTGAAAGTGGAAGCTGGAGTATTGAAAGAGCAGTATTTGTTAAGGATCTCCAGTGCTTCAAAATGAACTGGCCTTCACCCATGTACACTTTACATGCATAGATAAATTATCCAATGCATATATAACACTGTACAGGATGTCAAGAGAAATAATTTCTTTTGACCAATAGAATGCTAAATCCAACTTAGAAAAAATTTTCTTCTAGCAAACAATGTAAAACTAGATACCGGCCCTTTTTGTTGGTTGGGGTTTTTTTGGGTGGGGTGTTGGGGAAATAACTATTTCATCAACGAATAGGTGGAATCAACAACAGGGTTGTAACTTAACAAAACAGACAACTAAAACTAAAAGTTGAACAGAAGAAAAAATGAATTCTTGTGAAGGAAAGAAATTAGTCATTCAAAAAAGCACTCAATAGGTTATCAATGTTCAAGATTATATATAAAAACAACCTGCCAATGCCAAAATTTTACTACATGTTTCATAAAAATTATAAATAAACAAGATTTTTTGTTTTAGGAAAAGAAATTACCTCTTCGAAACCACGATGAACAATAGGCAAAACTATTGGAGTGACTGGGGCACGGACAATGAGACTAGCAGTTCCCCATTTCAACCGTCGAATAGGCGCATCTTCTTGTGATACTTTTCCTTCAGGAAATGTGTGTAGCTGCGGAGGAAAAAGAAAAACTCAGAACTACAACAAAAAATGTATTCTGAAAACATTAGTAATCTGCTAACATCACAATCAAATAAGTTATTAAAACTCTCCAACAGTCATTGCACTGTGCCTATTAATTAAAACTGTGAGCCTTAAACAACTGTGAGGTTCCTGCAATACAGTTTAATCAATAAGGCACCAGTCCATTTCTTCACAAGTTACTGATTAATCTCAAAAACAAACACCAATGTTTAATTTCCACATTTCAGTTCCATTTTCTTCACTTACTGATTAATCTAAAACACAAACACCAACCTTGAATTTCCACACTTCAGTTCCTTGCATGGTCACATTGATTGAGCTCTCTGTGGATTGAAACTACTTTTACAATCAGGGAACCTAAGGACCAACCACAGCTCAACAATAACCAGACTGGTCATGGCCCAGAATCGAATTGGCATATTGGGAAATTATATAACAAGAGCCTAATTTGACTGGATCAGGCATGGCAACTTAAATCAACAGGGGAATAGGATATTGAAAGAGAAATTATTTAAATTATTAAGTTTGGCATCATGTTATCGCACTATTCTCATTTCTCGTATTTGAAAATAAGCCACGGATCTTCCAGGTATCATTGAGACCATAAAGGAGACAGAGGTCAGTGCCACACATTCTACATAACCCTATAAGCAACTCATTCTGCTGAGTCACCAATCAAGAAGAAAGACAAAGGAAAAAGGGAGGAACGAATGAATTTCAAGAACTCAAATCACAATTACCACAAAACTAAAGCATATTCTCATGATCTAATCACATCAAACCTAGCAATTTCAAAACCTTGGAACTGTAAATTTTCCCAACCTGTACTCTTAGAAACATTTCAATGCATCTTAAAACAGGGAACATAATCCAAACATTTATCAAAATTGACGGAAGGAACTAAATGAATTGTCCAAGACTTGAAAGAAAATCATGCTTGAAGTATGGTCTTTTAAAAAAAACAAATCCTAACTACATAGAAGAAAAACAGGTTGTCTAACTACAGAGAGTGAAAATAAATACCCATGCTCCATCACTTAACCGCTCAAGAGCTTCATTCATATGTTCTTGATAAATTCCACCACCCCTTGTAATAGGTATGCATTTTCCTGCAAGTTTACTATTATTCAATGACAAAGGCTCGCTAAACATAGTCCAAAAAATATATAATTTATAGCAAGTTCGAATAACATTCAACTAGAGCTATCAAGAAACATATTAAAGACAGTGATGAAAAATTGCATAACAAAGTCTTTACCAAATTCACAAGAGAGCTTGAATAACATTCAAAGAATTAAAGTAAAGAATCTATATGAGCAAGTGATGTTCTATGCAATCTGATTAGATTCTACCAATTTCAAATAGTGCTTCTGGAGTTTAGTTAATTCAAGAATTCCAGACAATGTAAATACTAAACAGTCATCAAGCTAATAAGATGACATTTAACACTCATAAGAGAAAGTGCTCATTTCTACATAGAAAAAATCAAAGCTCGTAGTCATTCAAACTGATGGTAAAAGTTGAAAGGCTTTCAAAAATTGAACCATACCTACACGGAAAAAATAGGACAAGATTGAGTTTTTGAAGCAAATATCTTCTGCAGCAAGAACCCATCGGGCCAATTCCGCATCCATGGTGGGAAAACCCCGAAATCCCCACATAACTGGATCATCCAACCTGTTTCATTTGTGCATGCAAGATGAATAAGAGTGGCACAATCACTCGCTCCACAAAAATTGGGAAAAAGAAATGGAAGAGAAAGAAAGAGACCGGGACAGACGTGGACATGTGATTGCTAACACTGATAAGTGGAACTCCTTGAGGTCTTGATCGCACAAGATTAATCAGAGTATCGGCATTATGAACAGAGGTGGTGTTAAGGAAATTGGCCACCACTTTGGCAAATGCTCCAACAGCCATGATCACCGTCTTTCTTGGTACTCCTTTCATGTGGTCTGCTCTCCCAGCCCATTCCATTTTCCTGCCCATTTCCAATTGTTCTATGTTTTCTAGTCCAATCTACAATGTGGTCTAAAAGCTTAACATGTTAACAAGTACTTTTATCTTCAAATTTTGACTATAAGTATTTTTTTTTTTTTTCATTTGAAACAAGAATGAAATTTTGAATTCCTCAGTAGCTTACATTGTATTAGTTTTAGATATTAGATTACCTGTTTAGGTCACAGCTGTTTCTATTTTCCATTTGTATTATCTGCAGCAATGAGAAAAAATCAATAGAATAAAATCAGATATAATAATTAAACCAAAATCACCAAGTTTAATTTTTTATTTTGCAAATTAAATTTGATATTAATTGAGGAAGAAAATAGAAATAAATAAAATTTAATGCTGTAAAATACCCATGGAACATGTGTGAGAGACCGAGCATGGCCTCAATACAGAGAGATCAAGAGACGGGAGATCCAAAGAGGGGCGCGGATGACTCAGACGATAGGGTTTAAAAGGGCCAGAAACGACAACGTTTCACTGACGGCGAGCGCCTCTTGATGCGAGGGGTATTTTAGTCTCAGTGAGACTACAGTTGGTCAAATTTTCTTATTCTGAAAATTTTGAGGGTTCCTCTATGATAATGTAATCTTTTTACAGTATCAAGAATGTATTAATTGTGCGCCATTAAATTCAATCAATGCTATATAATATTGTACTAAAAAATTTAACAATAATGGTAAACAGGGGGAGAATTTTTGTAAAATAACTATGACCACTTTTAGAGTTTAAAATAATTTCACTTAAATAGTATAATTTATTTAAAATTATTTTTCAACCCTCCTTTAAATTTGTAATATGATAATATTTTTTAAATAAATCTTTGAAAATCAATTATCATTAAGTATAAAATATAATATCAAGTAGGTTATTTAACACAAAGTCTTATAATAATTTGTATTGTATGAATTTAATTACAAACTATTAATACCTAAACAATAATGATAATAAAAGGCATTGCAATAAACTTTTTTATATGTGTTTTATTAATAACACTATATGAGTCACAACAAATGAGAAATATTTTATTCACCAATTATTATTGAAAAATATATATGTCTATATAATTATAGATTGAGAAATATTTTGATTTAAATTTTTAACAAAAAATTAAACTATTTATTTCATGCAATTCAATGGTGGAGGATATAACATTATGAAATGTTTCTTTGAATTTCAATATCAACCATTAGACTATAAGATATTAGTGGCTCAAATATTGTGTCAAAATTTTAAGTTAAAGTATCCCAAACCATATCTTTATAATGAAAATACAAAAACATACATTGACATTTTTCCTTATTTTGTCCATTAAATATTATTGAAAAATTATTATTCGTACACCTTATAAATGTTTTGTTATCAAAATACTACAACACTTTGAGAGTGTATCAATCGTCCACCCTAAGTTGACAAAATGTATCTGCTGTCCACCAAACTGTTACTTATCTTTTAAATAGGATAATGCCAGAGGGTTATTTGGTCTTTCATATGATACAAGTGATAATTTAAGGGTATACAAGTGATAATAAAAGAATTTAAGGGTATACAAGTGTTACTTTTCAAGGGTAAAATCGTTAATTCGCTATAATTCCGTTAACTTTCAAACGGCAATTAACAATCTGTTTGGTGGTGATAACTTTTGTCAATTTAGGGGGGACAATTGATATATCCTTAAAATGTTGTAGTATTTTTTATAACAGAGTATTTATAGGGTATACAAATGATATTATCCTAATATTATTTGATGTAATATTTTATTTATTGTCACTATTAATTATCATAATAAAAATAATGACTCTTTGTAACATAAAAGTTTTATAATTACTATCAAAAAATAACAATAAAGTAATCTTTTATGATTCATAAACCAAAGTTAATTAGAAATATGTGTTAGATTTAACTTTTATGAAATTAACAAAGTGACATTTGAAAATAAAATGAAAACAAGCTTGTGAAAGTTAAATTTTATAAGGCTCAGATAATTTCCTTCTATGTCGATAAAAATATAAAAATATAAAAGATTTTCTTTCAAAATTTTTCCCATGTAAATATTATTGGAGGCATTATTTTATTTATTGTCACTATTAACTATCATAACAAAACTAATGACTCTTAATAACATAAAATTTTATAATTACAATCAAAGGATATCAATAAAATAATCTTCCATCATTCATAAACTAAAGTTCATTAGCAATATATATTAGATTTAACTTTTATGAAATTAACAAAATGATATTTGAAAATAAAATGAAAATATATAAGCTTGTAAAACTTAAAATTCCTACCATGTAAGAATATTAATTGTAAGATAAACATAAAGTTCAGAGAATAAGTATGTTAAATGGGTGTTAAAAATAGTATATACTTCATGATCAATTATACAATGCCCTTAATATTATATAAAATAATGAGTATTTTAATATACGATATTAAATTTTATTAAAACATGTGTGATCAAGTATTTTTTATGTTACAAGCAATCTCACCAATGAGTTTATTGATATAACTATAACATTACTTAAGTATATGTACTTAGTTGTGTTATTTATTAGTGTTATATCATATATAAATTTTGCAATTGTAACTTATTTATTTGATTTGTGTTAAATAGCCTATCATTATATTTCATACTTAATGGTAATAGATTTTGGAAGATTTATTTAAAAAAGATTATCACATTACAATTTTAAAGGAGGATTGAAAAATAATTTTAAATAAAATATGCTACTTAAGTGAAATTGTTTCAAACTCTACAGGTGGTTATAGTTATTTTATAAAATTCCCCACCTCTTGCACGGTTAACAAACTGTTTATTATTATTTTTGAATTATTTATTTTTTCTTTACTACAAATATTGTGTACCATGATTAAATCCAATGGTACACAATAGAGAAACCCAAATTTTGAACCTTTTCCATCAATAATCAGTATGATCATTTTTAGGAGAAATTAACTATACAATTAGAAATTAATCGTAAAATAAAATTTGTTAATACATGATAAATACAATTTTCATTTTTAAATTATAATTTTAATAAAAATATTATAATTTGTTTATTATATAAATGTGAGATAAAATTACTTAACTTTCCAATTACATGTGTTTACCCAACTTTTTATGTCTCATTTGGAATTCTGGTTAAATGTTAAAAAAGACTTAATTTTGTCAGTTTTGACTAGAATGGCTCTTAATAAGTTTTAAAAGTTTCTTATTTTATAAGTTTCTCTATTTTTATAATAATTTTTAGTAAGGGATTTCTTTTAGAAAGAAGCTTAGTAAATAAAATTAATCCATTATAACATTAATAATTTAACCAAAAAAATAATTATGTCTTATCTTTTTTATAAATCCTAATATATAAATTATAACCTTAAGCACATCATATACAACAACTAGTACACATGTTTACTACTACTAAAGTTATATAAATTTAATTGAAACTATGGGCAAATTAATTTTAGCACTAGTTTGGTAATATTATGGTTTTTAAAATAATTGTTATTAACTATGCTGTAAAAATAATCAATTATGAAAAAAATTATATAAACGTTTAGTGAATTTTTTCTAAATGTTTTATGAGGTTTAAAAACAGTTTTGTGTGTTCAGTAAATTTTTTGTTGAATTATTGTAAGATTACAAATAATTAAATAATTTTAGTTACACATTTAGAAACATGTAGATATAATATTTTTATGGCGTATATTAATAATTGATGACTAAAATAATTTTTTATTTTTTTATCACAATATAATTAGTATTTGGTAAAAATAATAATTTCTCTAAATTAAATAATTTTATTTCCTAAATTGAAATTTTAAAATTTTTTAATGTGTGAGTATATATAGAATTGCATTAAGTATAAAATAATTTGTCAAAATTAGATTTTAAAAAGTTACTTATTCTCTGCTTTTGAAAATTTGCAGTAAGATGAGATAATTTTGATAAATGTTACTTTTAAAAAAATTTACAAAACACAAATATTTGCTTTTACCTTTCTAAAATCACTTTTAAACCTTTCAAAATTAAGGTTGCCAATTGGTCAGGATGGGGCTAGTATTTCTCAATCTTGATCATGTCCCAAACAGTAAATCGAAACAAAAATGTATCTCGATCAGGAACTCTAATACTAATCAAGATCCCAAATTGTTCTAGATGACATAAGTTTATTGTCATATGCTGCACATTTTGTCACAAACAACATGTCATACATACATACATACATACATATATATACATAAAATAATAATAATAATAACAATAAATGACTTGCCATACACATATGATATACATGTCAGATATATGTGATTCATTAAACCGACTTGTTATATATTTCTACAAAACCAATTGTTGGTCATTCGGGATCCTGATTAAAATTTTTAAACGTCCCAAACCTAGACCTAGATAATAAATCGAGATAAAATTTTTTCCTGAATCTCATTACGATGGATTGAGATCTCGAATTCTGATTGAAATTTTGGGGTTTCTAAAACAAATTTAAAAGTACTCCAAAACGTTTCTTATTATATTTTAGTGTTTTGAAAAGTAGAAAAAGAAAATTAAAGTATCAATGATTACTGCTTACATAAAAAGCCTTGGAAGCTTTAGATTGCAAGCCTGGGTTCTAACACAAACCATATGTAAATAATATAGAATTAATTTGGTCACCACTTTAGCATTATTATATTTTTTTGAACATCGATATCACAATGGGAATACAATTGATATTACATTAGACTATTAATATCATTAGTTTACATTAATTTTTTAATTGTCACTAATATTCGAGGTATGTCTACTCACTAATTTTTTAGGACACCTACTCCATTCACATTTATTTAATCCTCACTAGAAATCAGAGTATTGTTGGAACTAGTTTACATTAATTTTTAACCTTCCTTAATATTCGAGAGACGTTTACTCAACTACTACTGGGACTAGTTTACATCAATTTTTACCCCTCACCAATATTTATGGGACTTCTACATGCATTAATTTTTACTCTTTACTAATATTTAGGGGGACATCCACCCCACTTACAATTCCAGCAATGTCAATTACTAGTTTACATTAATTTTTAACCTTTCCTAATATTAGAAGGACATCTCACTATATTCAAGGGACAACTACTAATTTTTAACCATCACTAATATTTGATAGATTTCTCTATCAATCCTGGTGCAGGCATGGGGCATTCACTAAGTGAGCCACTTAAGGCAACCTAGAGGTAGAGACTGAGTACGAAAGGGAGCTCAAAGTTTCCATAGTGTAGAATGCACTATGGACAATATCGATATAGGGTCAGGTCCAGTATTGCACATCATTCATGACATACATCCACATACTATATGAACTGTCGATAAGCATTGCATATCATTCGTGGTGCCATTGTAGGCCACATTATACACGATAAAGGCTGAAATTGTGATATTAGAGGTATGTCTAACAATTTTTACTGAGGGACGTCTACTCATTTTTAACTCTCATTAATATTTGATGTATGTCTACTAAACTTACAATTTGAGTTAGAGGGACGTCTCACTAATATTCGAAGGATGTTTACTAATTTTTAACCCTCATTAATATTCGATAGACGTATACTCCACTCACAATTTGAGGGATGTCTACTCTACTAACATTGGAATTAGTTTACATTAATTTTTAACTCTAACTAATATTTGAGACATCTACTCCACTCACATTTCGTAGTTAAAATTTATTGTGTCATATCACAAAAGAGGTGATTGGATTGTCAAGTTTATGCAACATTAATATCGTGAGATAGCATTAGGCAAAAACTTATTTTTTCTAATGATATATGTGCAATGTTTAAATGACTAAGTTTTATGAAATAACAACAGTTTTTCAATATCATTTCACAACTTTCTGTAAAATGAATTTAGGCTTAGATAGAAAACCCTGTTCAAATAAATGCTAAGAAAGCTAGAGATTCAAATGATTTTAAAGAATAAGAGGAAAAGAAATAGCGTTTCTATATAGCAATGCAATTTTGTCGAGGCTAGAACCTTTTCTATTTCTGATTCGTTATAATCATAATAACCTCAAAATTATTGTTATGCAACAGTCTACATCAGGGTTTGAAAGAAAAAAAAAAACAATGGTCAGGGCTTCGACTTATTTTCATTAGCTTATGAAGGCATTATCCTTGATGCATGCTTATTAGATAATCCACCAAGACTTGTGTCCGCAAAACAATATGTTTAGTGAATTTACGAGTATAAAATTAGTGACTTTGGTTTAGGTATGTTGTGATTTCTAATCTACTGAATCAGTTTTTCTTTTTCTCAATACGTATGTGTTTTAGTAAAATAGCTTTTTCAGCTATGTTCTGTAAGCAGAACAAATCTTCTATGACTACGAGCATTGACAAGAATAGAACATGTACATAACACCAAAGATAAAGATAGAAGGCTTGAAGATATCAAACAAAGTTGATTAGTACAACACCTGGAGGAGTTTCTTTCTCTCCTACTTTTATAAATGTATTTGTATTTGTATATATTAATGATTATATGCACTTAAACAATTTGAGGGATGTCTACTAATTTTTAGTGAGGGACATCTAGTCATTTTTAACTCTCATTAATATTTGATAGATGTCGACATAACTCACAATTTGAGTTAGAGAGACGCCTCACTAATATTTGAGGGATGTTTATTAATTTTTAACCTTTATTAACATTCGATAGACATATACTCCACTCACAATTTGAGGGATTTCTACTCCACTAGCACTGGAATTAATTTACATTAATTTTTAACTTTTACTAATATTTGAGGGACGTCTACTCCACTTACATTTTGTAGTGAAAATTTCATTGTGTCATATCTCCAAAGAGGTGATTGGATTGTCAAGTTTATACAACATTAATATCGTGAGATACCATCAGGCAAAAACTTATATTTTTTTCTAATGATATATGTGTAATGTTTAAATGATTAAGTTTTATAAAATAACAATAGTTTTTTAATATCTTGTTGCAACTTTCTGTAAAATGAATTTAGTCTTGGATAGAAAAGTTTGTTAAGATAAATGCTAAGAACGCTATAGATTCAAATGATTTTGGAGAATTAGAGGAAAAGAAATAGCGTTTTTATATAGCAATGCAGTTTTGTCGAGGCTAGAACCTTTTCTATCTCTGATTTGTTATAATCATAATAACCTTAAAATTATTCTTATGCAAGAGTCTACATCAGGATTTGAAAGGAAAAAAAAAACAATGGTTAGGGCTTCGACTTATTTTCATTAGCTTATGAAGGCATTATCCTTGATGCATGCTTGGTAGATAATCCACCATGACATGTGTCCGCAAAACAATATGTTGAGTGAATTTAAGAGTACAAAATTAGTGACTTTGGTTTAGGTATGTTGTGATTTCTAATCTATTGAATCAATTTTTTTTTCTTCATACGTGTCTGTTTTAGTAAAATAGCTTTTGCAGCTAAGTTCTGTAAGCAGAACAAATCTTCTATGACTACGAGCATTGACAAGAATAGAACTTGTACATAACACCAAAGATAAAGATAGAAGGCTTGAAGATATCAAACAAGGTTGATTAGTACAACACCTGGAGGAGTTTCTTTCTCTCATACTTTTATATATGTATTTTTGTCTGTATATATTAATGATTGTATGCACTTAAACAATTTGAGGGATGTCTACTAATTTTTAATGAGGGACGTCTACTCATTTTTAACTCTTATTAATATTTTATAGATGTCTACTTAACTCACAATTTGAGTTAGACGGACGTCTCACTAACATTCGAGGGATGTTTACTAATTTTTAACCTTTATTAACATTCGACAGGCATATAATCTACTCACAATTTTAGAAATGTCTACTCCACTAGCATTGGAATTAGTTTACATTAATTTTTAACTCTCACTAATATTTGAAGGACGTCTACCCCACTCATATTTCGTAGTTAAAATTTTATTGCGTCATATCTCTAAAGAAATGATTGCATTGTGGAGTTTAAACAACATTAATATCGTGAGATACCATCAGGCAAAAACTTATTTTTTTCTAATGATATATGTGTAATGTTTAAATGATTAAGTTTTATCAAATAAAAACAGTTTTTTAATATCTTGTTACAACTTTCTGTAAAATGAATTTAGGCTTGGATAGAAAAGCCTATTCAGATAAATGCTAAGAAAGCTAGAAATTCAAATTATTTTGAAGAATAAAAGGAAAAGAAACAGTGTTTCTATATAACAATGCAATTTTGTCAAGGCTAGAACCTTTTCTATCTCTGATTTGTTGTAATCATAATAACCTCAAAATTATTGTCATGCAAGAGTCTATATCAAGATTTGAAGGGAAAAAAAAAAAACAGTAGTTAGGGCTTGGACTTATTTTCATCAGCTTGTGAAGGCATTATCCTTGATGCATGCTTATTAGATAATCCACCAAGACTTGTGTCCGAAAAAGAATATGTTGAGTGAATTTAAGATTATAAAATTAGTGACTTTGGTTTAGGTATGTTGTGATTTCTAATCTACTAAATCACTTTTTTTTTTCTCAATACGTGTCTGTTTTAGTAAAATAGCTTTTGCAGCTATGTTCTGTAAGCAGAACAAATCTTCTATGACTACGAGCATTGACAAGAATAGAACTCGTACATAACATCGAAGATAAAGATGGAAGGCTTGATGATATCAAGCAAGGTTGATTAGTACAACACCTGGAGGGGTTTCTTTCTCTCCTACTTTTATCTACGTATTTGTGTCTGAATATATTAGTGATTGCATGCACTTAGACTTGTGCGCTTTTAAGTTTGAACTAGTAAAATTGGAAAGCAGAAAAGATAATTCCTCAAGGTGTACACGTGTAAGCCAACATTGACATAAGTTTTTTATTATATGTTGTAGATTTATTGATCCCAAATTGTCTTGGATGATATAAGTTTTTGTCATATGCTGTAGATTGTCGCAAACAACATGTTTTATATATATACACATGCATACATACATATATATATATAATAATAATAATAATAATAATAGTTTACATTAATTTTTAACTCTCGCTAATATTATAATGACGTCTCACTAACATTCAAGGGACGTCTACTAATTTTTAACCTTCACTAATATTTGATCAATGTCTCCACCAATCCCGGTGAAAGCGTGGGGCAATAAATTCTCATGATTTACTTGTGTTTGTACATTAAAGTTCACTATGATCATTTGAGTGAACGTAGCTTGTAAAAGATTTTTCTATTGTAATTATCAAATAAATTATATCAAGTAGACAAATTTCATTTTTTTGTGGAAGTGATGTCCCTTCTTTTGTTGATCTGTGAAATCTCTAAGTTACAAATAGAATAACTATTTCAGCTAGGTGCTTGATGAAGTACTTCTTCAATATAGGTTGCACTTTTTTTTTTTACATCAAGTGTTAAAATAATTTTAAGGTCTTTGTTATTTTATGTTTGGTAGCCTATATCAAATATTATGGTTTATTCTTTAACTTGTCAATGAATTATGCCAATTAGCAACATAGTCATATATTTTGAGAGACTAGAAAATGGAGTAATATAATTTATCAATTTGACAAAATTATCATACTATTAGAGTTATGCAGGAGTCAAGAATGCGACAAGCACAGTTTCTTTTTTTAAAAAAAGTTCCTAACTTTTATAAACTTAATATGACAATTTTATTGTGTCATTTGTGCAAATAGTGAAGGACAACATTTGTCCATAAGGTTTCTAAAAACGTAACTTTTTGTAGTAAAATTAAAACGGATAGCGGAACCTCTAAAAATCTCAAATCGACTTCATTAAAAAATGAAAATCAAGAGGAAAGATTGAAGTTTAATTTACTTGTAGTTTTAAAAAACAACTTTGTGAGGTAGTAGAAAATGACTGAAAACAGCAAGTTACGAGCACTGTCCAACAAATAGACTACTGCACAAACAGCTTTAGCTTTAGCACAATTTGAGATCCTTAAAGCAGCCCAATTATGATGCCTCTAATTAGTCCACACTTATGGTGCGTTTACTTACCGGATTGGGGAATCGGAATCCGAAATCGGAATGATTGACGCGTTTACTTCGCAAAAATGAAGCGGGAATCGGAATCGAAATGGTGGGGTCCACAACTATTTGGGAATGAGGAATGGGAGATTGATTCCCATGGGGGGAGGTGGGAATCAATCTCCCATTCTCGAGAATTCCCATTTTGCCACCCACTTTGTCCTAAGTTCTATTTAATTAATATATTATTATAATTAATTAATTAATATATTAATTAATTAATTACTTATTATGATTAATTAATATATTAATATAATATTAAATATAATTATTAATAATTATAGTTCTTGAACAAATAATCACAATAATTAATATATTATTATTATTATAGTTTATTAATTAATATGTTATTATAGTAATTATTAACACTATTACTATAACTAATTCATATATTATTATTAATTAATTAATATAATTATTACTTTAATTAATATATTAACATATAATTATAAATAATTATAATTTTTGAATAAATAATCACAATAATTAATTTATTGTTATTGTTGTTATAATTAATTAATTAACTGTTATAATAATTATTAATATAATTATTATAATTAATTCATATATTATTATTAATTAATTAATTAATATAATTATTACTATTAATTAATATATTAACATATTAAACAATAATTATTAATAATTATAGTTTTTGAATAAACAATCACAATAATTAATTTATTGTTATTGTTATTATAATTAATTAATTAATATACTGTTATAATAATTATTAATATAATTATTATAATTAATTCATATATTATAATTAATTAAATAATATAATTATTACTACTAATTAATATATTACTAACAATAATTATTAATAATTATAATTTTTGAATAAATAATCACAATAATTAATATATTATTATTGTAATTAATTAATATATTATTATAATAATTATTAATATAATTATTATAATTAATTCATATATTATTATTAATGAATATAATAATAATTATTAATTAATATAATAATATATTATTAACAATAATATATTAATAATTATAGTTCTCAAGTAAATAATCACAATAATTAATATATTATTATTATAATTCATATATATATTATTAATTAAATAATATAATTATTACTACTAATTAATATATTAATATATTTTAACAATAATTATTAATAATTATAATTTTTGAATGAATAATCACAATAATTAATATATTATTATAATTAATTAATTAATATTAATGTTATTAGTTAATATATTTTTATAATAATTGTTAATATAATTATAATAATTAATTAATAAAATTTTACAATTAATTAATATATTAGTTTATTATTATTATTATTATTATTATTATTATTATTATTATTATTATGACAATAATCAATTAAGTACTTTTTAGTAATTTGTTACAATCTAACTCATTCTGATTCCGATTCAAAACAAAGTAAACACATTAATGGCAATTCAGCTCATTCCCATTTCGATTCCTATAGTTCAAGTAAATAACTTAATTTGATTCCCATTCCTTATTCCTATTCCAGCTCATTCTCATTCTTGTCCATTCCGATTCCAGTTTAGTAAACGCAGCATTAGAAATGTTCTAGGAGTTCGTAGGATTTTGAGTCTCCAAATTTCGTTTTGAAATGAGAGAAATAATGAAGAAACATGAATGCTAGTTCATAATCATTCATTCCACCAAATAAAGCCACTATTATCTTTTCAATAATAGCACCAAGCATTATCATGAGCTAGACCCACCCACTATGTCATTCTTTATTGAATGCGATCTTATCACTTCAATAATTTATTTAATCAAATTAATTTTGAATAAATAAAAAGTTAAATTAATTAATTTTATCTTTAATTAATTAAGCCCATTTTGATCCAATCAAATGGTTAATTATAGGCTTCCTTTATGACATGTTCTTATGCCATTTCCTAATCTATATTAGGTCTAATAAAAGCCCAAAATTCTAAACCCAAAATTGGTCTAGAAGTCCATAATCATTTATGAACCGAAATATGTCCAATATGGTCATTTTACATGCTCGATCTTATACATAATGTTTAATTGAGGATTTTTGAAATTTATTTTGTTACTTAAACTATTTATGGAACATCTAAATTTCTATCTTAAATCATATTTAAGATATATTTATATATATTCATTCTTAATGAATTATAATATAAATATCAGTTTTCCTAAAATTAGGAAATTTAACTTCTCATTTTCTAGTTACTTTTTTTTCATTTTTATTAGGTGTGTGACATTTTGGGTTCTTTATGATAAGGTAGTAGAACTATTTTAACTAACATCCCTACTTTTATTTATTTAAGTCCCTTGTGATTTAATTATGTGTGTTTTATTATAATTAAGTATTTTATGTATTTTAGGGGGCATTATGTTCATTTCAAAATGAACGAGAGATCAGATAGCAAAACGGACAGCAATTCTAAACTCAAGATAGTTGAAAACCTTAGAAAGGACATTAAAAGGATAAACGATACTGTTCACATATACGGTACTGTTCATAACACTATTCACATATATGGTACGATAATGTGGCAATGAAAAATGATGTGGCAGCATTCGATTTGACAAATGATATGACACTGGCTGCTTATGTGGTGTTGACTGATGATTTAGCATTGACACATGCTGTGTCACGATCCTTTTGAACTAAAATGATTATGTGGAGTTGACCGATGACGTGGTAATATGTTAGTGGACGGAAAAACATGCGTACAATACATTCATATACATGGAATGACAGCCTTGATGATGTGTTTTATTCAATCAGAACTTGCCACGTGACGCAATCTTGAGCGTGCAAATTATTTTAATTTGACGGCCATAATTTACTTATTGTATCTATAAATAAGGGGCTCTCCCCCTTAATTTGGCACCCCTGAATTCTTTTTTTAGCTCTATTTTCTATAATTACTTCTTTATCCTGTATTATGTATTTTAATAAATTCATATTTTACCACTAGTTTAATTATGAATAGCTAATTGTTTTCTAGGCTTGGGTTAAAGGTGAAATCTCAACATGTTTCTTAGGCTTAATTTAGTAAATTTACTTTCTCTTTCCCTCCAATTTATGTGGATGTTTTGACTTTTCGTCAACATATAATAATAATTTTGTTTAGATATTGCATTGGTATAACCGTCTCCTTAATGCAAGGTTATTATTATTTAGCACGATAAACACTTAGCACCATATTTATTTAAGCGGGGTTCGTGAAAAGTAGAACCCCCCTCATGATTTAATTGACATTAATAAGGAATGTTAAGCTCATGGTGCATGTTGAATACAGATCCAGAATTCCAAACGCTTCATTTTAATAGTTTTCACTTAAATTTATTCCCGCCATTCTAATTTAAATTTTAGAACATTCTAAATCACTTTCACCAAAAATCCAACCATCCACTTAGAAAATTAATTCTACACGCAATTAAAATCTACCTACTCGTGGATCAAAGATCATCATCATGTTGATCTATTCTATAATAGATTCGTGTACTTACGAGTTTAATAAAATTTACCCAACAGAAAGCGTACTTAAATCCATAATGCTTAATTGCACTCTGGAGTGGTGTGATTGGCCTTCCAAATCAATACATTCTCCTCGAGAATCCTTTAATTTTCTTTGTGCTCTCTCTCTGATTATGAGATGTTAGATAGAATAGAAAAGATGCGTGTGACTTAGGGACTGTGACCACTTATATAAACAACTTTTCCTTTTGTCTTTAGGTATTCTTATTTTGTCCCATCATGGAAATGAAAATTATCTTTAAGTCTCTACACATTAAAAGCTCATACCTATCAGATACATTAAAAGCCCATATTATCGAAAACCTTAATAAATCACTTTTAATTAGGCTTAACCCTATAAAACAGTCAGTAATATATAATTATTCATATATAAGCCCAATGTTGGATTCATAATCCAACAATGCTACATTAAAAAAAAAAAACCAGCACATTGATCTTTAGACCCCTTTTTGATAATTGAAACACCAAGCCAAAATAAGTCTTTAAAGGGCAAAATTTTAGAAGCCAAAATAGTTATATTTGCTCTAAGACTTCTCCAGCAGCTTAAAGCAAATTCTCACTGAGTGATGCCCACTCTAATGGGATAAATTGTTATATTTTTTTCTTGGCATAAAATGGCATTTTTGTGGAACTCTAAAAAATCTTGAGAGTTTGCGTTGGTAAAGATGTTTTGGTCATCTTCTATATGAAGTTTATGTATGGTGCACTAATTTAAGTTTCAATATTTAGAAAAACTTATAAAATATTTACAAAATACTTGCAATCTTCTTTCAGGTAGAATAAAAAAAGGTGCAATCTTCTTTCAAGTAGAATAAAAAAAGGTGCAGTGGTTGATTCTAATGGTACTCGCTTAGTGAGAGTCTACAAATAGTAGACCAATGTGCTTCTCATCAAATGAAGCAACGCATTTGAAAAGCACTTTACTACTAGATGTACGTTGAGTTCACATAAATATATGTTAATTGATAGAGATACAGACTTGTGTTGAGCTCAAATAAGTTGATTTGGTTATCAAGTGAAGAAATCTCCTCGGAAATATATACTCTCTGGAGCTTGAAGACTGAACAATTGACGAGGTTCTATGTATATTTATGCTATAACCATGTCAGGGTCCCAAACCCAACTCAAGGATGTGTTAGTTATGGGTGTTAAATGTGTTAAGTGTAGTTGGTTAATTCTGGCAGCCAATAAAGTAGTGCTGCATATCTTAAAGAGTAAGGATACTAGGGATTCTTTAAAAGTATTGGAGACAATAGACCTCTACATTTCTTGAATCACAAGAGTTCTTTTAGTCATAAAAATATCGAAGTCTGAAGAGAGAGAGTGGTGGGAACCACCACGTTGATTTTAGACATTACTAGGTTTCATAATTTTATCTGTCCTCCCCCCTACAAAAAAAAGCTCAAATTGTCTCTTAGTGTTAATATAACATGACCTCTACTATATTTATGTCAGCTCTGGACCAATGGGCTTTCTATGACTCTATAACTCCTTCGTCAAGTAGATCAAAATGATTACCTTTCAATAAATGACACATCAAAAAAATAGTCCCAATAAAACCATTGGGCATGAATGATCCAACAAGGTTACCAAAATGTAAATAGCAATAACTCACATTATGTTCAACTTGAGAGCAGTGTAAGCTTTTGGATCATCATTATGCATTCTCCATTTGAATAAAAGCGAAGATTTGAGTAAAGAAATAACTATTAGCCGAATTCATAAATACATAATTGATTGGTCAATAATCTAATGTATACAAATAAATCTCACGTAGTAAATCATATTATCTAATAGGGGTGGGCATCGGATCGGATTCGGATAGATCCGATCTGATCCAATCCGAACTTATTCGGATCGGATTCAGATTTAACCAATAATTCGATCGGATATAATTTGTGTCATTCGATCGGATTTGATTCGGATTAGATCAGATTCGGATCGGTTCGAACAATTCGATTGAATTACACTTATTTAAAAAATAAATTAAATAATTAAATATAAAAACAGAATCTGATATTTCTTCAGATATTTTTACTCATCTTCATCATCAATATTTCTTCAAATCATCAAAAATTTCAAGATCTAACATCTCTCAAACAACAAAAAGAACAATGGTCGTCTCCTTCAACAGCAACCATCATCGTCAAGCCTCATCTACCTCACACTCTGCCTTAGCCACTTTCTATCCCTCGTCTGCTTTTCTCTCATTCTCCTCCACATCCTCTCCATCCTCACTGTTGTCACCTCCCTCTCAGTCGGTATATCCCCTCCAACAAGCACTACGCCGCTGACATGGTCACCACTGTCCTCACTGGCATCTTCTAGAGCTCGGTCTCCGTCACGGTGTTTTCCTAACGACACTGTCATTCTCAAACTCACTTGTATTCTCTTCAATTTGATCTTTTTCTTGGAATGGTTTGTGGTTGCACTTTCCTGTTGATATGCTGTGCTTTTGTTGATGGAAGTAACAGTGGAGCCACCAGCGCCTGTAGCTTTCAAAAGGAGGATCCGAAAGCATCATCCAAACCTGTCAAACTCACCCAAATCCGAACTCAATCCGAACCGATCCAAATCCTAATTTATCCAAAATTTCATCCGATCCGAATCCGATCCGAACTATTTCAGATCGGATTGAAACGGCTTTGATATTCGGATTGGAATCAGATGGATTTTTTTCCAATCGAATTATCCGAAATCCGATCGAATTCATCCGAATCCGAAATTGCCCACCCCTATATCTAAAGCTATGAAATTTTTAATAAATACAATGTTGTTAATTCTTATAATCGACTGCTTTGCTTAATCTGATCAATTATTGTTATTTTTACAAATTATCGTGCAGCAAGAAATCAAATTTTATTCACCGCATAATTGCTAATGTGGTGAATGTCATTGGAGGCTCATGTAATTTTCCTTCTCAACTTTTTACGCCCGATGATCCCTGTAATCATGCCAAGTTACCAACGTTCTTCACATTTTTAATATCCTCATAAGTATTTTGCATTATAATCAATGTAATTGTACTAATAAATTCTCACCTTCGTCAATCTTCTCATCCATTCTCAATTTTCTGTATAAATTTAAACGTTTAATTTTTTTTTATTATTTCTCACATATGACCTATTAGAAAAAGAATTACAGATTAGCAATTCTAAGCATTTTTTACTTTAATTAATTTAAATATATATGATTTTTTTAGTTAAATATATATCATTTATTCATTCAAAAATTAGTAAAAAAAATTGTAATTAGAGTTGAGTAAAAGAAATTGAAAAATAAGAAAAGGATATGTTAATAAAGTAAGTCTAGAAAGAAAAGAGGTTTTAGAAGGAAAATTATAGGGTGCTAGTTGTGTCTGTATTCATTTTAGACTATGGCTATCTTGGAGCTTTTTTAAGGTAGAGTACGAATCACAGCCACATATAAATAATGATAAATAGTAAAAAAAAATCATTATAATTTTGATCGTGTGGTTATAAAAAGATACTCCACCTTAGAGCGGTTCGAATGTAGCCAAACCTTTCATTTTACTGTCAACTGTCAATTGTCAACATTTTGCAATTTAAACACACAAAATCTGTTTTGGGCTATAAAATTGGAATAAAAATGGTCAATTGAGTAATAACATTTGACACAATCAATTCATCTTTTGTCAACCCCTACTTTTGAATTAAATTATTTATTTTAAAATTATTCTTATTAAAATTTTTAATTTTTAATTTTTTATTTTCTTTTTCTCGCTCTCATCATAATCACCATCATTGCCCATAGTTAGATAGTTTAAATAAAACTTAGGGATCTTTTCTTTTGACTTAATTGACTTAATTTCAATTAGTTAACTCATTAAATATGTTTGTTTTTTCAACTTAATGAAAATTTTCAACCATTAAATCATTAAGTTATTAAGGTAATTTTTTTTTATTTTTTACTTAATCTAAAGAGTATGAATGATATCATTAAAAGATATTCTCCAAAATATCCCTATCTAATTAATTAATTTTCATCCTTACCTAAATAAAATTTAATAATTAGCATTATTACCTATCACTATATAACTTGTGATAATATATAGTAGTAGAATACTATTATTTTTATCTTTTTATTTTTTAAAATTATCATTATTTATCTTCATAATTTTTTATGAATATTTTCATATAAAAACATCATAAACTATAATAAAATTGATTAACATATATAATATAGAATATTAAAGAGTTGTATTCAATTGAATATGATTAATGTGATGATAATATATTTTCTTATTTATATTCTTTGAGCTATTTATTTATTTGTTTAACATATATAATTTGTAAGAGCATAAATGTAAAAATATTAGTTTTCAAATTTTTTAAGTTAAAAAAAACTTAATATTTATTTTTAGTGATTTAGACAAAAAAAACAAACATATCATTCAAATTCAGTCATTCAGCTCCATTTAGAATTTAAACTAATTCAGATCTATTTAGATTTCAGAGAAAAAAATAAAAGCCACCTTAATCTAAATAAAGGATTGAGAGAGAAAATTGGTGGGTTCAAATACACCCACCTCTTAATTAAATAATCTATACTATAAAAACATTAATTCAATAAATTACTATTAAGGACAAATGAAATATCTCTATAATTTACAATTATTGATTCTCTATCTAGTTCCCTTTTTCTCCCAATTCCTCAATTTAGCTGTAGGTAATTCAAACTTTGTCTTTCAATTTCACATAAACATTGATGCTTGGTTCTCAATTTCTCCAAATTAGTTTCACAAATGACTATTAAAATTAGGGGATAAAAAACTATCATCAAAGAATGAATATCAATCAACTTTTACTAGCTATGAAGACCATAAAAGTTTGCTTCAGTTTCATATTTATCCTAAAAACCACAAATCTAAGATGAACGAAAAGAAAACAATAGTAATAGGATAAAAGAAATGGACTTTGATTTATTAAGAAGGAAAAGAATTGATGGCCAAAGGATGAAATTAAGATTTCATGATCCATAATGTGATAGTAGAGAGAGAGAGAAATTGAGTGAAGGGTAATTTTAAGAATTTGAGGTTTTTTAATTTTAATAATTAATATTTTTTTTACGCAGATATAAAGAGAAATTTGGTGGGTTCAAATAGTCTCATGTGTTACAAAGAGTATTTTTATGGTTTAAGTATCCTCGCACTTTAATTAATTTTTTTTTGTAAAGATAAAAATGATAGTTTGACTTTCTATTAAAATTTTCTTAATAGTCAGCTATTGTCAAGGATACAACTATAAAAATTTAAAAAGAAATTATCAATCATCTACCTTAAAATTATTCCATTTTAAAAAATATTACAATAGTTTGAATTTGTTCAGTTCTCTAGCCTAAAATTATAATTTATATCAATCATTGATCAAAAAACATAATTGTTGTTATACATGACCGGCTTCGTAATTCATGTTTGTTTCTTTGTAAGGGTAATTTTATCTTTTTGGTGGCAAGTGATACAAATTATAAACTTAGGATGAAAAATTAGACAAATTAAATTTTTATAATAATTTTTAGAACAGAGTAATTTTAAGGTGGATGGTTGATAATTTCTCGAAATTAAAATAAACAAGACCTGTGTTTCAAACTTTAGAAATATTTAGCTCTTTTATTTTTAACAAAAAAAAGGACTGTAGTAAAATTAAATCAGAAAAAGTGAAAGCGGGGGATTACTTACCTAGCGGCCACAAAATTTTGCCCATATAATTTGAGAATCTAATGCAATTCCAAACTTACCTTAACACAATATGTTCATTTTTGGAAAGCATGAACAAAGGCTTTTAGTAGACATATACAATGAGAGAAGAATATAACAAAACGTGGTAAACACTTGGATGGATTTGGTAATATAACTAGTTAAGCCTGTTTAGAAACGAATCAGCTGCCTAAGTCAAAGAATGGCAAGGAAAAAGGTAACTAAATTAAAGAAATGCAACTTATTCTTTATTGTTTTGTCAAATTAGCTGTGAATTTGGAATGTAATCGTAAATACGGAAACCAAATTTCTATTGGTAAAGCAAATTGAAACAACTGGAATATAGTTGACAAATTTAATTAGTACAGATTTATTCGTTATTGATCGGTGTCTTCCCCTATAAGTTGAGACCTAGTTCCTGAACTATATTGCATAACAAAAATTTTAAATCATATTTAGCTACAGCACACTTTTTCTCTGAATAAGACAATGGGAATACTTTTGGTCAAGTTAACCCCCTTTTTAGTCCTGATGGCTACTGCTTCTTGTAAGAATATTTCTTTTCTGATTTAGATGTATTATTTATCATATAACTTTTTTTTCTCATTTAAAAACAGAAATTATGTCTTTTGGCGGCAAGTGAGATTGACAGTGCATGTAACCGCAGAGAATTCTGACATATGAATTTCGTATTTTGAATAATCAACCACTATGTTTTCAACAACATCAAGAATCTCCTGACATTATCTTAAATATAAAAGTTAATAATTAAAACAAACCCCAAGTTAAAATCTTAAATTGGTTTCCTTTTCCTTTATTGATATTCAAAACTTAAAATAGCAACACTTGAAAGAGTTACAACGAATAAAATAATCTTTTAGTATAAATTTTTTAATAGATTATAACGGTGTTAATAAGGGATTTGAATTTAATGATGAGCTGATTTTTTTACTAACCTTTTAAAAAAATACAATATGTAGTTATTGAATAAACATATAAAAGTAATTAAATCTTAGCTGTATATTGCTATGTATGTGTATGTGATAGAAGATTATAAAGAGTTAAGCACAAGACTCAACGTTGGATCCAAATCTGTTAAGGAGAAAGTAGTTATTTGTTTACAAAAAAAAAATTTAAGTGATGGATGCATTGTCAAATTTCCTCGATGGCTATTATATGAACTTCCGCCAAAAAGTGGGGAGGTGCAAAGATAATTAATTACCTTTTAAACGGTACTTTTCGAAGAAACACTTTTGATGAAAGCACCAACACGTTATCTTCTTCAAAGACTGCATCAACTCAAGTGCTTTCTGTCCCATATGAAATCGTGATGCTAACAATATATCTGCAAATTTAACATCCATGCAGGTTTATTAGGACTTGGAACCGAAGCAAGGGAAATGACGAAAGAGGCCAAGGCGGATGGCATTGAATGTCAAGTTGACCCTGACTGTGAAGTGCTATGCCGTGGATGCAAATGGATGAAGTGCAACGCCCCGTTTTGTTAGTGTGAGGGATGCACAACTCTCGGAAATAGTATTGGCGCCTGAAAGTTAATAGATCTTCGGAATAAGAATTTGTTTTCACTGTTGCTCTGAGGAAGAATGTTTAAAGAAAAACTAAAGAGAATGAATGTTTCTTCGTATACTCGTTGCTACAACATAAATAGAATATGCAGTGAATTAATACCACCGGCCACTACATTGGTTTGGTTGTGATTGATGAATTGTTTGAACGTAGTATGCTTTTGTTAAATTATAAATTCTTCACTTCAAAGTTTGCTAAAAGATTAAATAAGGGCGAGCACATGGATTTTAATATCTTGTTTCATGCTTAGTGTTCATATAGAGAGAGAAAATATATAATACTAGGAATAAAAATAACATAATAATAAGTAATTACCTAGTTCTAATTTATAAGGCTCTCTGTTAGGATTTAGCTGTAATTGGTGTTAATCTTGTATTTAGCTGGCATAATATTCTTGTAATATTCTCTCATATATTCTTGGTATGTAAATCATTTAGTTTAGGAAAGTTGATTAGTTGGAGGAGGTCAAGCTTGATTTGCGGATGTAATCTTGTATATATATGTATAGGATGGAATGACAGAGTTGGGATTCTCACCACACCGAATTCTGTTTGTTCATGGTATCAGAGCAGTGCCATGGAGACCAAATCAGACACATCAAAGGTGAGTAATGAACAAGTGAAAAATCAGATTTCACCATATTACCTCTCGGCAAGTGATAATCCTGGGAATATTATCACACAAGTTCAGCTGAAGGGAGACAATTATGATGAATGGGCACGAGCGATAAGAACGGCGCTGCGAGCCAAAAAGAAATTCCGCTTTGTTGACAGAAGCGTGAAAGAACCTTCGAAGGAACCTGAGCTAGACGATTGGTGGACAGTCAATTCCATGATAGTGTCGTGGATCTTGAACACAGTTGAACCAACCTTGCGCTCCACCATAACCCACATGGAAGTGGCAAAGAAGTTATGGGATGATATAAAGAAGCGGTTCTCGGTTGGAAACGGACCGCGTGTTCATCAAATCAAAGCTGAACTGGCTGAATGTAAGCAACGAGAATGACCATCTTGAGTTATTATGGCAAGTTGAAACTAATTTGGGAAGAATTGGCAAATTATGAACAATATCTGATATGTATCTGCGTGGGATGTACATGTGAGTTGGAAGCCAAGCTTAACAAGAAACGTGAAGAAGAAAGGCTTCATCAATTTTTGATGGGATTGGACGATACAATATATGGGCCCATTCGTTCTAATATTTTAAGCACCGATCCATTGCCACCATTAAACAGAGCATATTCCTTGGTTGTTCAAGAGGAGAGGGTGCAGACCATAACTCGGGGAAAGGAAGGACGTGGAGAACCAGTAGCGTTTGCAGTCCAAGGAGGAGTGAAAGGACGAATGGAGAACAAAGAAAAATCTGGTGTGATATGTACACATTGCAGAAAAACAGGGCACGATGCGGATTCGTGCTTCCAATTGATTGGATACCCAGAATGGTGGGGAGATCGACCACGGACTGGTGGGCGCGGAACAGGTCGTGGTCAAGGTGGACAGCGTCAGGGCACAGTACAAGGAGGAAAGGGGCGAGGAAGTCAGATTAAAGCCAATGCAGCCCACATGACAAGTCAAGGAAGTAGCTTACAAGGACATGTCTCAGATGCCGATAAAACTGGAGTCAATGGGCTAAGTAACGAGCAATGGAGTATGCTCCATGATTTTTTGAACTCGCAGAAAGAAAAGAATCAAGAAAACTAAGTGGTAAGTATAACATGAGAGCTTGGATAATCGATACCGGAGCATCTCATCATATGACAGGGAGCCTCAAATTGCTGTGTGACGTGGAGACTGTAATTGCATGCCCAGTTGGGCTACCAGATGGGAAAGAAGTAATGGCGGAAAAGAAAGGGAACATAGTTCTTGATGGATATCTAAAATTAACTAATGTGTTATATGTGCCCAGTTTGAATTGTAATTTGATTTCAGTGTCGCAATTGGTTGAGGAATCTAATTGTACAATTCAGTTCACTGATAAATTTTGTGTTATACAGGACCGCACTTCGAGGATGCTGATTGGTGCGGGTGAGCAGTGCGGGGGGCTCTACTACTTTCGAGAAATCATAACTGCAAGAGCACTACAGACCGTTAAAAAAGGGACAGTTGATCTTTGGCATCAGAGGTTGGGCCACCCTTCTGATAAAGTTATTAAATTGTTGCCAATGGTAGATGCTATGAAAAATAAAACATATCCTAAGAATTGTGATGTTTGTTTTCGTGCAAAATAATGTCGTGATGAATTTATTTCTAGTAATAATAAAGCTTCTGCTATTTTGGAAATAATTCATTGTGACTTATAAGTCCATACAGAACGCCAACTTTTTGTGGTGCTTATTATTTTTTTACTATTGTGGATGATTTTTCGAGGGGATTGTGGATTTATTTGGTAAATAATAAAACGGAAGTGGGATGAATTGTTCGCAATTTCTTAGTTATGGTGGAAAGACAATTTAATGCTTCTGTGAAAATAGTTCGTAGCGATAATGGAACTGAGTTCACTTGCTTAGATGGATTTTTTGCTGCCCATGGAATAATTCATCAAACCTCATGTGTTGGCACCCCCCAACAAAATGGAAGAGTTGAACGAAAACATCGTCATATTCTTAATGTTGCTAGAGCACTTCGATTTCAAGCAAATTTGCCACTTGAGTTTTGGGGAGAGTGTATATTGACAGCAAGTTATTTGATAAATCGAACTCCAACTCTTCTTTTGGGAGGAAAGACACCATATGAAGTTTTATTTGGAAAGACACCTTCATATGACAATTTACGAGTGTTTGGCTGTTTAGCTTACTCTCATAGCCGTGGGCATAGAGGAGACAAATTCAATAGTAGAAGCAGGAAATGTGTCTTTGTTGGATACCCCTTTGGGAAGAAAGGGTGGACCATGTATGACCTGGAGACAAGAGAGTTTTTTATCTCTCGGGATGTGGTATTTGTGGAGCATGAGTTTCCTTATATGAAGGATGTAATTTATGAGCAAGAAACAAAGAACAAGGTGGGATCTTATGATGTATTTGTGGACGATGTCGTTCCTGTCGGATGCGGAGCATATCAAGGTGAACAACTTGTTAGGGAGGAAGATGGAATGAATGACCAAATAGAGGAAACAAAGGAGGGACGTGTTGATGGTGCGGCTCCTGAGGCGACTGAAGTAACAGGGGTTATTGGTGTAGAACCACAATTGGGACGAGGACATAGACAACGCCAATTATCCACAAGGCTGAGGGACTATGTGATCCACACCACACAGCTGTTGCGCCCCTCTGTTAGCCCCCCTGCATGTTCACTTGGCCATATGCACTCCTCAGGTAGTCTTTATCCCATAGCACATTATGTGAACTACGATAAATTTTCTTTGCGACATTGTGGTTTCTTGGCAGCTATAACTACAGGCGTTGAACCTAACTCATTTGCTGAGGCAGTAAAAGATAAGAAATGGAGGGAAGCAATGCAGCAGGAGATACAGGCATTAGAAAATAATGGCACATGGATAGTAGCACCATTGCCAGTTGGGAAACGGGCTATTGGGTGTAAATGGGTATACAGGATCAAGTATCAAGCTGATGGAACGGTTGAACGTTACAAGGCTCGTTTGGTGATACTCGGCAACAAGCAGCTTGAGGGAATTGATTATAAGGAGACGTTTGCACCTGTAGCCAAATTGGTGACTATTCGAACCTTCTTAGCGGTGGCTACAGCCCGAAAATGGGAGCTTCATCAAATGGATGTACATAATGCTTTCTTACATGGTGATTTGAATGAAGAGGTGTACATGCGTATGCCTCCTGGCTTCCATTCTCAACAACAAGGGATGGCGTGTCGCTTACGAAAGTCATTATATGGGCTTAGACAAGCTCCTCGATATTGGTTTGCTAAGTTAGCTGCTGCGCTAAAAAATTATGGTTTTTCTCAATCATATTCTGACTACTCCCTCTTTACTCTTCGTCAACACACGGTTCAGATTCATGTACTTGTATACGTTGATGATATCATTGTAGCGGGAAATGAACATGCTGCTATTCAGATCTTTAAAACATACTTGAGTTATTGTTTTCATATGAAGGATTTGGGGGTGCTGAAATATTTTCTTAGGATTGAGGTGGCTCGAGGTCCGGATGGGATTTTTCTATGTCAACGCAAATATGCTTTAGACATCATTGCTGAGACTGGTTTGCTTGGGGCAAAACCCGCTTCCTTTCCATTAGAGCAGAATCACAATCTCGCTTTGGTAGATGGACCTTTTCTTGATGATCCTGAGCGCTACAGGCGTCTGGTTGGTCGGTTGATTTATCTTTCAGCAACTCGTCCGGAGTTATCTTATTCTATGCATATGTTGGCTCAATTCATGCAACAGCCACGAGAAGCTCATTGGGATACCGCATTGCGGGTTGTGCGGTATTTAAAAGGAAATCCTGGGCAAGGAATTCTGCTACGGATTGATTGTGACTTGAATTTATATAGTTGGTGTGACTCGGATTGGGCGAGCCGTCCATTGACATGTCGCTCCTTAACTGGATGGCTAGTTCTGCTCGGTCATTCTCCTATCTCCTGGAAGACTAAGAAACAGCACACTGTCTCGCGGTCCTCAGCTGAAGCGGAGTATCGTTCTATGGCTGCCACTACATGTGAGTTAAAGTGGCTAAAGGGGCTCTTACTGTCGTTGGGTGTGCATCATAACACTCCAATGCGCCTTTATTGTGATAGTCAAGCAGCCTTGCATATCGCTGCCAATCCCGTGTTCCATGAGCGAACAAAGCACATAGAAGTTGATTGTCACTTTATTCACAATGAGATTCAAAATGATTCCATTAGACCATCCCATGTTTCCACTCAAGCTCAACTGGCTGACATATTCACTAAAGCATTGGGTGGTCGCCATTTTGACTCTTTTCTTCGCAAGTTGGGCATCCGAAACTTGCATGCTCCAACTTGAGGGGGGGTGTTAGGATTGTAGCTGTAATTGGTGTTAATCTTGTATTTAGCTGGCGTAATATTCTTGTAATATTCTCTCATCTGTTCTTGGTATGTAAATCATTTAGTTTAGGAAAGTTGATTGGTTGGAGGAGGTCAAGCTTAATTTGCGGATGTAATCTTGTATATATATGTATAGGATGGAATGGCAGAAGGGGGATTCTCACCACACCGAATTCTGTTTGTTCACTCTCTAATCATTTTGTTCTTGTAAAGGTCATATTTTCAGCATCCTTTCTCTATAATTGTTTTAACACTAGAGATGAGATGAGGTATTAAAAATCCGTCGAGGGCTAGAATAATAAATATTAGTTTCAAAAGGACTAAAATTTCTTTCTTTCCCTTAGAATAATTGTGAACCATAATATAATATTACTATATTATTAATTGAAACTAATTGGTGCCAAACGTGTTGACTTTATAAAAAATGGATTTAAGCTATCTGCTAGAAACACACACTTGTATTTCTTAATAATAATTTTCCTTGATTTTTATAAAATTCGAGGTTATTTTGTATACACACATACACACAGTCGGATTAATATAACATCGCTACTACGATTTGAGATTTGGGAAATTTTACAATCCCTATTCAGAATCTATGCTAGAAAAGATTTTTTGAGTTGGGAAACAATAATGTAACTCTAAAACTTAGACTAATAATATGATATTTCTGTTTTTGAAAAGCATGATTAAAGGCTATAGATTCTCGATTTTTGACTTAAGTATTGAAGGATCTTTACTAGTAACAATCCTAGCGCCCTTATGATTTTTTTAATTTTATAAATTAAACTCATTGGTCTAGGGATCAAACTATATAAACGCATGGAAGTCACTAAGCCGGGCCCCGTGTAACGTGAGCATCTCGTCGATACAAAGAGTAGTTCTGTATTATTTTTATTACAACAGTGTTAGGTAGAGAGAAAACTGAGAGAAATTAGCCCTCTCTCTCTACCCCTCTCTTCACATTTCCTCACAGTGTTCTCTTAGCTTTCTCTCCACTTAGCATTTTTCTTTTTATTATCACAAGTCTCACGGTCTATTTGATGCTGCTAGTGTAATTTGTGGCTTAAAAAGGGCTTATGTCAGGCATATACTGTCATGGTTACACATAAGGGAAGTAAAGTGAAGATACTATTTCCAGGTTTTTTACGGAAAGTATGTTTCTAATATTATTTACGATATATCAGGCTTTATAGCCCAATGGGAGAATCTATTTCCTTAAAGTGAAGGGGGGCGTATTTGAGTTTTACCAGCAACAAAAAGTATAAAAATATATTTTAATCAAAGCAGAAACATAAAATTTAAAGAAATACATAATAGAATCCTATGGAGGTCCTACAAAAAAAAATATTTTTTTTTAATTAATTAACTTTTATTATTCCACAATCATTGGGAACATTGGAATGCTCTACCTCGACCAACCAACCAAAAGATTTATATAGCTAATATTATTTAAAATTCTCATTTAATTATTATTGTCCAATTAAAGTGAAAATATCAAAGCAACTGTGACTCTTACTATAACACTGAATAAAGCTTATTACATTTCCTTTAAGTTTGGACACCAAGGCTTCTCAAACATATAGACTCCCATAATTTTAGAAAGAAAGTATTCCTACAATTTCTGTTGACACCCATATTCCTAACATACCCTAGATCCCAAAACTAACCCTATTTTCTTTTTAATACAAATTAACCCTAAACATTCCATCATGTTTTTTGCTCTTCCAACCCGCTAACTACTATTAATTATTATTACTTTTTCTGATTTATTCATTTAAAGAAACAAAACAGATGACACATCTCATATTATTATATATATATATATATATGAGACGTGTTGTTTATTTATGGAATTTCATTTGGTTTGAATTAGATTAGCTTAGAAAATGGAAACAAAACAGATGACAGAGTACTTATCAGAAGACTGCCTAACTGCAATTCTTTGTCGACTGCCCATAAAGGCTCTGGTTGGATTCAAGTGTGTAGAATTATGGAACACTCTTATTTCTGATGTTGCATTCCCAGAATTTCGAGGGCATCCTCCCCGCTATCTGGTCTTTTGTTCCGTACTGGAAACCCTTCTAATAAAAATGAATACTTCATGGACCATGTTTCATATTCTGATGGTGATAGTAATTATATTGCTGGCGATGGGTTTGTTGAGTCATATTCTAGACTGTTGCCATTCGAAAACGCTCCATATGATGTGCTCGACTACTGCAATGGGTTGATTCTACTTGTCAGCCAAATTGTCCCGTGCTGTTATGTGTGCAATCCAGCGACCAAACAGTATATTGGGATTCCACAAAACTAAGCACATAAGACAGTGTATCATTCTTCACTCACCTTTGACCCCCAGGAATCTGCACATTTTAAAGTCATCTGCTTTAAATATACACGTACTAATTCTGCCTCTCGCCCCCCACTGTCGAACTTATATTCGTCCGAAACTACAACGTGGAATAGGTTTAGTTTGTTTGTTGAACCTCCAGTTGTCCATGGGGTTACCTGTCTGAAGCACAGCGTTTACTTGGATAGAATACCGTACAAGTTAATGAAGTCAAAGCACCTCCTGCACTTGGACATAGAAGCCATGAGAGCTGATGCTATTGAACTCCCATGCACTGATGAAATTGCTGAATATGGATTCATTGGAGTATCGAAAGGTGTTTTGCATTATGCGAATCACAATGGCATCAAATTGATGATTTGGCAATTTGACTTTCATTGCAAAACTGATTGTTTCTGGATTTTGAAGCATTACATCTCTATACACGACTTGGCGGCTAAGCATCCAGCTTGCCAAAATCTGTTTGTTCAACGTGACTCTTAACATTATTTTTCTTGGGATTCCTGAGATGATATTTAGTTATCACCTCGATATGCAAAAGTTGGAATTGTTTTTGGAGTGCAGGATGACAGAAAAATAGTTTGGGGCCAGTTTTTTGTCTTCACTTATTCACGTTGTTTCGTCATCCTGAATGATTACAGCAGAACGCATTGGAGTTTTTCCAGTTGTAAGTATCACCTTGTACTCTTTTCTTATAGAGTGTGGTATTTCCATTTGGTTCAGAGCTATGGTCATGTTTTGCAATATCCCCGTATATATGTAATCCAGATGTTATAACCTTCATTTTGTATTTTGTACATTTGGAGTTTTCATGACATCAGTTTATTTTTAGTTATCTCAATCAGCATTGCTTCAATTTTTCCTCTGCACTGAACACGAAAAAGGGGAATACAAACTTTAGTAAAACCTAACAATCCTTTTTATTTGTTCCTCTTCTTGATTTGGTGAATGCATCTTGATTGTTTCCTTTTGATATGAATATTAACTATGTGTGTTTATATTCCCCATTTTGCTCTTTTTCGTTTCTTTTCTCCATCTTTTCCTTTTCTTTTTCTCCATCTGTCATGAACCTCATGTGTTCTGCTCCTATATGCCAGTGGTATGGCTCAGCTGAAAGGGCTATAAATTATACTTCACCCTTTTTTGGAAGTTTTTTCTATTAAAGATTTAATCTGTTGTTCACTCTTTTGCTATTTGTTGAGGTTGCAGAATAGTGGAAAAGGAAATTTTTTATCTATCAAGGCTTTAATCTTTAGCTACCATTGTTCTATGTGGCTTAAAGGATTTCTCTTTGTAAGAGCTGTAAACCGTGTGATTGTTAGGCTATAATTTGATAGTATGTTGTTATGTCTTCATTTTTTCATGACTTCATCTCATGGATTATGTCTTGCAACTCTTATATATCTTTATGGGATTTGGCTTTCACCCTCTTTAGTCATGCTTCCTAAAGTTTCCACGATCAAAAGGAAGAATGTCTGCTTGCATCCTCAATTCTAATTTTCATTTTGATGGCTATCATGCCAGTGTACATGCTACCACCCAGTCCGGTTCTGTTGAGAAGCGGCTTTCTGCTCTGGTTCGTGTTTCCAGAAAGCGTGCGTGCTAACCTAGGGCAAGTTTCAGGAGGTTCGCGAATGAGCCCTTCCTTTGGCTTGGATCGGGTAACTCGTACAAATGTGATCTCCATTACCGATGGACAAAGCTGGAGCATGTTTAGAACACACAGTGATTCTGGAGGGAGTTGAAAAAGTATGCTTAGGCAGTTCCTTTGCTGAGCACAGAGAAACAGTAAAAGAAAGAACATGTAGTCTTAATCCAGTGGAAGAATTTATGTTCCAATTGGAAGTGGTATATTTGTAAACTTACCTTCTCCAACTCTTGAATAGAGCAATAACATCAAAGGGAGATATGTTTTGTGAGTGCCATTTTCAAATTCATTCAACTCGGAATATCTTTCAGGAAGACATAAAAGTTTTCAAATTCAAATTCTGTTCACCAGCCACAGAATATTCAGAGTATGAAGTATAAGTGGGGTTGCAATTCAACATTTCATCTCTTCTAATACCAGTCATCTCTATAAGCTGAAAGCACAGCTAGTATTCAGAGTGTGAAGTAGAAATACCTTCCAAAAGATCGTTCAATTTCTAGCTACTATCACTTGTTACATTGAAATTTCAAATTACAAACTATTGAATCTGTGAAATCATTATTGAATCTGTGAAATCATTCTTGCATATCATTCATCTATCTACCTTTTACCAGCTCTAGTTGCCTGATTAGCAACATAATTCCTCAAAGAAGGGGATTGAGTTAGACGATCTGGAGCAACTGTTGTATTTTGAGTTCCATTTTTCTGTTGCATTCTTCTTCTTGCTAAGCAACCTCTGATCCAAGGAGTCACGTCTTCACTGATCTTGATCATTACAAAGAAGATGATCCGGTAGGCGAAAATCATGCTGAAGATGACACTGAGATCGATCCATTTTGATCGACGCACATCAATCTGGAAAACATTTTCCAGGACGTATTCACCTGATATCTTGGGAAGATCCGGCGATTGGTTGTCAAACGACAAGCCTTTCAGATCATTTTGGTATTGTCCCTGGCAATATATGGGTAAAAGTTTTGTCATTAATGAAACTGAAACAATGGGTGTAGTTTTGTTAAGAGTTATTGATCATTCGACTGAATTTTACCTGCAGAGCCCAGAAATGAAAGCTGAGATATGACATCGGATAGCGCCAGACTGGCTTTGGGATGTCATTTGGGAGTCTAAAGTAGCCAGAAACAAGCATAAATATTCCCTGAAATCAGAAGAAAGTTCGTAGTTAGCTTCTGAAGGTGAGAGTGATCATCAGAAAAATAGATTAGAGGACGGAAACCTGAATTCCAGCTCCTGTGATGATACCCATCAGAAAGTTGGGGACAATGCTAGCTATGGCCATCATCAAGCTCTCAACAACAGTGACACAGGCATAGAGGCACAGAACAAAGAAGAGATAATGTATGAAACCAGGATGAAGCCTGACCATGAAGTAGCAAATTGTTCCTGCTGTGAAAGTGATCATAATCAGGAATGGCATTGCTGAGAGAGTGTTGCCGATGACAAATGCAGTGACACCATAATGTCCATTCAGCCTTTCTCTTTGAAAAACCTGAAAAATATTACAGAACTAATGTTGATTACTCCCTTTTGATAAATTTCGCGACCGCAGTTGGATAAAATATTAAAAAACTCACCTTCATATCTTCTACAAAAGAAGGAAATCCACCAATTGACATGAATGTCACAAAGCCAAACACAAAAGATGCACATGATCCTCTTGCCTGTCACATAAAAAATCAAAGTAGTTCAATGAAATTGCTCAAAAGTTTCTCCACAGATAAATAGAATTTGAACTCTCTCAATTATACTTGCGGAAAATGGCAATACCAGGATTGAATTGTAACCAGTTCCCACGTTCAGATAGATGGTTCCAATGCAGACTGTGACAACAACATAAATTACAAGCCTCAGCCAGTAATATCCGAAGTCTCTTGACATGTTGACGAATGAACGCTTGGTTAAAGTAAAGGCCTGCATCAAGAAACTAGCTTGACTGCCCCCTGCATCCAGCACAGTTCCTTTCTGCGATTGATTGAGAAAATTTGCAATGAAATTGCAACAACTTTTGAACAAGAAACAAGATGAATGAACAGATGGCATGGTAGTAAAATACTTACAACTTTGGATATCCCATCAACTTTTTCTTTGGCTGCATACGAGTGCTGAGAAGTTTGGTAGAAATCTATCAGAGTTTTTATAGCTTCTGCCGTTGAGATCTTCTCAAGCGGATCATCAGATGTCTCAAACTGAGCAGAAACAAAGCTTACAACATAAATAAGAACAATAACAACTAAAGCTCAAGCAAGAATTGACAGAAGAAAATTACAATACCCTAAGTTTCATGGAACCCTTGAGAGTGGCCTTCACTTTGTCAAAGTCTGAGTTGATACATCGAAGAAAATGATCTGAAGGATTCCTCAAAGCAGGGCAGGGGAATCCAGCTTGTGCAAAGAACTGCATTCACCAAGAACAATATCAAAACTCCATTATTATATGAAACAATATGCATTCAATCAAATGAAGATTGAAGGTTCTTGCCTCAAATGCTTCTGAAGCCTCGCCAAAATACACGGTTTTTCCCCCTGAAAGTAAGTACAATCGATCAAACAGCTCAAAAACTTCACTGCTAGGTTGGTGGATTGAAGCTATGACAGTCCTCCCATCTCTTGATAAGCCACGAAGTGTCTGAGTCACAAAAAATGCAGCAGCACTGCCACGCAATACCGGTAATAAAGAGAGTTCAGTACCATGTTATTTACATAGTAATTCAAAAATGAAAAGAGAGAAAATGCATTTGATAAAATAAACTATTGGAAGAGAGGACTTGTTTTCCATAAACCATTTTTACAAACAGCATATAAAGCAAGAACTAAGAATCTAATAACAGAAATTGGAAGTGCAAAAAGCAGAAACTTTATCACTCAATGCATAAACTAAAGTTCGGAAACAGAACCGTGATGCAATTAAAAATAAAGATTATAATTAGAGCCAAACCTGTCAAGGCCACTGGTTGGTTCATCAAGGAAGAGCAATCTAGGCCTCATCAAAATTTCAAGAGCAATGCTGACTCTTCTCTTCTCACCTCCGCTGATTCCTCTCAAATGCCAATTTCCAATCACTGTATCTGCACAATCTTGTAATCCCATTTCAATGATCGTCCTCTCAACCAAAGCTCGTTTCTCTGACCATGGCATCTTGTCTGGGAGCCTCAATCTAGCCGAGTATGAAATTGTTTCCCTCACTGTTAGAGTGCCAGTCAAGTTATCATCTTGTGTCACATAGGCCTGAAAATTTTTGGTAAATCATGTCAAACAATCAAACAAAATTATAGAAGAAATTAAGCAATTAAGCCAAAAAGAATACTAAGTACTCATTAACGATTATGACTAAAATTAAGACTCGCAGACCCTAACTTTTGCAGAATTCGAATCTCAAACCTATCTAATACCGCCCTTAAAATCTTAGTAATACCCACAGTGAACTGTTAGAAACAAAACCAAAACATAAACATATAGTAATTTATCTAGAAAAACAATCCAAACTCATAAAAGGTTATGACTGAAAATGAAGCCTCAAATTCTAAATCTCCAACAAAATGAAACAAGCATATCAAGCAAAAGAAATCAAAGAAACTCTTGTAAGTCTTGACGTGAGAGTCTACTTAAAGAGATCTTATCAGATGAATCAACTAGTATAGCAACTAACAAAATACATGAAAAAAATTAAAACGGAGATATATTTAAATATAAATATACTCACAGCGGTGCCAAAAGAGAGCTTGGTTTTGTGGCCATTAAGCAGAATGGTACCGGAAAGAAAAGCATTAGAAGCAAGCCTACTAGAAAGAGCATCAAGGAGAGTTGATTTGCCAGAACCAGAAGGACCCATAAGAGCAGTGAGGGTACCAGGCTCAGCATAACCAGTGAGCCCTTCTAAAACATTCTGAGTTTCACCATTGCTAAGAGTGACCATGACTGTCAGATCCTTCCATGTCAATCTTGCTGACACATCTCCAGAGAACTCGGTGTTTATCTTCTCCTTCCATATTGTTTCACTTAAAGGACTCAATCCACCCACCACTATACTATTTCCTGTTGGCTTACTTGCCTCTATCTCCATTATCACATTACTTGATGCAGAGTCCCTCATCTCAAACTCTCGAAAGGGCAGCGGCAGCCTTATAATAGTAAACACAAAATGGTGCTAGATCAAAGGGTCACACTAACAAAAAAAAAAAAAAATGAAAAAGATGTGACGATCAAATGAGAGTTGTATGAGCTTTGACCGGAATGAACATATGATTAGGTTAAGAGATTGTCATGCATGATAAATGAAATGAAACGGCTATAGCTAGCTAGTTTCAGTTTTTTGGTGTGACAAAAGCAAAATCCAAAAGGAACAACACAAGTTGCTTATCTTGAAAAGCGCTTCTTATTTGTTGAACATATAAAATGGTTAAGTGATTTAGTTAGGGAAGTGCATTGTTTCAAGTCAGTACTAAAGATGAAAATGATGGATATGCATGGAAGAGGGTGTTTGGCCTCCTTTTAATTAACTAATAAATGGACACCGTTGGCAGTTGGTCGAGGCATTTATTACGAAAACCGACCCGCATTAATCTCAATTTTTGGCCCCCAATGAGTTTTTGATAACAAATATTCTTAACTGTGGGCTTCTAGTGTTCATATGCGTTGCCGCAAGAAAATTGATCAAATTATTCAAACTTGTACGGTTTTATTTTTCTTTGTTACCTATATTTACTTTTTTACTATTGTATTTTAGATATAAAGGTGCAAACATTGGATTAAATTTCTCTTATCATCCAAACCTTTATCTTAGTAAATTGTTTAGTGATGTAATTAGCAGTTAGCCAAAAAAAAAAAAAAAAAAGAAAAAAAAATGGAAAATTGTTCTAATTTTTTTAATTATTTTTTCTTAATTTAAAATTTTAAAAATTTAAAAGTTTTTAGAAGTAATTCATGGTTATATAATAGACTCTATATATGTAAACTTACAAATCGAATTTTCAATAAGCAAAAACCCCAACATAATATATATGAAACAAAATGAGTTTTGTAACATAAGGTTAAGATTTAAGTAAAAAGAACAACATTTAACATTACCAATTTTAACAACGTATACTACTGTCCACAAAGATGAACATTTGTACTAAAATTGAAAGTAAAAATATGAAGTTAAATTAAAGATCTTTAGGAGTTTTGATTAATTTATAAACTTTTAACATGGCCGAGATGGTGAACTGCTAGTTATTGTGAAGTAGTGGTAGAGAACAAAGGATGTGCAAAGCCGCCCTCGTCCCTCAACCACAAATAATTAGTTGTAAGGTTGGATGGATTTTGATGTTTCGTGGAGATGCATGGGTTTGAATATGAAGCACATCCCATGTGATGCCACAAAATTATATGCATGCATATGTATCATGTATAATTTATGGATTTTAGGAATTAATTTCGGCCGACAACATGTGAGGGCCTCACTCAAAAATGTACTTACTTTCTTTTCATGGTTGCCAAACTTTGATATTAAAGCCTCACTTAAAAATATTTATCCAAAAGAAATTTTGAATTGAAAAGAAAATATAACAGAACTACAGAAGATGCCTAAATTGAAGGAAACTTTTGAGCTAAATTCCTACTATATAGGACGGCAATTTTCCGAGTTTAGGTACGAAATGCATGTTCATACCCATAAAATTTTCACACGTTAGTTGGTGTGAGTTACGCAAAACAAATATGGGAATTCAGCATTGGAAATAATAAAACCAAATCAAAATTAAATAAAAAATGAAAAATTAATCAAAATGAAATAAAATATTTTTATCAAAAACGAGATTTTTTATTTCAGAAGATTTCAAAGGTAACATGTTAGAAAAATGCTAGAAAATATATCTGCTACCTACACTAATCAACTGTAAGCGACATAGGCAGCTTTCAAAATCAGCGGGATAAATGTAATTTATTTAAAGAATTTGAATTTTCTCAAGTATTTTCAAATAACTTTAAATTTAACATACACTTTAAAGTGATTTTGGAGATGAAAATATAATTTTGAATCTACTTTTTTTTTTTTTTGTAAATTATTCAAAACAGACAGGAATAAATCACATACTTTATTGAAAGTAAATATGATTTTTATTTGTATTTTAGAAAAGATTTAAATAAAAGTTTTCAGACAAGCGGAGCCAACTGCCCTTACTTGTCCCCATGTGGCTCTCCATTAATGAACTAAACAGCCAAGATGAAATTAGCTTTTCTATCTATCTATATATATATATATATATATATATATATATGCACATATATTAATTTGAAAATTATGTCTAAATATAAGCAAGTCTTGCATATCTGAAACAATTTAGAAAAGCTCAATACGAGTATGACACCGTACCAAAATAAAATTGTATAAAATTTAAAATCAACTTTGAATAGAAACTTAATATGCTTAAAAGATGTCTTAAGAGGAGTATATCATCATGACAATATGATCATAGAAAAAGTATGCTCAAGAGCATTAATTATTGAGAAAGGCCTTGATAATGATATATCATTTCATTATATATATTTCCTATTATTACCCATCAAAATCACATTTTTTTAAAATATGTCATATTTTGATCAATTAAAATTACAATTAATTTTTTTTATGACCCTGCCTAAATAGCTCTTTTATAGTGTAGCTAAATAGTTGGGTTCAAGATCGAATTTACTTTCAAAAAAATAAAAATCCTTATGAGATGTACTTTTGATGTACTTATACACATGAAAGATCAGATAAGAAATCTAATCATTGTTAATAGGACCACCTTTTTCCCTTTCACATTTATGTTATTTTTTTCCCTCTCGCTAAGTGCAAGATCATATAAAAAAAAAGAGTGAAACACGTGTAAACAATATATGAACTTTCATTACAAATTTGCAAATGCCATAAGATATAAGCTTATAAATGTGACAACGACTTGGGCATGGGCACGCCTTTTCTCCTAAAATGGGCCACCACTGATAATGCATCTCCTTCCTTCATGTCAAACATTTTGAATAGGATAATTTTACTTAGTTATATGTATTATTCTATTATATGTCACAAGATAAAAGGACAACCAATTCTTGTTATGTGTCTACCATATGGTACATTCTTTTTATGTCACTTATAAGTTAAGGCAAATAGTATTAGACATAATGAAAAATTTGGAAAAAAAAATATAATGATATGCCTCACAGCTATACAATTGAGGGTTATGATTTATGATATGGTACATTTTAAATATGGGTAAAAGTCTATTTAGTCCCTATATTTTAATATTAGTATCCATTTAGTCCTTATATTTTTAAAAATACTGAAAACATCCTCCGAAGCTAGTTAAAGTATTGATCACTCATATTTCTTTTAAGTTACTTTTACAATATTACCCTTTTTATAATATTTTTTTGGAAATTAATATAAAGAAAATAATTAAATTACCAATTTAACCCCTAAAAAATATTAATTTTTAATTGTCAAAATTTTGTATAATATTTTTTTGGAAATTAATATAAAGAAAATAATTAAATTACCAATTTAACCCCTAAAAAATATTAATTTTTAATTGTCAAAAATTAAATTGTATGCAACTACCAAGTGTGCAAATGGTGCTTGTAAAAAAAATTAATATAATTTTTTTTACTTTTAGGGTTAAATTGGTAATTTAATTATTTTCTTTTTATTAATTTTCAAATAAAAAAATTATTATAAAAGGGTAATATTGTAAAAGTAAGCTAAAAGAAATAAAAAGTAACGGTATGGGTATCAATACTTTAACTATGGATATTTTGAGCGTTTTTAAAAATATAAAATAAAACGAACACTAATCTTAAAATATAGGGACTAAATGAGTTTTTATCCTTTTAAATACAGTAGTCACATTCTAAAAATCAATTTCAACATGATTACATCACTGTCGTCAACTATTTCCAATCTTGGAATCATCGAATTCGGAATATGATAAAAATTTGATACCTTCACTTGTATATTATGGCTATCTTAATTTGTATGTGCAAGATTATGCAAAAAATTTATAAGTGTAAATTATATTTTATATCATTTTAAAGGTTAGCGTTGGTGAAACGGAATATTTTGTCATAAATTAAAATGTGGCAGACTTGATTGTAATTACAGTAAGGCTACATTTGCTAGTGTAATGTTGTGGCTTTTAAGCTAAACTTATCATGGAATAGAAGTTCTAACATTACTAAAAAAGAAGAAAGAAAGAAAGAAATTTGATTTAAAAAAATATTTTTCAAAAAAATTTAAGTAAAAATTATTTTTTTAATTATTAACTCACGCCATAGGATGACCACTTTTTACCTCCGAAACTAAACCCTGGCTTCCCGAAAGAGAAAAAGAAAAGAAACAATGTTTAACATTTTAAGCTGAACATAATAGACTTTAATTAATTTTCCAGCTGTTAATTAATCAGTTAATGGGTGGCTGCTGGCTGAACTGCAAACCCCGCACCTACAAGTCGGCAGGTGGGTCAAATTATCATCTTGGTTTGGTCAAAGAAGAAGGTTCACATTGTCATATTTTGGGTTTGATAGCCCATTTAAGCCATTAATATAAATATATTTTTAATAACATAATCTTGAAAAGAAGAAGAAGAAGAAGACAATAAATTGGCTGCTTGTGTCGCATAAAAATTTGCAAGTTACATCAAACGTATGAAAAATTCAAGACAAATATTCAGAAGAATCAAAACTCTACAGATTTGCTAGCATTTTATTCGATAAAGTAAGCTTTTGGAAATTGGACACGACATTCAATTGCATGCCATGCCTTATTTATGTTAATTAACGTTAGCCTTTCGAGCAAAGGCAATTCTAAGTTAAATCAATATGAGGCTGTTATATAGGAAACAGAAATATTTATTTTTTTCATCTCGGCTGCTTGATTTTTATGTTAAAAATAATATATATTGCAAAAAGAAGTATTGTTAGATATCTCGATTTTAAGTTTCAATTTGAATCCCAATTAATATGCTATTCATCTATTGGATTGTGATCCAATAATTTTACTAGTTAAAAAATCTATCATCCAATAAAATAGGAATATATAACATTGAGAATTAAGGTGGGACTCAAATATTAAGGTTCCTAACACTATTGTACAAAAAAGTATGACCATACGGCACTCAAGCATTATAAAAGTGAATCAACACAAATATTTGATCATATTCGGTGCAAGTTAAATTCTTTGAATTGTAGCAAGCACGTAATGAATTTTTTATTTTTTTTGGTTTAAGAAGGTACAAGTGCGGATAAAGTTCAAATCAAGGTAGGAAATTGTTTGATAACTACACGGCCAAGCCCATGGGACATGTGATATGATCTTTAAGTCTTGAGATATTTTTATTTTTGATTTTTTAAAATTATATTTATCTTGTTGGTTGTGGTTAACATGTACTTGGACTCAGCAAATTAGTAGTTAGTTAAGTAGCGGATTATTTGCATTGGTTTAGGATTGTGGCTTTAATTATTTAGTTTCAAATTTTATCTGTAACGTAATATTTAAACTAGCGTCAATGCCAATAATAATCGGTTGGGATATTTTATTTGGCAACTGAATTATTGTTTTGAAAAGTTTCTAATCATTCAAAATACCAAAAATATGTTTAAGGAGGTTTGAGTTTTCTCAAATTAACTTATTTATCACTTGTTCTTTTTATTTTATTTGATTTCTCGTCACTGACAATTTGTGTCTGTAACAATACGTAATATAGTTATATATAATATAGTTATATACGTAAAGAATCTATCATGTACTCAATTAATTTAATAAAATAAGAAATTTCCAATTTAAAGGTTGTCCAATAAAAAATTTGAGAGATTTAAGTTAAATTTAGAAATAAAACAGACACTTAATGATAAATTGAAAAGATAACCCTTTCCAATATATATGTTATGTTAAGTGACTTTTAGGGTTATGTTACCATGATAATGCTAGGAAAATATTCCGTACATATGATAAAAATTTTAAAAGAATTTTGTCATGCCAAAAATACCCTTGATACTACCGACATTAACTGAATTTAAGCATGTAATTTTTCCTCTTTGATGATCCTTTTAGAAAGCTAGTTTCCTAACATTATAGTGCCCATCTTATTATAGCCTAACCTTTTCCCTTGGAATATCATCATTTTTTCTTAATTTTCTGATTCATTTTTGTTCTTGCATCCACTTGGGCTTGCTGTTGAAACACCCAGTAAGCCCAGTAAGATAGCCCAATCCAAAAGATTATTATTGAAAGAAGGCCTATATAGTCCAAGTCATGTTCAGGTGTCAATAATAATTAGCCACGTGTGGAAATTTTAGGACTGGACCGGGTGGACACAGTAGGAAAGAGAAGAAACGATTGATTCTCGGGGCTACAGCTAAAAAATTGGCCGATTGTTTTAATTTATTTATTTGACTTAAAATGATATATAAATTTTTTAAATTAGGGTAATTATCAGAAATCTCCCTTGGGGTTTAATGTATTTTTAGTTCGATGGATTGTATCGACGTATTCTCAACCACCTCCCCTAATGTCTGTAGACCGTTTGTTTGCCCGTTTGTTACTTAGTAAATTGACCAAAATACCCCTAGGCTCATAAAAAATATTGCGGCTTCATTCAAACAAGTTCATTCACTTCAACAAGGTCAAACCACTCAAATTCGGTGGCCTTATCTAATGAAATAGGGAATTGCTCAAGTTGGGTGTTATAACTTGGTGTTGCATCAACATGGTTCTCAGAATCCCGATGGATGGTGGCCCCTGAATCTAATTCAATTGTGATTGCGAACATAGCCCATGCATATGACTTGTCCTTCAGCTGCTTGAAGGCATTTTGGAGTTTTGAGTCATTGTGCAAAATTTATTCAGAAACGCTGCCATGGAAACGTGATTAAACTTTACTTTTTTAACATATCTTATAGTCTTCCCATACATCATATCTTTAATGTCCTCTCACAACTTCTTTAAAGTGTACTGCTCAGGGATTACAGACCCAACTTTAAGCATTTCACCGTCAACCGCAGCCTCAATGTCCATGTAAATAAGGCTGAAAAATGGTTCAATGAGAAGGAATTAGTAAATGTTCAAAGCATGTAAGATTATATTCTGAACAGATTAAGTGATGTAAGCTTCAGATTGTAACAAAAAAAGAAAAATCACATTTGGCCACTTTGACAGCAAACAAACTATACACTTCAAGCTATCCTCAGCATGCAATTCCATCTTTAATATAACTACAATAAAAATGAGCTTAAAACAATTTCTATGCCACGAATCAAACTATTTCTTCACATTCAATAACCGTTACAGCCTTAATTTGAAGCATTTTTATTGTTGAAGCTTATTTTGCTTGAATTATAAAGATAAACAACTACAACAAAGCAATGACTCCAAACCCTATTATCTATGCTCACTGCTCTAGTGCGAGAGAATGTAAAAATCCATGACATTTTTTCAACCCAAGACATGTCCATACCATGATTAAGATAAAAACCAAAATCAATTATCCCAACATGTTGTCTCCAATATTCAATTACATTTGTAATTTAACAAAAACTACCATGAGCTCAACTTCAGGGGAGGTTTCTGATAACTACTCTTTTTAATTATCTTTTCTTAATTTTAAATTTTAAATCTCCAAAAAAAAAATCTAAAATATGTAAACACAGAAACCTAATTTTTAGTGATCAAACCCTAATGGATCGGTGCCACCGTGACACTATATCCCCAATTTTGTTCTTTTCTTATCACCTATTACGAACCCTTAGATTTAACATAAAATAGTTTAATGGTTTAGATGGGCTTAATAGGCTATTAACTATTGTTTGCTTGCACATTACAAAGTGACAAAGTTTCAACATTTTAACACATAACTCCAGATTATTTTAAATTGTTACACTTAAGTCCATTACCTAATTTGACTTTTTAATAATTTAATAAATAGTAGATCTATTTATTATTAATAATCATTATTTAACGTAGGATAAATCTGACTACACACTAAATAAATTGACATGTGTTACTTTACTCTCAATATTTTGAAAATTGATTAGTCCATCCTCATATGTTAGGTTTTTTATTTATTTAACCATTAATCACTTTGATCATGTAAAGTTTAATTATATCCTTATTCAAATTAAGGTAGAAAAAAATTAATTGCCATCACAATCAGTCCCCAAAATGTATTTCTCTTTTTGGTTCTAATCATTATAAGAAAAAAAAAAATGCGTACAATCACTACTATTTTTATTGTCGTGATTACATTAATTGCTCAAACTTTCTACTTCAACTCCAACCTTTTAGCCCTTCTAGGCATGAAGAATTTAAAGCCATAATTTCTACGTACAATTGCATTTGCATATCCAATGAGATAATAGCCACTAATATTATTTTAAGTTTTTATGGGTACTCTTTTCTTTTCTCTCATTTCGTCTCTTCTCTCTCTCATTTCCCCCCACTTTCCTTTCTCGCCTCCCAAAGATCCATTATAAAATAGATCTTTTTATTTTAAAGAATTTATATTTTGTCCATGATGAAATAACTTTAGGGTGTGAAAAACTAACAATTAAAGGATAAGATTTTTTCAATCCATAAAAATATTTGTTATATTAGGAAAGTTTAAAAATATAAAATTTTAGATGAAAATGCGTTTAAACTTTAAAGTGTAATTTTTGGGGTTAGAGCAATGAGCTAACTGCAACTTTTCATTTTATTGAAGTAAAAATACAAATGAAAGAGAGACTAACTGCAATTTGCCAATAATCATCCACCAAAAGACAAAAGTTGAGGGTATGGTGTCACAGGGCACCATAGCCGGACCCTATATATATATATATGAAAAAATTAGTTTTGTAAAAAGAATAACATTTAACATTACCAATTTAACACCCTACAACTACTGACTATACCGTTGGATAAAATGAAGAAAAAGAAGGTGAATATTTGTACTAAAATTTAAAGTACGTAAAAATATTAAGTTAAATAAACGATCTTTAAGACTTATAACATGGCCTAAATGATAAACTGCCAATTAATGCCAAGTAGTTACTGAGAAGACCAAAGGTGTGCAGAGCTGTGTTAGTTGTTAGGTTCGATGGATTTTGATTTATTGTGCGGATGGGTTTGAAAATGAAGCGCGTCCTGTGTGATGCTACAAAATGCCTCCAAAATCTCATTCGTTCTTGACCGTGTTGACTGATCATATGAAGATGACAATTCACAACTATTTACAGCATTGGATATTTATAAGACGCTATAATTATATCGAGTACTCACATTTAACCTTGTATAACAATAACATTATTAATATGGGTCAACATACTTCATATCCGTATTAATCGTTAATTAATAACATGATATATGGATAATCGTTAATTAATAACATGATATATGGATAATGGATTAATATAATTATGGATAATGGATTAATATAATTCAACCCATATTGGCTAACAATTTAATATAATAAAAAAATTATGATTTAACATATTCCACATCCATTAAACAAATAATAAAATCTACTACAACAATTGAAGACACATACCTTACTTGGAGATAAACTAGACTTGCGAAAACTAAGCCTCCAAATTGAAAAAGACCTCTAAAAAGTAGAGATGTTGCAAGAGATGTAAGAACATATAATTTGGAGACATCACATATAATATAGAAAACAAATGTTTCTCCTCTATTATATAATTTTTTTTCTATTGATATCTTTCTTTCATTTTCTTACTTTGATAGTGTCATATCTTTCTTTCATTTTCTATTTACTTTTTTCTTACTATTAAGAGAAATTATCAGTCATATACCCTTAAATAACACTCAGATCAAACGTATGTGAACAACACTTTTTAAGTGTATCACTTGTATACCCTAAGTTAACTTCCGTTAGAAAGTTAACAGAATTGTGACAAATTGACCATTTCACCCTTGAAACTCAAAATGAGGTAAAAAGATAAATTTACCTCAAAAATTAATATAAATTTTCAATACACAAAATTTTTTTATTTTGTTATTAACAATACATTTTTTTATTAAAAAAATAAATTATTAATGGTACATATTATTAACAATTATCTATAAAAAATATTTATATTATACCATAAAAAATTATTAACAATATATTATTTACAATTATACATATTATACCATAAAAAATTTCAGTTGGAGCTTGGAGGAGTAGATCTTCAAAAATTTAGGTTAAATTTTGGAGGAGTAAATTCGTTTGTAAAGTAGTTTTATTTTTAGCAATTATTAAAAATTATACGATAAATAAAAATGACATGTCATTTTTATCAATATATCATATGACATGTCATTCATTATTAGATAAATGGGATGACATGTCATTTTTTAAAAAAGACTAAATTACCCTTATGATGTCAGCACTTGCAAACGGCAGTTAATGGATTGGTGGACAGCAGAAGTGTTTTGTCAACTTAGGACATACAAATGATACACTTGAAAAGTATTCATATACATTTGATAAGAGTGTCATTTAAGGGTATATGACTGATAATTTTCTTACTATTAATAAAAGGCAATTACATTTCCCTATATTAACTGCCGTTTGAGTTATAGTATGAGCATAGTCTCATGTAGTTAAAAAAAAGCAATAAAACAACACAAAAAAACCTTCTCCTGTTTTCGTCTACTTTGGTTTTAATGGGCTTGGCCGGTATGGTCTTTAGCTCTCTTTTGTTGGCAAAACAAGACTTGGGCCAGCCAGTTTCTTAACTAGTTTCACTTTTTGTTTTTAATTTAAAAAATTATATTAAAATAATATATTATTTTAGAAATTGTGAAAAATTATATTATAGGAGCCCTACATTACATTTCATGTAACATATACACTTCACAATAATCACACAAATTGTGTGGTTGTTATGAAGTCTGTATGTTACATGAAATGTAACATAGCAGCTTGCATTACTTACCAACTTACATCAATACTAATGGAGGTCTACTCGATTTTTAACCCTCACTAATATTTGAGGATGTCTACTCCTCACACTTGGGTAAGAAAGAAGACTACTTTCACTCAATTTTAATTGAGAAAGAAAATACCCCCACATTACAATATGAGGGTTCGAACTCTTGTCCTCCAAGTTGGAGGGCAAGAGCCCTGGCCGAGTGGCGTCTTTGTTTTATTGCTTGATGCGTAAATTAGCAAGTGTACTAGTCCGCACAAGTAATATAATGAAGAGTAGAATATTATTCTACAGAGATTGTATATCCTATTAGCTACATAAATTATTCTAACTCTAATTTATTTGAACAATCGAATAAGCAAATTTAGACTAAAATTAAATAAAATAAAATAACTAAAAATTAAATAAAGATGCAGGCAGTAATAAAAATCACCAAGAGATTAAAACACTAGAACATCCGACTTCACCATAACTAATCCAATTTAATCCTCTATCTATGCTATTAAAATTTATTACCAATGTTGACAGTGAATTTCCTTAATTTATTCAATATCCTCTCTCGAGTAATATCAAAAATATCTTAACATATTAACCCATTATATCTTTATGTGAATTTAAATATACAGAAATTCATTACGCTCTATGGAAATTTTTAGAAAAACTGCCTGAATCATGTTGGCACATCTCTGTCTTTTGTTCAATTTATGACATCCATTACACAGAACAAAAATACATAAATCTCCTCTTGGTCTCATTATGTATCCTCAAATCATTCAAATATTGGTCAGATATTTAAAAGCATTAAACGAACACTCAACCATGGAATAATAAATTAAAAGCAACACATATTTATAGAATTAAATTTTAGTAGTTAGGCTACATCGTAATCCTAGTAAAATAAATTAGTTCATGGAAATATAAAAAGAATTCATGAATTTAATTGAGAACATTCAAGTAAGATGATAAAGAAGAGAAAAAGAAGACTCAAGAATTAACCCGTCTCCCTCCTCCTCCAAATTGCTCCTGTTGCTCTCGGCTTTTGCTCAAGGCTTGCGGTTGTTGCTCTGTTCTTTTTTTCTCTTGGCTCCAATTTTGTGCGGCTGCCTTCTTGTCTTTTCGGTTTGTGGTTCTTGTGGCTGCTCCCAGCCGGCGGCACCCCCCCAATTCTCGGTTTTGTTCCTTTTATATTGCTCAGCCCACGAATCCTTGAATCAAAAGGATTTTAAATTGCAGCCGCCGCCTTTACAATCTTAGGCCATTATATTGCAAAATCACAAGGCCCAAGTTCACGTGCAAGCCATATTTTCTTTGAAATTAATTCTTCAATGCTTCCCCACGTGCATGCATGCTTAATGATTAATTAAACTAAATCCTTTATGATTTATTCCAATTAATTCTCTTTATTTCTTTCCCTTTTTTATTCCTTCAAGTTGATTTTCTCCTGAATGTTCCAATTTAATTCCTCTTTAAGCTTCTTTTCACATGAATATTCCCAATATTCCTACAATGACAAAATATAAAAAATAAAATAAAAATTAATATAATAAAATATAATTTAACATAAAATTAAGTTATGGAAGCATTAAAATAATCGATAAATTATGAGCACATCAAATACCCTCAAACTTAACATTTTACTAGTCCTCGAGCAAAAATTAAAATAAAAACTACGAAAAGAAAATCCTAACTAAACCACTTTCACAGGTGATCGCGATTGTATTTAGCATGTGCAACAAGCCTTTAAACCCCTAGGCAGCCCTAGCGGACGGGTTATAGTCTCGTGAGGGTTTCCAGCGATAACACCCACAAACATTATAAAAAATGCCTCAAAGATTGCATAAAGTATATAGCTCAAAGAAAATTAAAAATATTAGCAAAGTTCTAACTTTAATTCAATGGTCAACCTCATCTCATATTGGATTCTTGTGTTGTGTGTGAATCAATTCAACCAAAACTCATTCTCAAAATCTTCAATATCAACAGCCCTTGTCTCGAATAATAAATAGAGAAGGTCAAACTAACCTCATCATCTCGATCTTTTCTTTTTTTTTTTTTCACTGGCATAAATTTGCATTTTCTTTTGATTTTTCTTGAAGCACTTGCTTTTTTTTTTCTTTTTTCCATAGTTAGGAGCTTTCACTCTACCCCTTATGGTAGCCTTCTTCTCATGGTAGTTTATCCTCTACATACTGGTGGTACATAGGCCCAAATTACTCAAGGATAGCTTAACTCTTAAGGGTTATAGGTAGCTATTTCTGACTATGGTGCCTGAGTAAACTTAAGTAATATAAAATCGAGGCAAACAGTCATTTACTCAATTTAAAATTCTCAACTCAGGCTGTATCAATCTCAAATCTCAAGTCAAAATTCTAAAAGAATCAATATAAGTGCGCAAAATATTTAAAGAATCACAATCAAGACCAAACTAACACAAGAATCAAGTATAAACTAAGACAATATTCATTCTTTTCCAAGAACCATATTCATTTTCAACCATATACTCATTATAGGCATTAAAATCTCTTTAAAAAAAAATTTTTTTTTGGAAAAAATGAAAGCAAATATTCGCACCCCCAAACTTAAAACAAACATTGTCTTCAATGCAAAGAAAAAGAAAAGGAAAAGAGAAACTCCCCGGGCTTTTGCACTTGAAGATGTAACCTTGCAGTTGAGTTGTTGAAAGGCATGTGAAAAGTTAATATTCAACGACCCCCAAACTTATGCAAAAACCTATATACAACCAAATAAAATAAGTAAAAAAATAAAGAAAGAGAAAAAAAATGACAATAATAAAGTTTAGAAAACTTGGGTTGCCTCTCAAGAAGCGCTTAATTTATAGTCATTAGCTTGACTATCTCTGGTTGTCATTCGGACTAGACAACGCAATAGCTATCTTATGCTTATCAAATGCATCATCCAGATAAGGTTTCAACCGATGACCGTTAACCTTAAATAAGCCCTTTGTATTGTGAGAAACTTCTACCACGCCAGATGGAAAGACTTGTGTTATTGTGAAGGGACCAGACCAACGGGATCGCAACTTGCCTGGGACGAGTCGAAGTCGAGAATTATATAATAAAACCTTTTGGCCAATCTGAAACTCACGTCTGAGTATATGTTTGTCATGCAAATGTTTAGTGCGGGCTTTATAGATTCGAGCATTCTCATAAGCTGTATTGCCAAATTCATCCATTTCATTAAGTTGCAACAATCTCTTTTCTCCTGCTGCTTTCATGTCAAAGTTCAAAATCTTCATAGCCCAATATGCCTTATGCTCAAGTTCAACAGGTAGATGGCATGCCTTTCCGAATACTAGACGATAAGGAGACATACCAATAGGTGCTTTAAAAGCTGTTCAATAAGCCCAGTGCATCATCTAGTTTTGTCGACCAATTCTTCCGCGAAGCATTTACTGTTTTAACCAAAATTCTCTTTAATTCTCGATTCGAGACTTCAACTTGGCCGTTAGTTTTTGGATGGTAAGGGGTGGCACTTCTATGTGTGACTTCATATTTGCTCAAGAGGACTTCAAATTGCCGATTGCAAAAATGTTTCCCACCATCACTTATAATTGCTCTTGAGTGCCAAACCGTGTGAAAATATTTTTCTTCAAAAAGTTCACAACAACCCAAGCATCATTGGAAGACAAAGCAACAACTTCAACCCACTTAGAAACATAATCAACAGCTACCAGAATATATTTATTCATGAAAGAAGATGGAAACGGGCCCATAAAGTCAATTCCCCAGACATCAAACAATTCAATTTCAAGAATATTAGTTAGTGGCATTTCATTCTTTCTTGAAATGTTACCAGTTTTCTGACATCGGTCACAAGTAGCAACAAAAGCATAAGCATCTTTAAATAAGGTGGGCCAATAAAAACCTGATTGAAGCACTTTTGCTGCAGTTTTGGTTGCACCAAAATGTCCACCAACTTCACGAGAATGACAATGCTGTAGAATACTTCTCATCTCTTCTTCCGGGACACATCGTCGAATGATTTGGTCTGAACAGTACTTATACAAGAACGGATCTTCCCAAAGATAATACTTTACATCTGAGAGGAATTTCTTCTTCTGTTGATATGATAAATCAGAAGGGATAATGGTGCTTGCCAAATAGTTCACAAAATCTGCATACCATGGTGCGTCATAAGTTTGAAAGGCCAGTAGCTTTTCATCAGAAAATTCCTCGGTAATTGAAACCACAATATTATCCCCTCTCTCTCTTTGCTCTAGTCGAGATAAGTGATCTGCCACCAGATTTTCAGATCCCTTCCTGTGCCGAATCTCTAAATCAAATTCTTGTAGTAAAAGCACCCAACAGATCAGTCTTGGTTTTGCATTTGCCTTTGTGAATAGATACTTGAGAGCTGAATAATCAGTGTAAACTATCAACTTCGAGCAAATCAAATATGAACGGAATTTTTCAAGTGCAAAAACGATGGTCAGAAACTCTTTCTCGATAGTAGCATAATTCAATTGCGCATCTGTCAGAGTTCGACTTGCATAGTAGAAAACATGAAACATGTTTTTATTCCGCTGCCCCAAAACGCTCCAATAGCATAATCACTCGCATGACATATAACCTCGAATGGCGATCCCAATTTGGAGCCATAATAATTAGAGCTGAAATTAGTTTCTCTTTCAAAGTGTTAAAGGCCTGCAAACACTCACAAGAAATTGAAAGGCATATCCTTGAGTAAAAGGTTGCAAAAGGATTTCGTTATCTTTGAAAAATCTTTAATAAAACTTCGATAAAACCCGCATGCCCTAGAAAACTTCTTACAACTCTTACAGAAGTCAGTGGTGGCAACTTCTCAATGACTTCAATCTTCGCTCTATCAACTTCAATTCCTTTAGCTGAAATACGATGACCCAGTACAATGCCTTCTTGCACCATAAAGTGACATTTTTTCCAATTCAGAACCAAGTTAGTCTCCTCTCATGCTTTATATAATGATTCCATCTCGAACTGAGCAAAAGTTATGATATCATTCCTCAACTTAGCTGTTTTTGCTAGTGGAAAGTACTTTGCCAAAAACTTCTACGCTAAACCATCCCATGTAGTGATTGTTCCAGTAGGGAGTGAGTTCAACCACTCTTTTGCTTTATCCCTTAGTGAGAACGGAAAAAGCCTTAGCCTGATAGCATTGTCTGAAACACCATTTTGCTTAAATGTGTCACAAATTTCTAAGAAATTTGAAATATGAGCATTTGGATCATCATTCGGCATCCCAGGAAATTGTACTGTCGTCTGAATCATCTCGATTATGGCTGGCTTAATTTCAAAATTATTGGCTTGAACGGCAGGGCGTGCAATGCTTGAGCGAGCACCATTAACAGTAGGCACACCATAATCTCTTAAAAGTCTCGCATCCTCATTTCTGTGTAAATGCTTCGCCAGCCATGATTAGTTGTTGCTCCTGCAAAGCTTTTCTCCTTTCTCTATTGAGCCTTTTGCAAGTGCGTTCAATCTCTGGATCAAAAAGCAATAAATCAAAACTTCTTGAATGTCTCCTAAAATTAAACAAGAAAACGAAAATTAAAATAAAACAATAAAAATAAAATTTAAATTAAACTAAGGTTAGTTGGTATCGATACTAACCAAACAATCCCCGGCAACGGCGCCAAAAACTTGTTACGTAAATTAGCAAGTGTACTAATCGGCACAAGTAATATAATGAAGAGTAAAGTATCGTCCCACAGAGATTGTATATCCTATTAGCTACATAAATTATTCTAACTCTAATTTATTTGAACAATCGAATAAGCAAATTTAGACTAAAATTAAATAAAATAAAATAACTAAAAATTAAATAAAGATGCAGGCAGTAATAAAAATCACCAAGAGATTAAAACACTAGGCCCATTTCACCATAACTAATCCAATTTAATCCTCCATCTATGCTATTAAAATTTATTACCAATGTTGACAATGAATTTTCTTAATTTATTCAATATCTTCTCTCGAGTAATATTAAAAATACCTTAACATATTAACCCACTATATCTCTATGTGAATTTAAATATGCAAAAAAATCATTAAACTCTATAACAATTCTTAAAAAAACGCACAAATCACGTTGGCAGACATCTCTCTTTTTTCGATTCAATTCTACAGATCCATTACACAGAGAAAAATACATAAATCTCCTCTCGGTCCTCATTATGTATCCTCAAATCATTCAAATATCAACTAAATATTCAAAAGATAAACACAATAATGAACACTCAACCATAGAATAATAAATTAAAAATAACACAAATTTATGGAATTAAATCTTCATATTTAGGCTACAGCGTAGCCCTAGTAAAATAAATTAGTTCATGGGAATATAAAGAGAATCCATTAATTTAATTAAGAACATTCAAGCAAGATAATAAAGAAGAGAAAAAGAAAACTCAAGAATTAACGTGTCTCCCTCCTCCTCCAAATTGCTCCTGCTGCTCTCGGTTTTTGCTCAAGGCTTGCGGCTGTTGCTCTGTTCTTTTTTCCTCTTGGCTCCAATTTTGTGCGGCTGCCTTCTTGTCTTTTCGGTTTGTGGTTCTTGTGGCTGCTCCCCAGATGGCAGGCCCCCAATTCTCGGTTTTGTTTCTCTTCCTTTAATATTGCTCAGCCCACGAATCCTTAAATCAAAAGGATTTTAAATTGCAGCCACCGTCTTTACAATCTTAGGCCATTATATTGCAAAATCACAAGGCCCAAGTTCACGTGCAAGCCATATTTTCTTTGAAAATTAATTCTTCAATGCTTCCCCACGTGCATGCATGCTTAATGATTAATTAAATTAAATCTTTTATGATTTGTTCCAATTGATTCTCTTTATTTCTTTTCTTTTTTATTCCTTCAAGTTGATTTTCTCTTGAATGTTCCGATTTAATTTCTTTTAAGTTTCTTTTCACGTGAATATTCCTAATATTCCTACAATGACAAAATATAAAAAATAAAATAAAAATTAATATAATAAAATATAATTTAACATAAAATTAAGTTATGAAAGTATTAAAATAATCAATAAATTATGAGCACATCATTACTACTTTAAAACAAATAAAAAAGATCTTGGCTTTATTTATCAAGACCGAGAATTTACAAAGTCTTGGTCTCTCACAGGGACATGATGGCTTCTTCCTCTGCTTCTTGTTCCTCCTCTTCAGCTAATATTAATCCTCAAGTAAAACATGCTGTTTTTGTTAGTTTCAGAGGCAAGGACACCCGCCACAACTTCACCAGCCATCTTCATGCAGCTTTGTGCAGGAAAATCGAAGCGTTTGTTGATGACCAACTTAAGAGAGGAGGTGAAATGTCAACATCTCTTTTGGATGCAGTTGAAGGATCAAAGATTTCAATTATTGTTTTTTTTCGGAGCGTTACGCATCTTTCAGATGGTGTCTCAATGAACCCGTAAAGATCCTCGATTGCAAGAAAAAGTACGGTCAGATTGTGATCCCAGTGTTCTATCGGGTTCGTCCATCAAACGTGAGACATCAGAAAGGCACTTTTGGAACTGGAATTTTGAAGCTGGAAAAAACTATAAGGAGAAGTTTCAGAGGTGGAGGACTGCTTTACGGGAAGCAGTAGATTTATCCGGCTTATCATCTCATGACGTCAGGTAACAATTAATCATTTACTTGGTTTTCATATGAAAAAAGATTGCTAGTCCACAACTTAATTATATGTAATTATCTGGAAAATTTTCTGGTTCGATTTTATCAAGTCCTGTGCGTTGCCTACATTAATTTAGATATTGGAATTTTAAAAAACATATTTTCCATTTTTAATCCATTTGAACTTAATTATTGCTATTTATCCTATTTGACAGGCCTGAATCTAAACTCATAGAGGAAATTGCCAACGCAGTTTTGAGGTGTCTAGATGATACATTTCAAAGTGAAAACAAAAGCCTGGTTGGAGTAGAATCGTGCATTAAAAAAATTGAATCATGTTACTTGCAAATTAGGAATTTGGGGCATTGGTGGTATAGGCAAGACAACAATTTTGAAGGTGCATACTTTGCTCAAAACATTAGAGAAGCTGAAAAACTGGCAGGTCAGCTCACTTGCGACAGGAACTTCTGTCTACGTTGTTGAATGATGGAAATGCAAAGATAATTCCAAATATCGGCCTCAACTTTCAAAGTAAGAGGCTTACTCGCAAGAAAGTTCTAATTGTTTTTGATGATGTTACGCATCTAAAACAAATAGAATTTCTAATTGGCGAACTAGATTGGTTTGCTTCAGGGAGTCTAATAATAATAACAACAAGAGACAAACATAATCAAACACTGTCTTCACAAAAACAAATACAAATCATCTAGTCATAAAATTTCATTAAGCTAAGCAAATCAGAACAAATTTACAGCTTCTAACTTACTATAATATCAAAAGAAAAGTTCATTACAAATTTTAATCTAGATCAAATAATCAAATGTTATTTATTAACATAAAAAGATCCGTATGGCATCAACCTCAAATCGTAACTCACTTAGTCCAATTAAAAATAAGAAAAAAATAAACAAAATCTACTGACTTACCTCATCTCTTTATATCTTCGAAATTATCTATAATGTTTTTGGCCTACTCTTACATTTTTATATGATCAAAAACCTCTAATATGAGGGTGCTGTGATATTTAATTAGCTAAAGCAAAAATTTCAAACTCACATGTTCAACATAATCAAACATTACCTTCACAAAAACAAATACAAATCATCTAGTCATAAAATTTCATTAATCTAAGCAAATCAGAACAAATTTACAGCTTCTAACTTACTATAATATCAAAAGAAACATTCATTGCAAATTTAATATAGATCAACTAATCAAATGTTATTTATTAACATAAACAGATCCGTACGGCATCAACCTCAAATCGCAACTCACTTTGAGTCTAATTCAAAATAACAAAAACCAAAACAAAAACAAAATATACTGACTCACTGCATCTCTCTATATCTTCGAAATCATCTATAATGTTTTTGGCCTAATCTCACATCTTTATATGATCACAAACCTCTAATATGAGGGTGCTGTGATATTTAATTAGCTAAAGCAAAATTTCAAACTCACGTCTTAAACATAATCAAACAATGCCTTCACAGAAACAAATAGAAGATCATCTAGTCATAAAATTTCATTAATCTAAGCAAATCAGAACAAATTTACAGCTTCTAATTTACTATAATATCAAAAGAAACATTCATTACAAATTTTAATATAGATCAACTAATCAAATGTTATTTATTAACATAAACAGATCCATACGGCATCAATCTCAAATCGCAACTCACTGAGTCCAATTCAAAATAGGAAAAATAAAAAAAAATCTACTGACTCACCGCATCTCTCTATATCTTCGAAATCATCTATAATGTTTTCGGCCTACTCTCACATCTTTATATGATCAAAAACCACTAATATGAGGGTACTGCGATATTTAATTAGCTAAAGCAAAGTTTCAAACTCACGTCTTAAACATAATCAAACAATGCCTTCACAGAAACAAATAGAAGATCATCTAGTCATAAAAGTTCATTAATCTAAGCAAATCGATCAAATTTACGCTTTCTAATTTACTATAATATCAAAAGAAACATTCATTACAAATTTTAATATAGATCAACTAATCAAATGTTATTTATTAATATAAACAGATCCGTACAAAGATCAACCTCAAATCACAACTCACCGAGTCAATTCAAAATAGGAAAAATAAAAACAAAATCTACTGACTCACCGCATCTCTCTATATCTTCGAAATCATCCATAATAGTTTTGGCCAACTCTTACATCTTTATATGATCAAAAACCTCTAATATGAGGGTGCTTTGATATTTAATTAGCTAAAGCAAAATTTCAAACTCACGTCTTAAACATAATCAAACAATGCCTTCAAAGAAAGAAATAGAAGATCATCTAGTCATAAAATTTCATTAATCTAAGCAAATCAGAACAAATTTACAGCTTCTAATTTACTATAATATCAAAAGAAACATTCATTACAAATTTTAAGGTAGATCAACTAACCAAATTTTATTTATTAACATAAGCGAGATCCATACAACATCAGCCTCAAATCACAACTCACTGAGTCATATTCAAAATAAGAAAAACAAAAACAAAGTCTGTGACTCATCGCATATCTCTATATCTTGAAATCATCTATAATATTTTTGGCCTAATCTCTCATCCTTATATGATCAAAACCTCGATATGAAGGTGCTGTGATTTTTAATAAGCCAAAGCAAAATTTCAAACCAACGTGTAAACATAATCAAGCACTATCTTCAAAGAAACAAATAGAGGATCATCTAGTCATAAAATTTCATTAATCTAAGCAAATCAAAAAAATTTATAGCTTCTAATTTACTATAACATCAAAAGAAATGTTCATTATAAATTTTAAAATAGATCGACTAATCAAATGTTATTTATTAACATAAACAGATTCCTACGGCATCAACCTCATATCGCAACTCACGAGTCTCATTCAAAATAAGAAAAACAAAAATAAAATCTACTCGACTCAACAAGCATCTCGCTATATCTTCGAAATCATTTATAATATTTTTGGCCTAGTCTCACATCCTTATATGATCAAAAACCTCTAATATGAAGGTGCTGCGATTTTTAATAAGCCAAAGAAAATTTCAAACTCACGTGTTAAACATAATCAAACACCGCCTTCACGTAAACAAATAAAAGATCATCTAGTAATAAAATTTCATTAATCTAAGCAAATTAGAGCAAATTTACAGCTTCTAATTTACTATAATATCAAAAGAAATGTTCATTATAAATTTTAATATAGATCAACTAATCAAATGTTATTTATGAACATAAACAGATCCATAGAGCATCAACCTCAAATCGCAACACACCGAGTCCAATTCAAAATAAGAAAAACAAAAGCAAAATATACTTGACTCACTGTATCTCTCCATATTATCAAAATCATCAATAATGTCTTTGGTCTAGTCTCACAACCTTATATGATTAAAAACCTCTAATATGACGGTCTTTGATCTTTAAATAGCCAAAGCAAAATTTCAAACTCACATGTTAAGCATAATCAAACACTGCCTTCACAAAAACAAATAAGATCATCTAGTCATAAAATTTCATTAATCTAAGCAAATCGTAACAAATTTACAGCTTCTAATTTACTATAACATCAAAAGAAGCGTTCATTATAAATTTTAATATAGATCAACTAATCAAATGTTATTTACTAGTATAAATAGATCCGTATTTATAAACCTTAAATCGCAACTCACCGAGTCCAATTCAAAATAAGAAAAACAAAAACAAAATCTACCGACTCACCTTATTTCTCTATATCTTCGAAATCATCTATAATGTTTTTGGCTTAGTCTCACATTCTTATGTGATCAAAACCTCTAATATGAGGCTGCTGTGATAATTAATTAGCCAAAGAAAAGTGTTAAACATAATCAAACACTGCCTTCACGAAAACAAATAGAAGATCATCTTGTCATAAAATTTCATTAATCTAAACAAATCGAACAAATTTACAGCTTCTAATTTACTACAAGTATCAAAAGAAACGTTCATTAGAAAATTTTAATGTAGATCAACTAATCAAATGTTATTTATTAACATAAACATATCCGTATCGGCATCAACCTCAAATCGCAACTCACGCAGTCCAATTCAAAATAAGAAAACGAAAACAAAATCTACCGACTCACCGCATCTCTCTATATCTTCAAATCATCTATAATCTTTTTGGCTTAGTCTCACATCCTTACATGATCGAAAACCTCTAATATGAGGGTGTTTGTGATATTTAATTAGCCAAAGCAAAATTTTAAACTCACATGTTAAACATAATCAAACGCCGCCTTCACCAAAAAAATAGAAAATCATCCAATCATAAAATTTCATTAATCTATGCAAATCGAACAAATTTACAGCTTCTAATTTACTTTAATATCTAAAAACGTTTGTTATATATTTTAATATAGATAAACTAATCAAATGTTCTTTATTAACATAAATAGATCCGTACGGCATCAACCTCAAATCGCAACTCACCGAGTCCAATTCAAAATAAGAAAAAAAAAAAAAAATCTACTTGACTCAAGTACATCTTTCTTTCCGTATCGTCAAATCATCTATAATGTTTTTGGCCTAGTCTCACATCCTTATATGATCAAAACCTCTAATATGAGCGTCTTTGTGATATTTAATTAGCCAAAGCAAAATTTCAAACTCACGAGTTAAACATAATCAAACACCCTTCACAAAAACAAATGGAAGATCTTCTAGTTATAAAATTTCATTAATCTAAGCAAATGAGATCAAATTTACAGCTTCTAATTTACTATAACATCAAAACAAACGCGTTCATTATAAATATTAATATCGATCAACTAATCAAATGTTGTTTATTAACATAAACAGATCCTTACGGCATCAACTTCAAATCGCAACTCACCGAGTCCAATTCAAAATCGAAAAAACAACAAAAAAATCTACTAACTCACCTCATTTCTCTATATCTTCAAATCATCTATAACGTTTTTGACCTAGTGCCACATTTTCTTATATAACCAAAAACCTCTAATACGAGGGTGCTGTGATATTTAATTAACCAAAGCAAAATTTTTGAACTCTCATGTTAAACATAATCAAACACTGCATTCACAAAAACAAATAGAAGATCATCTAGTCATAAAATTTCATTAGTCTAAGCAAATCAGAACAAATTTACAGCTTCTAATTTACTATAATATCAAAAGAAACATTCATTGCAAATTTAATATAGATCAACTAATCAAATGTTATTTATTAACATAAACAGATCCGTACGGCATCAACCTCAATTCGTAGCACACTGAGTCCAATTCAAAATAGGTAAAAGAAAAACAAAATCTACTGACTTACCTCATCTCTTTATATCTTCGAAATTATCTATAATGTTTTTTGCCTAGTCTCACATCCTTAGATGGTCAAAAACCTCTAATATGAGGGTGCTGTGATATTTAATTAGCCAAAGCAAGAATTTCAAACTCACATGTTCAACATAATCAAACATTACCTTCACAAAAACAAATACAAATCATCTAGTCATAAAATTTCATTAATCTAAGCAAATCAGAACAAATTTACAGCTTTCTAATTTCTTGTTATACCAAAAGAAATGTTCATTATGAATTTTAATATAGATCAACTAATCAAATGTTATTTATTAAAATAAAAAGATCCGTACGACATCAACCTCATATTGAACCTCGCTGAGTCCAATTCAAAATAAGAAAAACAAAAGCAAAATATACTTGACTCACCGCATCTTTCTATATCATCAAAATCATCAATAATGTCTTTGGTCTAGTCTCACAACCTTATATGATTAAAAACCTCTAATATGACGGTGCTGCGATCTTTAAATAGCCAAAGCAAAATTTCAAACTCACATGTTAAGCATAATCAAACACCGCCTTCACAAAAACAAATAAAGATCATCTAGTCATAAAATTTCATTAATCTAATCAAATCGAACAAATTTACAGCTTCTAATTTACTATAATATCAAAACAAACGTTCATTATGAATTTTAATATAGATCAACTAATCAAATGTTATTTATTAACATAAATAGATCCGTGCGACATCAACCTTAAATCGCAACTCAATGAGTCCAATTCAAAATAGGAAAAGCAAAACAAAATCTCTTGACTCACCTCATCTCTCTATATTTTCAAATCATCTATAATGTTTTTAGCCTAGCCTCACATCTTTATATGATCAAAAACCTCTAATATGAGGGTGTCTTGTGATATTTAATTAGACAAATGAAAATTTTAAACTCACATGTTAAATATAATCAAACACCCTTCACAAAAACAAATAGAAAATCATCTAGTCATAAAATTTCATTAATCTAAGCAAATCGAATAAATTTACAGATTCTAATTTATTATAATATCAAAAGAAACGTTCATTATAAAATTTAATATAGATCCACTAATCAAATGTTTTTATTAACATAAACAGATCCGTACGGCATCAACCACATATCGCAACTCACCGATACAATTAAAAATAAGAAAAACAAAAACAAAATATACTTGACTCACTTTGTATTTCTTTATATCTTCAAAATCATCTATAATGTTTTTGGCCTAGTCTATCATCCTTATATGATCAAAACCTCTAATATGAGGATGTTGTGATATCTAATTAGCCAAAGTAAAAAAAAATTTCAAACTCACGTGTTAAACATAATCAAACACTATCTTCACAAAAACAAATAGAAGATCATCTAGTTATAAAATTTCATTAATCTAAGTAAATCAGATCAAATTTACAAACTAATTTACTATAACATCAAAAGAAACGTTCATTATAAATTTTATTATAGAACAACTAATCAAATGTTATTTATTAATAGAAAAGAAGATCCGTACGGCATCAACCTCAAATCGCAACTCACTTTGAGTCCAATTCAAAATAAGAAAAAACAACAAAATCTACTAACTCACCCCATCTCTCTATATCTTGAAATCATCTATATTGTTTATGGCCTACTCTTACATTTTTATATGATCAAAAACCTCTAATATGAGGGTGCTGAGATATTTAATTAGCTAAAGCAAAATTTCAAACTCACGTCTTAAACATAATCAAACAATGCCTTCACAGAAACAAATAAAAGATCATCTAGTCATAAAATTTCATTAATCTAAGTAAATCGAAACAAATTTACAGCTTCTAATTTACTATATTATCAAAAGAAACGTTCATTATAAAATTTAATATAGATCGACTAATCAAATGTTTTTATTAACATAAACAGATCCGTACGGCATCAACCTCAAATCGCAACTCGCTGAGTTCAATTCTAAATAAGAAAAACAAAAACAAAATATACTGACTCACTGCATCTCTCTATATCTTCGAAATCATCTATAATGTTTTTGGCCTAATCTCACATCCTTATATGGTCAAAAACCTCTAATATGAGGGTGCTGTGATATTTAATTAGCTAAAGCAAAAATTTCAAACTCACATGTTAAACATAATCAAACACTACCGTCAAAAAATAAATAGAAGATCATCTAGTCATAAAATTTCATTAATCTAAGCAAATCAGAACAAATTTACAGCTTCTAATTTACTATAATATCAAAAGAAACGTTCATTATAAATTTTAAGGTAGATCAACTAATCAAATGTTATTTATTATCATAAACAGATCCATACGGGATAAACCTCAAATTGCAACTCATTGAGTCCAATTCAAAATAGGAAAAATAAAAACAAAACCTACTGACTCACCGCATCTCTCTATATCTTCGAAATCATTTATAATGTTTTCGGCCTACTCTCACATCTTTATATGATCAAAAACCTCTAATATGAGGGTGCCGCGATATTTAATTAGCTAAAGCAAAGTTTCAAACTCACGTCTTAAACATAATCAAACAATGCCTTCACAGAAACAAATAGAAGATCATCTAGTCATAAAAGTTCATTAATCTAAGCAAATCAGAAAAATTTACAGCTTCTAATTTACTATAATATCAAAAGAATCGTTCACTATAAAATTTAATATAGATCGACAATTCAAATGTTTTTTATTAACATAAACAGATCCGTACAAAGATCAACCTCAAATCCCAACTCACCGATACAATTCAAAATAAGAAAAACAAAAATAAAATATACTTGACTCACTACATCTCTCTATATCTTTGAAATCATCTATAATGTTTTTGGGCTAGTCTCACATCCTTAAATGATCAAAACCCCTAATATGAGGGTGTTGTGATATTTAATTAGCCAAAGCAAAATTTCAAACTCAAATGTTAAACACAATCAAACACTCCGTCACAAAAATAAATAGAAGATCATCTAGTCATAAAATTTCATTATTCTAAGTAAATAAGAACACATTTACTGACTTCTAATTTATTATAATATCAAAAGAAACGTTCATTATAAATTTTAATATAGATCAAGTAATCAAATGTTATTTATGAACATGAACAGATCCGTACGACACCAACCTCAAATTGCTACTCACTAAGCCCAATTCAAAATAAGAGAAATAAAAACAAAATCTCTTGACTCATTATCTCTCTATATCTTCGAAATTATCTATAATGTTTTTGGCCTAGTCTCACATTCTTATATGATCAAAAACCTCTAGTATGAGGGTGCTATCATATTTAATTACCCAAAGCAAAATTTTAAACTCTCATGTTAAACATAATCAAACACTGCATTCACAAAAACAAATAGAAGATCATCTAGTCAAAGAATTTCATTAATCTAAGTAAATCGAATAAATTTACAGCTTCTAATTTACTATTATATGAAAAGAAACATTCATGATAAATTTTAATATAGATCAACTAATCAAATGTTATTTATTAACATAAACAGATCCGTACGGCATCAACCTCAAATTGCAACTCACCGAGCCTAATTCAAAATAAGAAAAACAAAAACAAAATCTCTTGACTCACCGCATCTCTCTATATCTTGAAATCATCTATAATGTTTTTGGCCTAGTCTCACATCTTTATATTATCAAAAACCTTTAATATGAGGGTTGTGTGAAATTTAATTAGCAAAGAAAATTTCAAACTCACGTGTTAAATATAATCAAACACCGCCTTTACGAAACAAGTAGAAGATCATCTAGTCATAAAAATTCATTAATCTAAGAAAATCGAACAAATTTACAACTTCTAATTTACTATAATATCAAAAGAAACGTTCATTATAAATTTTAATATAAATCAACTAATTAAAAGTTATTTATTAACATAAACAGAACCCTACGGCATCAACCTCAAATCGCAACTCACTAAGTCCAATTCAAAATATGAAAAAGAAAAGCAAAATAAACCGACTCACCGCATCTCCCTATATCATCGAAATCATCTATAATGTTTTTGGACTATTCTCACATCCTTATATGATCAAAAACATCTAATAGATAGGTGCTGTGATATTTAAATACCAAAGCAAAATTGCAAACTCACATGTTAAACAAAATCAAACACAGCCTTCACAAAAATAAATAAAGATCATCTAGTCATAAAATTTCATTAATTTAAGTAAATCGAGCAAAATAACAGACTTTTAACTTATTATAATATCAAAAGAATCATTCATTACAAATTTTAATATAGATCAACTAATCAAATGTTATTTATCAAAATAAGAAAAACAAAAACAAAATATATGACTCACAACATCTCTCTATATTTTCGAAATCATCTATAATGTTTTTGGCCTAGTCTTACATCCTTATATGATAAAAAACCTCTAATATGAGGATGTCTTTGTGATATTTAATTAGCCAAATTAAAAAATTTCAAACTCACGTGTTAAACATAATCAAACACTACCTTCACAAAAACAGATAGAAGAGCATCTAGTTATAAAATTTCATTAATTTAAGCAAATCGATCAAATTTACAGCTTCTAATTTACTATAACATCAAAAGAAACGTTCATTATAAATTTTATTATAGATCAACGAATCAAATGTTATTTATTAACACGAAACAGTTTAAAATTTGCATTAACCTCAAATCGCAACTCCTTGAGTCCAATTCAAAATAGGAAAAATAAAAATAAAATTTACTGACTCACCGCATCTCTCTATATCTTCGAAATCATCTATAATGTTTTTGGCCTACTCTTACATTTTTATATGATCAAAAACCTCTAATATGAGGGTGCTGAGATATTTAATTAGCTAAAGCAAAATTTCAAACTCACGTCTTAAACATAATCAAACAATGCCTTCACAGAAACAAATAGATGATCATCTAGTCATAAAATTTCATTAATCTAAGCAAATCAGAACAAATTTACAGCTTCTAAGTTACTATAATATCAAAAGAAACATTCATTACAAATTTTAATATAGATCAACTAATCAAATGTTATTTATTAATATAAACAGATCCATACGGCATCAATCTCAAATCGCAACTCACTAAGTCCAATTCAAAATAGGGAAAATAAAAACAAAATCTACTGACTCACCGCATCTCTCTATATCTTCGAAATCATCTATAATGTTTTTGGCCTACTCTCACATCTTTATATGATCAAAAACCTCTAATATGAGGGTGCTGTGATATTTAATTAGCTAAAGCAAAATTTCAAACTCACGTCTTAAACATAATCAAACAATGCCTTCACAGAAACAAATAGAAGATCATCTAGTCATAAAATTTCATTAATCTAAGCAAATCAGAACAAATTTACAGCTTCTAATTTACTATAATATCAAAAGAGACATTCATTATAAAATTTAATATAGATCGACAAATCAAATGTTTTTTATTAACATAAACAGATCCGTACGGCATCAACCTCAAATCGCAACTCGCTGAGTTCAATTCTAAATAAGAAAAACAAAAACAAAATATACTGACTCACTGCATCTCTCTATATCTTCGAAATCATCTATAATGTTTTTGGCCTAATCTCACATCCTTATATGATCAAAAACCTCTAATATAAGGGTGCTGTGATATTTAATTAGCCAAAGCAAAATTTCAAACTCACATGTTAAACATAATCAAATACTGGCTTCACAAAAACAAGTAGAAGATCATATTGTCATAAAATTTCATCAATCTAAGCAAATCAGAACAAATTTACAGCTTCTAATTTACTATAATATCAAAAGAAACATTCATTACAAATTTTAATCTAGATCAAATAATCAAATGTTATTTATTAACATAAAAAGATCCGTATGGCATCAACCTCAAATCGTAACTCACATAGTCTAATTAAAAATAAAAACAAAATCTACTGACTCACCGCATCTCTCTATATCTTCGAAATCATCTATAATGTTTTCGGCCTACTCTCACATCTTTATATGATCAAAAACAACTAATATGAGGGTGCTGCGATATTTAATTAGCTAAAGCAAAGTTTCAAACTCACGTCTTAAACATAATCAAACAATGCCTTCACAGAAACAAATAGAAGATCATCTAGTCATAAAATTTCATTAATCTAAGCAAATCAGAACAAATTTACAGCTTCTAACTTACTATAATATCAAAAGAAACGTTCATTATAAATTTTAAGGTAGATCAACTAATCAAATGTTATTTATTATCATAAACAGATCCATACGGGATAAACCTCAAATCGCAACTCAAGAAGCCCAATTAAAAATAAGAAAAAAATAAACAAAATCTACTGACTTACCTCATCTCTTTATATCTTCGAAATTATCTATAATGTTTTTTGCCTAGTCTCACATCCTTAGATGGTCAAAAACCTCTAATATGAGGGTGCTGTGATATTTAATTAGCTAAAGCAAAAATTTCAAACTCACATGTTCAACATAATCAAACATTACCTTCACAAAAACAAATACAAATCATCTAGTCATAAAATTTCATTAATCTAAGCAAATCAGAACAAATTTACAGCTTCTAACTTACTATAATATCAAAAGAAACATTCATTACAAATTTTAATATAGATCAACTAATCAAATGTTATTTATTAATATAAACAGATCCATACGGCATCAATCTCAAATCGTAACTCACTGAGTCCAATTCAAAATAGGAAAAATAAAAACAAAACCTACTGACTCACCGCATCTCTCTATATCTTCGAAATCATTTATAATGTTTTCGGCCTACTCTCACATCTTTATATGATCAAAAACCTCTAATATGAGGGTGCTTTGTGATATTTACTTAGCCAAAGCAAAAATTTCAAACTCACATGTTAAACATAATCAAACACTGCCTTCACAAAAATAAATAGAAGATCATCTAGTCATAAAATTTCATTAACCTAAGCAAATCGAACAAATTTATAGCTTCTAATTTTCTATAATATCAAAAGAAACATTAATTATAAATTTTAATATAGATAAACTAATCAAATGTTATTTATTAACATAAACATCCGTGCGGCATTAACCTCAAATCGTAACACACCGAGTCCAATTCAAAATAGTAAAATCAAAAACAAAATCTACTTGGCTCACCGCATCTCTCTATATCTTGAAATCATCTATAATGTTTTTGTCCTAGTTTCACATCCTTATATGATCAAAACCTCTAATATGAGGGTGCTTTGTGATATTTAATTAGCCAAAATAAAATTTCAAACTCACATGTTCAACATAATCAAACATTACCTTCACAAAAACAAATACAAGATCATCTAGTCATAAAATTTCATTAATCTAAGCAAATCAGAACAAATTTACAGCTTCTAATTTACTATAATATCAAAAGAAACATTCATTACAAATTTTAATCTAGATCAAATAATCAAATGTTATTTATTAACATAAAAAGATCCGTACAAAGATCAATCTCAAATCGCAACTCACTGAGTCCAATTCAAAATAGGAAAAATAAAAACAAAATCTACTGACTCACCGCATCTCTTTATATCTTCGAAATTATCTATAATGTTTTTTGCCTAGTCTCACATCCTTAGATGGTCAAAAACCTCTAATATGAGGGTGCTGTGATATTTAATTAGCTAAAGCAAAAATTTCAAACTCACATGTTCAACATAATCAAACATTACCTTCACAAAAACAAATAGAAGATCATCTAGTCATAAAATGTCGTTAATCTAAGCAAATCAGAACAAATTTACAGCTTCTAATTTACTATAATATCAAAAGAAACGTTAATTATAAATTTTAATATAGATCAGCTAATCAAATGTTATTTATTAACATAAACAGATCCGTACGGCATCAACCGCAAATCACAATTCCCTTAGTCCAATTCAAAATAAGAAAAACAAAAACAAAATCTACTAGCTCACTGCATCTCTCTATATCTTCGAAATCATCTATAATGTTTTTGGCCTACTCTCACATTCTTATATGATCAAAAACCTCTAATATGAGGGTGTTGTGATATTTAATTAGCCAAAGCAAAATTTTAAATTCTCATGTTAAACATAATCAAACAATGCCTTCACAGAAACAAATAGAAGATCATCTAGTCATAAAAGTTCATTAATCTAAGTAAATCAGAAAAATTTACAGCTTCTAATTTACTATAATATCAAAAGAAACATTCATTGCAAATTTAATATAGATCAACTAATCAAATGTTATTTATTAACATAAAAAGATCCGTACGGCATCAACCTCAATTCGTAGCACACTGAGTCCAATTCAAAATAGGTAAAAGAAAAACAAAATCTACTGGCTCACCGCATCTCTCTATATCTTCGAAATCACCTATAATGTTTTTGGCCTAGTCTCACATCCTTATATGATCAAAAACCTCTAATATGCGGGTGCTATGATATTTAATTAGCCAAAGCAAAAATTTCAAACTCACATGTTAAACATAATCAAACACTGCCTTCACAAAAATAAATAGAAGATCATCTAGTCATAAAATTTCATTAACCTAAGCAAATCAGAACAAATTTACAGCTTCTAATTTACTATAATATCAAAAGAAACGTTAATTATAAATTTTAATATAGATCAGCTAATCAAATGTTATTTATTAACATAAACAGATCCGTACGGCATCAACCGCAAATCACAATTCCCTTAGTCCAATTCAAAATAGGAAAAATAAAAACAAAATCTACTGACTCACCGCATCTCTCTATATCTTCGAAATCATCTATAATGTTTTTGGCCTACTCTTACATTTTTATATGATCAAAAACCTCTAATATGAGGGTGCTGAGATATTTAATTAGCTAAAGCAAAATTTCAAACTCACGTCTTAAACATAATCAAATACTGGCTTCACAGAAACAAATAGAAGATCATCTAGTCATAAAATTTCATTAATCTAAGCAAATCAGAACAAATTTACAGCTTCTAACTTACTATAATATCAAAAGAAACATTCATTACAAATTTTAATATAGATCAACTAATCAAATGTTATTTATTAATATAAACAGATCCGTATGGCATCAACCTCAAATCGTAACTCGCTGAGTCCAATTCAAAATAAGAAAAACAAAAACAAAATCTACTGACTCATCGTATCTCTCTATATCTTCGAAATCATTTATAATGTTTTTAGCCTAATCTCACATCCTTATATGATCAAAAACCTCTAATATGAGGGTGTTATAATTTTTAATAAGCCAAAGGAAAATTTCAAACTCATGTGTTAAACATAATCAAACACCGCCTTCACGAAGGAAATAAGATCATGTAGCCCTAAAATTTCATTAATCTAAGCAAATCGAATAATTTTACAGCTTCTAATTTACTATAATATCAAAAGAAATGTTCATTATAGTTTTTAATATAGATCAACTAATCAAATGTTATTTATTAACATAAACAGATCCGTACGGCATCAACCTCAAATCGCAACTCACTTGAATCCAATTCAAAATAAGAAAAACAACAAAAAAATCTACTTGACTCGCCATATCTCTCTATATCTTGAAATCATCTATATTGTTTTTTTGCCTAATCTCACATCCTTATATGATCAAAAACCTCTAATATGAGGGTCTTTGTGATATTTAATTAGCCAAAGCAAAAATTTCAAACTCACATGTTAAACATAATCAAACACTGCCTTCACAAAAATAAATAGAAGATCATATTGTCATAAAATTTCATCAATCTAAGCAAATCAGAACAAATTTACAGCTTCTAATTTACTATAATATCAAAAGAAACATTCATTATAAATTTTAATATAGATCAACTAATCAAATGTTATTTATTAACATAAACAGATCCATACGGCATCAACCGCAAATCGCAATTCCCTTAGTCCAATTCAAAATAAGAAAAACAAAAACAAAATCTACTGACTCATCGTATCTCTCTATATCTTCGAAATCATTTATAATGTTTTTAGCCTAATCTCACATCCTTATATGATCAAAAACCTCTAATATGAGGGTGTTGTGATATTTAATTAGCCAAAGCAAAATTTTAAATTCTCATGTTAAACATAATCAAACACTGCCTTCACAAAAAAAAATAGAAGTTCATTTAGTCATAAAATTTCATTAATCTAAGCAAATCGAAACAAATTTACCGCTTCTAATTTTCTATAATATCAAAAGAAACGCTCATTACAAATTTTAATATAGATCAACTAATCAAATGTTATTTATTAATTTAAACATATCCGTCAAAGATCAACCTCAAATCGTAACACACCGAGTCCAATTCAAAATAGGAAAAGTAAAAACAAAATCTCTTGGCTCACTGCATCTCTCTATATCTTCGAAATCATCTATAATGTTTTTGGCCTAATCTCACATCCTTATATGATCAAAAACCTCTAATATAAGGGTGCTGTGATATTTAATTAGCCAAAGCAAAATTTCAAACTCACATGTTAAACATAATCAAATACTGGCTTCACAAAAACAAGTAGAAGATCATATTGTCATAAAATTTCATCAATCTAAGCAAATCAGAACAAATTTACAGCTTCTAATTTACTATAATATCAAAAGAAACATTCATTATAAATTTTAATATAGATCAACTAATCAAATGTTATTTATTAACATAAACAGATCCATACGGCATCAACCGCAAATCGCAATTCCCTTAGTCCAATTCAAAATAAGAAAAACAAAAACAAAATCTACTGACTCACCGCATCTCTATATCTTCAAATCATCTATAATGTTTTTGGCCTACTCTCACATTCTTATATGATCAAAAACCTCTAATATGAGGGTGTTGTGATATTTAATTAGCCAAAGCAAAATTTTAAATTCTCACGTTAAACATAATCAAACAATGCCTTCACAGAAACAAATAGAAGATCATCTAGTCATAAAATTTCATTAACCTAAGCAAATCGAAACAAATTTACAGTTTCTAATTTACTATAATATCAAAAGAAACATTCATTACAAATTTTAATCTAGATCAAATAATCAAATGTTATTTATTAACATAAAAAGATCCGTATGGCATCAACCTCAAATCGTAACTCACTTAGTCCAATTCAAAATAACAAAAACAAAAACGAAATCTCTTGACTCACCGCATCCCTCTATATCTTCGAAATTATCTATAATGTTTTTTGCCTAGTCTCACATCCTTATATGATCAAAACCTCAAATATGAGGGTGTTATAATTTTTAATAAGCCAAAGGAAAATTTCAAACTCATGTGTTAAACATAATCAAACACCGCCTTCACGTAAGGAAATAAAGATCATGTAGCCCTAAAATTTCATTAATCTAAGCAAATCGAATAATTTTACAGCTTCTAATTTACTATAATATCAAAAGAAATGTTCATTATAGTTTTTAATATAGATCAACTAATCAAATGTTATTTATTAACATAAAAAGATCCGTACGGCATCAACCTCAATTCGTAGCACACTGAGTCCAATTCAAAATAGGTAAAAGAAAAACAAAATCTACTTGACTCGCCATATCTCTCTATATCTTCAAATTATCTATATTGTTTTTTTGCCTAATCTCACATCCTTAGATGGTCAAAAACCTCTAATATGCGGGTGCTATGATATTTAATTAGCTAAAGCAAAGTTTCAAACTCACGTCTTAAACATAATCAAACAATGCCTTCACAGAAACAAATAGAAGATCATCTAGTCATAAAATTTCATTAATCTAAGCAAATCAGAAAAAATTTACAGCTTCTAATTTACTATAATATCAAAAGAAACGTTTATTATAAAATTTAATATAGATCGACAAATCAAATGTTTTTTATTAACATAAACAGATCCGTATGGCATCATCATCAAATCGCAACTCACTGAGTCCAATTCAAAATGAGAAAAACAAAAACAAAATCTGCTGACTCACCGCATCTCTCTATATCTTCGAAATTATCTATAATGTTTTTGGCCTAGTCTCACATTCTTATATGATCAAAAACCTCTAGTATGAGGGTGCTATCATATTTAATTACCCAAAGCAAAATTTTAAACTCTCATGTTAAACATAATCAAACACTGCATTCACAAAAACAAATAGAAGATCATCTAGTCATAAAATTTCATTAGTCTAAGCAAATCAGAACAAATTTACAGCTTCTAATTTACTATAATATCAAAAGAAACATTCATTGCAAATTTAATATAGATCAACTAATCAAATGTTATTTATTAACATAAACAGATCCGTACGGCATCAACCTCAATTCGTAGCACACTGAGTCCAATTCAAAATAGGTAAAAGAAAAACAAAATCTACTGGCTCACCGCATCTCTCTATATCTTCGAAATCATCTATAATGTTTTTGGCCTACTCTTACATTTTTATATGATCAAAAACCTCTAATATGAGGGTGCTGAGATATTTAATTAGCTAAAGCAAAAATTTCAAACTCACATGTTAAACATAATCAAACACTGCCTTCACAAAAATAAATAGAAGATCATCTAGTCATAAAATTTCATTAACCTAAGCAAATCAGAACAAATTTACAGCTTCTAATTTACTATAATATCAAAAGAAACGTTAATTATAAATTTTAATATAGATCAGCTAATCAAATGTTATTTATTAACATAAACAGATCCGTACGGCATCAACCGCAAATCACAATTCCCTTAGTCCAATTCAAAATAAGAAAAACAAAAACAAAATCTACTAGCTCACTGCATCTCTCTATATCTTCGAAATCATCTATAATGTTTTTGGCCTACTCTCACATTCTTATATGATCAAAAACCTCTAATATGAGGGTGTTGTGATATTTAATTAGCCAAAGCAAAATTTTAAATTCTCATGTTAAACATAATCAAACACTGCCTTCACAAAAAAAAATAGAAGTTCATTTAGTCATAAAATTTCATTAATCTAAGCAAATCAGAAAAAATTTACAGTTTCTAATTTACTATAATATCAAAAGAAACATTCATTACAAATTTTAATATAGATCACTAATCAAATGTTATTTATTAACATAAACAGATCCGTACGGCATCAACCTCAAATCGCAACTCGCTGAGTTCAATTCTAAATAAGAAAAACAAAAACAAAATATACTGACTCACTGCATCTCTCTATATCTTCGAAATCATCTATAATGTTTTTGGCCTAATCTCACATCCTTATATGATCAAAAACCTCTAATATAAGGGTGTTATAATTTTTAATAAGCCAAAGGAAAATTTCAAACTCATGTGTTAAACATAATCAAACACCGCCTTCACGAAGGAAATAAGATCATGTAGCCCTAAAATTTCATTAATCTAAGCAAATCGAATAATTTTACAGCTTCTAATTTACTATAATATCAAAAGAAATGTTCATTATAGTTTTTAATATAGATCAACTAATCAAATGTTATTTATTAACATAAACAGATCCGTCGGCATCAACCTCAAATCGCAACTCACCAATCCAATTCAAAATAAGAAAAACAACAAAAAAATCTACTTGACTCGCCATATCTCTCTATATCTTCGAAATCATCTATATTGTTTTTTTGCCTAATCTCACATCCTTATATGATCAAAACCTCTAATATGAGGGTGTCTTTGTGATATTTACTTAGCCAAAGAAAATTTCAAACTCATATGTTAAACATAATCAAACACCGCCTTCACAAAAACAAATAAAAGATCATCTAGTCATAAAATTTCATTAACCTAAGCAAATCGTAACAAATTTACAGCTTCTAATTTTCTATAATATCAAAAGAAACATTAATTATAAATTCTAATATAGATCAACTAATCAAATGTTATTGATTAACATAAATGATCCGTGCGGCATCAACCGCAAATCGCAATTCCCTTAGTCCAATTCAAAATAAGAAAAACAAAAACAAAATCTACTGACTCATCGTATCTCTCTATATCTTCGAAATTATCTATAATGTTTTTGGCCTAGTCTCACATTCTTATATGATCAAAAACCTCTAATATGAGGGTGTTGTGATATTTAATTAGCCAAAGCAAAATTTTAAATTCTCATGTTAAACATTATCAAACAATGCCTTCACAGAAACAAATAGAAGATCATCTAGTCATAAAATTTCATTAATCTAAGCAAATCAGAACAAATTTACAGCTTCTAATTTACTATAATATCAAAAGAAACATTCATTACAAATTTTAATCTAGATCAAATAATCAAATGTTATTTATTAACATAAAAAGATCCGTATGGCATCAACCTCAAATCGTAACTCACTTAGTCCAATTAAAAATAAGAAAAAAATAAACAAAATCTACTGACTTACCTCATCTCTTTATATCTTCGAAATTATCTATAATGTTTTTTGCCTAGTCTCACATCCTTAGATGGTCAAAAACCTCTAATATGAGGGTGTTATAATTTTTAATAAGCCAAAGGAAAATTTCAAACTCATGTGTTAAACATAATCAAACACCGCCTTCACGAAGGAAATAAGATCATGTAGCCATAAAATTTCATTAATCTAAGCAAATCAGAACAAATTTACAGCTTCTAATTTACTATAATATCAAAAGAAACATTCATTATAAATTTTAATATAGATCAACTAATCAAATGTTATTTATTAACATAAACAGATCCATACGGCATCAACCGCAAATCGCAATTCCCTTAGTCCAATTCAAAATAAGAAAAACAAAAACAAAATCTACTGACTCATCGTATCTCTCTATATCTTCGAAATCATTTATAATGTTTTTAGCCTAATCTCACATCCTTATATGATCAAAAACCTCTAATATAAGGGTGATGTGATATTTAGTTAGCCAAAGCAAAATTTCAAACTCACATGTTAAATATAATCAAACAATGGCTTCACAAAAACTAGTAGAAGATAATCTTGTCATAAAATTTGATTAATCTAAGCAAATCAGAACAAATTTACAACTTCTAATTTTCTATATTATCAAAAGAAACGTTCATTATAAATTTTAATATAGATCAACTAATCAAATGTTATTTATTAACATAAACATATCCGTACGGCATCAACTTCAAATCGCAACTCACTGAGTTCAATTCAAAATAAGAAAAACAAAACCAAAATCTGCTGACTCACCGCATCTCTCTTTCTCTTCGAAATCATCCAAGAACCTAGAAGCTTCCGGCTTTAATTTCGCAAACTTCAAGTTCACACTTTCTGCTCGATCATTTATGAATTGATCTTATGACTTAAATTTCTCATAATCGAGTAAAATGCATAAGTTAAGCAGGAATTGTATTTATCAATTGATTTTATGACTTAAATTTCTAATAATTATAGTAAAATGCATTAGTTAAGCAGGGATTGTATACCTCCGCTCATATGTGATCTTCAAATTTTTTTTTTTGAAATTGATGTTTTTTCTAATGAGCGGGAATGAACGTTTTCGCAAGGGAGTTGGTGTTTTATACTGCTGATTATTTAAACCAATAATCTGGGTCCGGATCAGATCCAAATCCGGATTCGGAAACAAATGCATATGGAAAATTGAATATTCAAATTTATATTTTTAATTAAATTATTTTATTAAATAAAAATATATAAGTTAAATAAAAAATTAGGATTAATTAAAAATATATAAGTTAAATTAATTTAAAAAATATATCGGTATCCGCATTATTTTATGTGGATTCATAGTGTTTTTGTATTGTTATTTGTGGATTTGTAGTCGTATTAGACTTGAATTTATGTTATTCTTGATGTTTTGATTTATGTTTAAAGTACTTTTATTTGTGTATTTATGGGGCTGTATGTTATTATAGATATTGAATTGTTGATTGTTGAATAATGATTGGATTTTATTTAATATTATTAGGTAAATTGTTAAATTATTAAATTATATTTTAATAAATGCATATTCGAATATTCGGAATATCCGCCGTCAATCTGTACAGAGTACCCCATCGAATCCACATATTTTTTTCTAGATCCAAATGCGGATACAAATGTAAAGATATCAATGCTAATCCAGCTCTAGATGCACCAACATTTTGATTTGGATCTGGATTTGGCTATCCTACTGTTTGCATGCTCTTTTGAAAAAAATAACCAAAAATAAGTTTTGCTTTCTATTTTAGATCAAAATGTCACTTTAGATGGCCATAATGCCCCTAAAACTAAATCTGAATGGCTGCTTTCAATGGTATAATGCTAGTGTGTGACTGAATTACCCCTATGTTATGTATGAAATTGTATTAAATAAATGCTCCATGGGTTATTTTTGTGTAAGCAGTAAGCATTGATATTATATATTTTTTGTTTTTTACTTTTCAAAACACTAAAATAAAAAAAATCATTTGATATTACTTCTAAAAGGTCAAAAATAATTTTGAAAAATTCAAATCTAATTTTGTTGTTAGGTAATTTTTTTTTTAAATCACTTTTGTCAAAATTATCTCATCTTACCACAAATTTTGAAAAGTAGAGAATGAGTAATTTTCTAAAATGTGATTTGAAGAATCAATTTTATAGTTAAAACAATTTCATATATATCCTCACATATATTATAAAATTTCAAAATTATCCTAGTTCAAATAGGAAATAAAATTATTAAATTTAGAGACATTATTATTGTTACCATATACCAATTATATTGCAATAACAAAATAAAAAATTTATTTCAGTTATCAATTATTAATATACACCATAAAAATAATTTATATACATGTTTCTAAATGCATAAATAAATTTTATTTAACATTATTTATATTTTAGTCATTTGTACACTTACAACAATTTAATATGAGATATAGTGCTTGCAAGTTATTTTTCTCGTACTGGGTGTTTCAACAGCATGCACAAAGTGGATGCAAGTGCAAAAATGAATCAGAAAATTAAGAAAATAAAATGATGATACTCCAAGGGAAAGGTTAGGATATAATAAGATGGGCACTATAATGTCAGGAAACGAGCTATCTAAAAGCATCATCAAAGGAAAAATTTATTGCCACAAGTAGCACGAATTAAGTTACACAAATCAACCAATCATGGTACCAAACATCATATCGGTTATGCCTTTTTCAAATTACTATAATTGGAGATTCATATAAATTTTTTGATAAATTAGGGATAATCAAGTTACAAACCCTTATATAAATTAATGTAAAATTATTAAATTGATTGGACCAATACATTTTGACAAATATGATTTATTTTTATTATTTATATTTTTATTCAACCAATAAATTTATGTTACATTAGTTTACACAAAATTTATTTGTATCTCTATCATCACTCTAAATTAAGAGTTGTATTTGTGATATAAAAATCACATGCTTAAAATAATCCTTCGACTTGGTAGCTCTATCATATGTGGCAATATTTATGAGCTTTATTATGGAAGCCTAATCCAAAAATTCGCTAAACATATTTATTGGAAAGTGTTGTATTTTGAATTTATTATTAATTGTCTGTTTTCTTTCTAAATTGAACAAATCTCTCAATTTTTTATTGGACAAATCTTCGAATTGGTAATTTCTTATTATATGAAATTAATTGGGTACATAATAGATCCATTACATATTTGAATATATAGCATGCTGCTATAAACATAAATTGTCTGCAACGAGAAATCAAAGAAAATAAAAAGAACAAGTGATAAATAGGTTAATTTAAGGAAACTCAAAACCTTCATAAACATGTTTTTAATATTTTGAGGGATTAAATACCTCTTAATACAACTATTAAGTCGCCAAATAAAATATCTCAATCGATAGTTATTGACATTGATGCCAATTTAAGAGTTGGCTTGCAGATAAAACTTGAAACTAAAGATTAAGAGTAACAATCCTAAACCAATGCAAATAATTAACTACTAATTTGCTAAGCCCAAGTACATGTTAATCACAACCAGCAGGATAAATATAATTTAAAATAAATCAAAACTAAAAATATCTCAAAACTTGAAGATCATATCACTTACTTGTCCCGTAGGCTTGACCATATTGTTGTCAAACAATTTTCTATGTTTAGCTATTGAAGCTTGAATCTTTAAGAATGTAGAGATAAAAACCTTGATTTGCACTTTACCCACAGCTGTATACTGTTAGGTAATGTTCAGGTGTCAATAATAATAAGCCACGTGTGGAAATTTTAGGACCTGACTGGGTGGAGGACAGAATAGGAAAGAGAAGAAAATTTTGGTTCTTGAGGCTATAGCAAAAAAATTGGCCAATTGTTCTAATTTATTTATTTGGCTTAAAATGATATACAAATTTTTAATTATCTTTCTTAATTTTAAATTTTAAATCTCCAAAAAAAATCTAAAATATGTAAACGTAAAAACCTAATTTTTAGATATATATATATAAAATGAAGAAAAAGAAGGTGAATATTTGTACTAAAATTTAAAGTACGTAAAAATATTAAGTTAAATAAAAGATATTTAAGACTTATAACATGGCCTAAATGATAAACTGCCAATTAATGCCAAGTAGTTTGATAGGAACACTAAGTTTATAAGGAAAAATCAAATGAAATAGAAAAATTAGATGATAAATGGGGTTAATTCGAGGAAACCCAAACTTCAAAAAAAGTATTAGTTATTTAAGAAATCAATAAACTCCTAATTACAATTTTTATATTGCCAAAAGAATAAACTCATGATCTTTTTATTAAATAACATCAAGCTTTATATAATAAATCTTATTTAGGATTACAACCTAAAAATTAGTAACACTAAACATGTTCTCACATAATGCTCCACTAATTACATGTAGTTCCACAAAATAAGTGCAACTACTTTTGACTAGTTCAAAATTAACTAATACCTTAAAATTAAATAAATATAATAGATAATTTTAATAATTTTAATAGTTTGTATCATTCCTTCCCCCTTCAAAACACCTTGGTCCTCAAGGGTAGATTTTTTTTTGAAATAATTTACTTTTTTTTCCGTTTCCAATTCATAATTAGATATAATGATGCCTTGAAGCTCTTTTGAAAATTCTCCATTGATCCAACCATGTTCTTCATCTCAATTTTTGGCACTTCACCGATAAACAATTTCTCATCATGGTGGCTAAACAGTTTGGCTTTGTCCTTAAAATAAACACTCTGCACTTTTGACTTGTAGAAGAAAACTCTAACATTTTGAATGTTGATTTGTGGAATCTTCTTCAATGATGACACTACTTTGCTGCATTGTTTAACACCTCCATCATGGGTTGCAATTGTCAAATTACACTTTGTTGGAGACATTGAACTTCAACCGAAGACATAGAATTTTCTTTCACATGTTTGATATGATGACTACATGAGTTCAACCTCGCATCCCATGTTCTTGATATTTCATTCATTTTGCACAATAATTTCTTGGTAAATTCCTTTTGCTCAAGAATCATAACCTCCACCATCTTCTAAATCCTCTCAAGTCTTCGCTCTATTGTCAGGATTTACTCCATATTTATTATCAAGCTCTGATACCAAATGATACGAACACTAAGTTTATAAGGAAAAATCAAATGAAATAGAAAAATTAGATGCTAAATGGGGTTAATTCGAGGAAACTCAAACCTCTAAAAAAGTATTAGTTATTTGAGAAACCAATAAACTCCCAATTACAATTTTTATATTGCCAAAAGAATAAACTCATGATCTTTTTATTGAATAACATCAAGCTTTATATAATAAAGCTTATTTAGGATTACAACCTAAAAATTAGTAACACTAAACATGTTCTCACATAATGCTCCACTAATTACATGTAGTTCTACAAAATAAGTGCAACTACTTTTGACTAGTTTAAAATTAACTAATACCTTAAAATTAAATAAATAAAATAGATAATTTTAATAATTTTAATAGTTTGTATAGAGAGGAACACAGGTGTGCAGAGCTGCGTTAGTTGTTAGGTTCGATGGATTTTGATTTATTGTGCAGATGGGTTTGAATATGAAGCCCATCCCATGTGATGCTACAAAATGATATGCTGCAATAGGATCGAGAGCTCCTCTTTTTTTTGAAGAATCTTAGAGCATCACAAAAAGACTCTTCAAATAAGATTTTATTACTTATTTGAAGAGCCACATCAACATTTAAGGATCCAAAAGACTCTCCAATTAAGTTTCTTCAAATAAGAAGTGATCATCTCTCTTCAAATTTGGAGAGTTACTTTCTCTCTCTTTAATTTATATTTTATTATTTTTTGTTGGAAAAAGAGAGAGGGATGCTTTAATTACTATTGACTTTTCCTTTAAAAAAATAGTTTTTCAATTAAAATAATATTAAATTATTTATATTTGAAGAGTCTTTTGGAGAATAATATATTTTTTCACTCTTTTATTTGCCACATAGGTAAGCAAATAACTATTTGAAGAGTAAAATTTATAGAGCCTTTTGGAGATGCTCTTAACCTTTTAACAATAATTAAATCAATGGATCAAATTAAATGTTGATATTTTTTTATGAGTAACAAAACAAAAAGTTAATGGACCCGCAGTATATTATTAATTGCTTTTTCTTCTCTTTCCTCCTATTTTATCTCCATAAGTAATACTATTTGATTCTCTCAAATCTTTTATCTACATTAAACTCCTTACAATATATTACCTTTTCAATTAAGTATAAATATCATTAGCACACAAAAACAGTTAAGAAGAAATAAAATTACAATTTAACAAGCCAAAACCCATTAGATCAATTATGAAAATATATATTAGCTGTTCATGAGTGATTTTGAAAGAGTGTGAAGTGAAATGATGTGTAAATAAAAGAGTGAGTTGGATGTGATTTTTGTATTTACTTTATATTTTTTTTTTAGGGATATTTTAGTCCATTCATCACACAAAATGACATATCTATATAATTATCAAGTATCAAGTATATCTACATAAATACCCTCCTTTTGGGTTATATTTAATTAAAAACCCCATCCCAATTAGCTATGTGGTCGTAGGCTTTCTAAAAATCAATTTTGAGAACGAGACCAGATTTTCTAGATTTTCTATACTCCTCCGTAGTTTATTAGCAATTAAGATAGCGTCCAGAATCTATCTATCTGTTGCAAAAGCACCCTGAGCAGTAGAAGCAATCTCCCTTAACACCTTCATGAGCCTTAAAGAAAGCACTTTAGCGACAGTCTTATAAAGATTAGTCGCTGAACTAATAGGTCTAAACTCACTCAACCTCAAAAACTCATTCTTTTTTTGAATAAGACATATGAATGAGAAATTAACAATTGCGTTCACAAAACCAAAATTATAAAAATCTTAAAAAATATCTAATAAATCTTGCCTCAAAATATCCCAACAATCTTGATTTTTACTTAGTGAATGCAAGCCTCTTTATTGTGTGAGTGAAGGACATTCATGCTTCTTGCATAGCAAACTAAAAATTTTTGCATTTTTGGAATTGACAGAAATTTGAAACAATAATAAATAACTAGGGTAGTGTTTAAGAATATTGAAATGATTAATTAGCAGGTTGTATTGGGTGGACAAACTTAAACTTCAAACTAAGATAAGACATGAATACAAACAAAAAAAAAAGGCCGCCTCTAATACATTGAACAACAATTTGAGAAATCTAACAATAGGAGCTTATATAAAATAATGAATAAAATAAATCTTAAAGCGTAATTTATTTAAAGTATAATCCCGGATCATTGGAAACGGATTCAAAGGGTACCAGATCTGAATACTGGGCTTCAATTGGTAACCTTAACTAAGCCCATAAATAATTATTGGGCCTAAGAGCAAGGCCAAGGAGGCCCAAAGGGTAAACAATGATGAAAAGATCGGCCGGAAAGGGGGGGCGTGTGGTAGCAGTTGAAGCAGCCAGCTAGGAATAATCAACTCGTTATTTCTTCACTCATTTTAGTTTTTTTGTTGCCGCTACTTCTTTGTTGGACAGATCTCTCCCAGTGCGCCCTCATCGTTGACCACAGGCTCTCCGGTCGAACAACTTTGCTCATCTCATCATCTCGTGAGTTCTCTTCTCGTTTCCATTTTCTCTTTCTCCGTATCTTTTTCCCGATCTAGGGTTTTTATCTCGGAATTCTTACGGGAAGCACCTGTGATAGTGTCTGTAATTTAAGGTTTGAGAAATGCTTGAATAAAATCTCTAACTAAAGATGATTACATAATCAACGAGTCGATGCCTGATTGATAGGATAAATCTTATGATAAATAATGAACTTGCCGTTTTTGTGGAATTTTCTGATTTTGTTTGGGGTTTTTGGCCATTTTGCTTAAATGGTTGTGCAATTTCTAGCCTCATATATATATATATATATTTTTGGTTCTGAAATTGACGGTAGTTAGAATGTGTGTGTAATTTATTGTTTCAGTGAACTAATTGATAGAGATATTAGCTGAAATGGTTGGCGGAGGAGTTATCCACCAGCTCCTGAGAAAGAGACTTCAGTCTCAGTCCACTGTAAGAATTTTTTCCCTCATGCTGCTACACTTGGCGGCCTCTGTGTTTGTTAATTTGGAGTTTTTTGTAGTATCAAGTCTATTTGAGTTCATTTGTAAGTTTTATATGCTGATGCAGTCACTTCTGCGACTTAACGAGTTTTCTTTGTTCTAATTCATCCATAGATTCCTCTGTTTATCTGGCACTATTTGATCTTTGCTCACGTACTGGTTTTATTTACTGTTTCTATGTTGTATGTGCATCTGTCGAATGTAAAAAATGGATGACATAATGCTAAATGTTTCAGACTGTTTGCAACTTCCAAATCCTGCCTTTTGGTTATAAACTGGGAAATGTGGCATTGCATTGGGTTGTGTCTCTGCAGTACTATGCAATGAAGTAAAAGACCTAATAGTTTAAGTATGTGATCATTCAGGGCTTACCAGTATTATCCTTTTTTACGTCAAAGAAAATTCATGAAGATGCTGGATCTGTTGGTATGAAGTCCCTAAGGGCATTTGCGCTCCTTGGAGCCGGTGTTTCAGGGTTTTTAAGTTTCGCAACCATAGCTTCTGCTGATGAAGCTGAACATGGGTTGGCATGTCCCAGCTATCCTTGGCCTCACAAAGGCATTCTCAGTTCTTACGACCATGCCTCGTATGTTCTATTTCTCTGTTATCGTTTGTATAAAGCTTACATATAAAGCTTACAATTTAACTCATTTGATAAACATGTGTAATCTAAATTGTAATACGATTGTGTTGCATATTTTCTAATAATATTCAAAATTTATGGTATGTTACTCTTAGATGTGTGAGGTTGGTTTTGAATGTTCAGGATTCGCCGTGGTCACCAGGTCTACCAGCAAGTCTGTGCATCCTGCCATTCTATGTCACTAATATCATTCCGTGATTTGGTGGGTGTTGCATATACTGAAGAGGAGACAAAGGCAATGGCTGCTGAGATTGAGGTCGTTGATGGACCTAACGATGAGGGTGAGATGTTCACCCGTCCAGGTAAACTCAGCGATCGTTTTCCTCAGCCATATACCAATGAACAGGCAGCAAGGTTTGCTAATGGAGGGGCATATCCTCCAGATTTAAGTCTTATTACCAAAGTAAGAACTTTCTTCTGATACATATGTTTTTTGAATTTCGAAGCTGTAATCTTCTACTCTGTAAAGGTCTAAACTTTTGTGCTTTCAGGCTCGTCATGATGGTCAGAATTATGTGTTTGCTCTTCTAACTGGTTATCGTGATCCTCCTGCTGGTGTTTCGGTAATTTCTGCTCCAATCTTTCAACACAGTTTCCATATTTTTGTGTTTGTCCAATACTAATTTTATGCTTTTGTGGCAATTCTCATTTGTTATCATATGCATACACGTTTTCGTTAGTAGGGGAGGAGAGTCCAGCAAAAAAAAAGTTTTGATGCTGGAATGAACATGTAGTTGCTCTTGATTTTGGTGTTTGTTAAATTGTGTCGCCACTTCTGATATCCCTATGAGATCTAGTGGGGAAGCTGGCCTGTTCATCTTGTCTAGCTGATGTTTTCCAGATCACTTATCCATCAGATTTTGGTGTTTGTTAAATTGTGTCGCTGCTTCTGATATACCTATGAGATCTTGGGGGGAAGCTGGCCTGTTCATCTTGTCTAGATGATATTTTCCAGATCACTTATCCATCACTGTGATACCCAAGTGTTTTAAGACTTACAAACTGTATCTTGTTTGATACTGGATATTTCACATCGGAGTATAGTTGCGTTATTGGTAAACAAGACAATATTTGATTTCATTTAATGTTTTCTGATGACTAGTTTTCTGTGTAGTTGGCAGTAGTAGTAATTTGATTCTTTTGTTAACATAACGAAAAAAAAGCTGATCGTTGTTTCACTTCCTGACAACGTATCTAATCTCAATTGCTACTTTAGATCAGAGAGGGATTGCACTATAATCCTTACTTTCCTGGCGGAGCAATTGCTATGCCTAAAATGCTTATTGATGGTGCTTTAGAGTATGAAGATGGTACCCCTGCAACAGAAGCTCAGGTTGGTTTTTATTCTAATAAATAATGCCCCAAGATAAGAAGAGGCTCATAGTCATAAGCTTATGGTATGGATGTTTTCCTGGTGCAAAACTCAGTTTTGTTTTATGGTCTTGGTGCAGATGGGAAAAGATGTTGTGACATTTTTATCGTGGGCTGCAGAACCGGAAATGGAAGAGAGGAAGCTGGTATGTTTGCTTTTATATTATGATACCATCAGATAGTGTACATTGAATGACATTGAATGCAGGGCTTATTTCTAACTTTATGTGCCTTTATTGCAGATGGGTTTTAAATGGATATTTGTACTGTCATTGGCTTTACTTCAAGCTGCTTACTACCGGCGCCTGAGGTGGTCAGTTCTCAAGTCCCGCAAGCTGGTCCTTGATGTCGTCAACTAGCTTCCCTTCTGGTTTCTCTCTAGCCTTCTTGTTTCTGGAAATCAGAAATAATTGCTTGATCAGATGGTCTAGGTTTCTACTTCTTATTGGAAATGGAGTGACCTGAAGAATCTTTTTCCCCAAGTTGTGGAAGAAATAAGCTACTCCATATGCCCGATACATTATTTTTGTTAGAGATTTCTTTTGGGTGCCATATTTTCCTTGCTGAATTATCACTTCTCATAATTTGTTATTAGTGGGATTTGTAAATGCAATCCTCGAAACAGAAGGAAACAATGGTCATTGGTCAATGTACTTTACATCGGATAAAAGTCCTTTGACATCATTCGGGGGTGGTTGGCGATTAGAGCAGAAACAGTTTTTGATCTGCATGTTTTTGGAATTTTAGAATGTTATGCCTCTCTGAGGAAATTGAATAAAATTATGATAGATGATCCCGAAATGCCAGGAACATCTATAACACAATGTAGAGAATATGGTTTGAGGTTGTCTAATCAGTTTTTGATCCGCATGTTTTTGGTATTTTAGAATGTTATGCCCCACTGAGGAAATTGAATAAAATTATGATAGATGATCCCGAAATGCCAGGAACATCTATAACACAATGTAGAGAATATGGTTTGAGGAGAATATTGAATGTAATTTATGTCATGTTAGCCCTTTGAGCCAGCTACAGTGGATCTTGATTCAGTGCACATCTTTGTTGCCTAGGAAGCCTATTTTTATTGGTTCCAAGTGTAGCTGTAGCTTATGAACCACGACCATGAGTTGCATATTTAAAGCCACAGCAATTTTTAGAATATGGCTTGGGTGGCAATGCTTTTCATTGGTTCTGCCGTGATGAGATGATTATATATCGCATTTTCAATTTTAGGTATGAATTATGCTTCAACTTTTAGATGTACTAGCCATGTTTTGCACTGTTTTAGTAATCCATCTGCTTTCATCGAATCAATATTTACTGCCTTTTGTTATTCTCCTGCTCTATTGTGTTGCACATCCTCGGAGTCATCCTGTCACCCAGGAACAAGGATTTCTCAGCCAAGTTGTCTGCCTTACCCCATTCGCTATTTCGCTTCTCGCAAAATCTATTGTAGGAGTGAAGTCAATAACCGGTAGCTGGTCATCTGATACTACAAACCTATCACAGCAACTAATTTGAGGACGTCATGTCAAGCTCAAAGCAGCACAAGGGGATATCTACAATCTTCAAAGGATGGTGAGCAAATCTGAACAAGGTATGTTAGAAGCCAAGACTGTCTGATCGCTTATATGAATGCAGTCCGTCGAGGAGGGCACGCTAGCGGATGCGTATTGACATCCCGTAAGAGGATTTCTAAGCGAAATATTACAAGGAAGGTCTTCCATGTTAATATAGCTTATAAAGCTAACTTTTTTCTTTTTCTTTCTTTTTTTTAAAATTATTCAAAACCAGCGGGAAAAAATTACAAATTTTATTGGAGGTAAATATAATTTTTAATTGTAATTTAGAAAAGATTTTTTGAAAATTTTAATATAAACTGGGTCAATTGTCGTCGTTTGTTTATGTGGCTCCTCTACTAATTAACTAAACAACCAAGATTCATATATATATAGTTTCTCTCTAATGTGGGTATTTTTTTTTTTTTATGTGGACATACTTTTAAATTAACTTTGTTAAATTGTACGGTTTAAGAGCGTGTCCGTATTAACCGTCCGCACCTGAAAATGATTATATACGTGCGCGCGCGTGTGTGTGTGTGTCTGTGTCTTGATTATACACCCTCGGGATATGTTTAATTTAAAAATTATGTATAGGATCAGGTATAAACAAGTCTTGTATCTTTGAAATAATCTAGAAAAACTCAATACAAGTATGATATTATCTCAAAACAAAATAATATAAATTTTAAAAATCAACTTTGAATTGGACTCACTTAATATTCTTAAAAGATGTCTTACGATGAGTATATTATTGTCACAATATGATCATAGAAAAAGTATTGGGTGCGCAAGAACATCACTAATTGAGAAAAGTCTTTATCATACTTATCTTTTCATTATATTTCATGTTACTACCTATCTATTAAAAATTTAAAACTAAAATTAAGTTTTTCTTTTTTTATGACCTGATTAAATAGCCCTTTTATGGTGGAGCTAAATGCTTCGTTTCAAGGTTAAATTTACTTCCTTTTCTTAAAAAAAAAAAAAGGGATCTTTATAAAATACACTTTGACGTACTTACTCTCATAAAAAAATTAGGGGTCATTCTATAATGCCGTAATTAAATTTATGGTATTGATGCCGTAATTGACGTGGACTATTAGATTTAAATAAAAATCTATATCATTAATTCTGAATAAATAGGTAATTGTTACCTAAGTAGTAGGTAATTACTATTTTTTTTTCAAGTTCCAAGTGACATTTACTAATCTTATGTGGGATTTACAAGTTTTATGTAACAATTACAAGTTTTTGTTTTGTTTACAAGTTCTTCATGCAATTTACAACTTCAACATTAATTTACTTATTTTTCCATCAATTTACTAGTTTTACGTGTACTTTCAAATTTTTTATTTCATTTCCCACTTAATGTCAATTTACAAGTATACAAAGATATCATTAAATTCAAAAGAGTCCAATATGTCCCATTATTCGCAATAATAGTATGAAAATATTATCAAAATCAATAATGATAGAGCCACAAGCAATTTTGTATAAAGTAGTGTGATGATATGGCATGAAGATATTAACAGAAAAGTGATAACCGTTTTTTTTTTTAATTATAGATCCATGATAGGTTTAGGGATGGTCATAATCCAATTCTATCCATTCAATCCATCTAATTGACAAAAATCCGATCTGCAGGTTGAAGGATTGGAGTAGATTGAAATAAAAAAGAACTAAACAAAAAAATGAGTTTTATATTAGATTTTGATAATAACATAAAATAAAAAGGAACTAAATAAACAAAATTAGTGTTATATTAGATTTTTTTTATTTAATTTTGAATTTGATTGGTACTAAATAAACAAAATTAGCGTTCCTCCACCCCCCAACAAAATGTGGCACATTTATGTTTATTTTTGTTCTCAGTGTATTGGGGATACAAGTAAAAGAGAGAATAAGAGTCATTAAAGTTGCAAATTTGATTTTATGGTTTCTTTGTATTGGAAAGCTGATAATGTCTGCTTTCTTCTGAATTTTGAAGTAATTCTAAACCAATTCTTCTTTGTTATTTGTCAATATAAACTGATTTTCTTATTAAAAAGGAAACCCACAGATTGAAAACTAATTTCATTTATTCATTGCGAAATCTGATTGTCTAGGTGAAGATTTCTGTCTACTCGGATATTAGAAGATGAAATTTATCTATGTCTACGGTAGTTTTTTCTATTCCTGTTAAATTTTCGACTTAGTGCGGGATTCAACTGCAACAAGAAGTTTTGGCCTGGTTACTTGAACTTTTGAGCCAACAGTGAATGTAGCCTTAGTGGCAAAGTAATTGTTTGTTCAAACCATTTGGACTTGTTCGTTTATGCTCTAATCAATCATTTATGTGGTCACTTTTTCGCATCCTGACACGCTTGGAAAAGGCATTAAAGAGAAGAGGAATTAGAAAAGCCAGTTTGATTTTGCAGAGCAGCTCTGTAGAGAATTATGCTGTTACGCATCCAATGGCTTCTCATCTTTCATTGATGCCGCCTCCTCTCGTAAAAAATATGTATATACTTTTTAAAATTTTAACCGGTTAAATTTTATTTTTAGATAAGTACTTAACCGGTTAAAGAATTTTTTTATTATATTATAATTATTGTGTACGTTGATCTAATCTAACGGTACACAATAACTCCGCATTGATACCGTAATTTTTGTTACGACATTTTAAAATTTTCCAAAAATTAGATAAGAAATCTAATCCCATTAAATACGACTATCGTTTCCTCTTTCACATTATTATTATTTTTACTCCTCTCACCAAATGTTCAATATCATATCAAATAAAAATGAAACACGTTACACAATATTTTAACTTTCAACTCCTTACAAATTGCGAAAGCCATAAAAGATAAGCTTGTATATGAGACAATGACATGGGCAAGGGCACCCATTTTCTCCTTACAATGTCTACTGCATCTCCTTCCTTCATAGTTCATGCCAAACATTTTGGAGAGGATAATTTTACTTTCTTATATGTATTATTCTATTATACGTTACAAGATAAAGGACGACTAAGTTTTGTTATGCCTCACTAAGAATGGTAATTGTGCCCGCAAACCTGCCCAAACTCGCTTGCCAAAACCCACCCGTTACGGATAATTTTGCGGGTTGCGGGCGGATTTGGTATTATAAATTGAAACCCGCGCTTGGATGCAGGTGGGTTTGGTATTATTCCAATATCCGACCGATACGCGTATGGATATCCACTAGACTCGTAATGTTTTTTAAATATTTTTAATTTAATTTTAATTGAAAAAATATTTAAATCTAAAAAATAAATAAATAAAATAATACAATTATGCAAAGTGCCAAATAACAAAAGTGTTTTTGTATGATCTATTTTTCTTTAACTTAATGCATGAATTATTTCATTATTATAATTTTTTTGAATTAATATTTGAAAAGTATTATTCTTTGAAAAATATTAATCTTAATCATTATTATAGGCATCATGTTGGATGGATGCTAATGATGGTGAATAAAATGAAAATCTTCTCTTGGACCTTGTGTTAAATGATAATATGAAATATAATTGTTATTTTAGATACTAGTTTGTGGGGGTTTTTTTTTTAATAGACTTGTGTATTTTATACTTAAATTTGAGAATTTTGTATTGGATTGATTTTGAAATTTTAATTTTTCCTTTACATTAGTTAAATTTAAAATTGAGTATGTTATGTCGAATTTGAGGCTATTATGGTAAATTTATATATTGAACATTTGTGATTTTAAATTTACAAACCCGTAAAAAATTCATCGAATACCATTGTGGATTTGGTAATTGTCAAAACCCACAGCAGTTGGGCTTTCTTAAAAAAATTAAAACATGCTGCGAATTGCGGATGTGTTTGGTAATTTAGATTTTACGCGGGTTTGAATTTGATAATGTCAAACTCGCTGCGAACGGTGCCCATTGCTATCCCTCTATGTTACATATTATATTATACATTTCTTATGTCATTTAAAATTTAAGACTAACAGTATTAAATACAACGAAAATTTGGAAAAATATATTGATGGAAGGGCCTTACAGCTATACAAATGAGGATTATACTATGGTACCAAAGTTTGGGGCCCAATTGGGCATTGTTAAATGGTTAAAAATTAATATAAAAAAATACTAAAATTTAACAATTTAACTGCGTATTTATGACATTTGGTAAATCTTTGAAATAAAAAATCTTAGTCATAGCCTACAAATTAATGCAACATTATTACATCATTGTCATCATTATCTTCAACCTTGGAATCAGTGGACTCGGAATATAGTAAAGATTTGATATACTATGGCATCTCAGTTTGTATGTACAAATTTATATAAGTAATTTCTAAGTGTAACTATATTTTAATTATATCATTTTAAAGATTAGTATTGGTGAAACGGTATATTTTATCATAAATTAAAACATTGTAGATCTGACTGTATTTATAGCAAAGCTCTGTTTGTTAGTATAATATTGTGGTTTTTAAACTATAATTACCATGAAATAAAATAGAGAATTAATTTTGTTGACGTTGGCTCTTGGTCAACTAAAAAATTAAATAAACGAGACGATATAAAAGTAAAACACAGAGAATTTACGTGGTTCAGTACTTGTCCTAAGTCTACGAGAATAAAAGAACAACCCTCACTATTTAATGAGAATTACAACAAAGGTGTCTTTTTTTTTTTAGCTTAGCTATTTGTTTGTGCCCTCTAGGCATTAAGAAGTCTTTATTTATAATACAATTTTAGTTATCCTAAGTCATTGATATTTTCTTATTCTAATTGGCTTTTACCACTTAGTTAGTATTGGAGAAAAATCAGTTTTTTAAATTTTTTATAAAAACTTTTAAAACTAATCTCATACAATATATATGAATACGTAATCTAGAAAAAATCATACCCACAATCCGGTAGATTTAACAATTGAAATTAATCCGAAAGCCTCGTGATCACAACCGTCACCACCACGCCTGCTTGATCACGCGTCCGTGTGCACGACACTTGTTAGATCACGATCGGTCATCAATGATCTTTCATTTATGGCTGATTTGATCTGTCTACGTGGACGCTTATCACCACTAAAGTAATCCCAGTAGGAAAAAATTTTCTCTCAAAGTTAGAGAAAAAAATCTTTTTCTTCCATTTGTATAGGGTGACATCTCCTTTTTTTTTAAAAAAAAATAAGTCCTTTTATATCTCTACCTTAATGAAACCATAAGCTCTATATATTAATATTTTTTAATTCTATTAAATCAAATTTGATTTAAATTAAAAATAATAAAATCAAAAGTAATGTTACTTTTCTTGTCATAGGTAAATCTTGTAAAATAACACAGACTCCTTAGACAAAGCACGTTATATGGAGTGCCATTAAAATAATATATTTAGGCTTTTTAATCCAAGTAGCTAGTTATCTTAATTATTAACTGGTAGCGGCGCGATCGATTAAATGGTAACTCGGGGATCATAAGATGCAGACATCTGATAGTGGCTGATAATTATGCCTCGTAATTAAAATCTAGCCCAATTGTTTAATTCCACATCTACTTAAAAAAGATTGGAATTGACTCCATAATCAGTATCTTTATCGAGAATAGTGTGCTCAAATAATAATTCACCTATGCCGCATTCATTTATTTACTATATAATCTTTGTACCACATCGTTAATTAAATCAATATCTCAACTGTCCAATCAATTTAATTACATCTTATTCTCGACACTTATTGATTTTCTCTAATGATCATTTTCAACATACTAAATATGTTGACACACTCTAACAAGAGAATTCCCATGATAAAATGTCGCAAAATCTATCAAGAAATGTGTTGTACAAATTCTACATTATTAATCTATAACTCCAATACTCATAATTGCTCCCACCAAGATACCGAGTAATCTTGACTACAAGTGTGTGTCATGCCTATTGGTAACTCAAATAGAAATCAACGTGAATATTTTTAAAAAATATTTTTTTAAAAAGTTAATTATAAAAAAATTCTTTTGTAATTATTAACTCACACACCCACTGAAACTTTAATCCAAAACCTGAACTATAGGATGACTACGCCTTACCACCGAAACTAAGTCCTTGCTTCCAATAAATTGGCTAATTGTATAATATAATATAATTATAAACTCTATTCTCTACATCCCTAAAGTATTTCTATTAAAATTTGAGTCTTCTTTCCTGCCCTTTTTTTAAGATCTAATTATTTTATTTAAATAATTAAAATTATAACAATAATTTGGCAGTCTATTTTTATATAGTAACAATAGCGACTCAAGTTGATCGGTTTTTGTAACACGATAAAATTAACGAATGAATTTAATTTTGCTTTTTGAACTCAATAAACTAATAAATTGTATTCATTCAGATAAATAAAATCATAACATGATATCAACACGATGAGAAATTGTTTGAGCATGGCCATTGCCAACGCTGCCCCATTATCATGTGAATAATCAAATTATGAAAAAAAAAACATTGTGACGAATAAATTTGCAAGTTACATCAAATCTATGAAAAATTCACGTTAAATATTGAGAAGAAAAGTAGCATAGCATTTTCTCGGATGAAGTAAGTCATGGAAATTGGGCACTAAGCTAATTAAATAAAATCATTGTGGTTATTTTATCTTGAAAATAATATATATTACAAAGAAAATACTGATTTGCCAGAGCAATATATTTTGTTTTAAGATACAAGAGATTTGGGTAAGTTCAAATCACTTTTTAATCTTACATTCTTTGGGGATTCAAACTTAGATGGCTAGACACAAAAATTGCTTTAACAACAACACAGTCGTTTATGAGAGAAGTATGATATAATTAAATACACAAATGAATCTTTCTATGTACAAATAATTTAATAAAATAATAAATTGTCAATTCAAAGTTTGTCTAATGAAAAAAAAAAGGGGGCGGGGGTGGGATTTGAGTTAAATTTAGAAAGAAAACAGACAATCAATGATAAATTCAAAAGGCAGCCCTTTCCAAATATATTTTAGGTGACTTTTAATATTATGAATCTAAGCATGTGATTTTCTAACACAATATTTGTAATCTCCAATGCATATTATTGAAAGACATAATCAATATGATGTTTTGGTATGTGCTTGGTTTTGTGTGTTACTTAATTATTGCCTAGTGGCAATAAATTTTCTCTCTGATACCCAGATGTGGTTCTTCCAAACATTATAATTGCCCATCTAACATTACCAACCTTTTCCCCAGATGAATGTATTATATTGCTCTTAATGTTTGCGATTCATTTTGTCTTACGTCCACTTTGAGCATGCTGGTGATTAACATGATGAGCCAGACACGATAATCAGTCATAGATTACCATGAAAGCCTGTGGCCTCGCCCATTAAATTGCTGGGGTCATGTCAGGTGCCCAATAATAATAATACATATGCAAATTTGGGTACCCAGCTGGGCAGAAGAGTGTAAAGTCTGAACATGTTTATAAATATTTGGACACATTCTTGGAAACTATCCAAAAAACCCAAGTCAACTAAACTTAGAAGTATTTTAAAAATTTAAAACAATGTG